>CAJQZP010000620.1:492500-1072500 GCA_907164705.1 Parnassius apollo | reverse complement strand
AGACATCACACGTTATTACATTTCGAAGGTGGCAACGTATTCACGTCGAGTAAATCGGACAAGGAAACTACACATACTAAAGTTAACGATTCTAGCGGTCGACCGGGTGACGTCGCCCTGTGCTCACTGTCGAATGCGAGAACGCAGTCTCCTTCCACCGTGTTACTGGGTACAGCCCGTATCGTAGTTAGGGATTCGCGTGGAAATGAACAAAGTGTCCGTTGTACGTTGCTAGACAGCGGATCACAAAGTAGCCTTATAACGCGACAATGTTGCCAGCGTTTAGGATTGCTAATAAATAAGATACCTTCATGTCCTGTAGTCAAAGGCATCGGAGGTACTAATAAAATTACCCAGGGCTCTATAAATTTGAAATTTTATTCTCGGCTAGATCGTAACATTAACTTTAATATAAATGCGTTAGTAGTAGATAAAATCACCGAGCGTCTGCCGACCGTTTCGGTCGACACCTCGGCAATGATTGATTTTGAAAATTTGACTCTGGCAGACGATACTTACGCCGTCCCCGGAGATATAGACATGCTCATTGGAGCATAGCTTTTCCCTCATCTTTTGTTACACAATAAGGTCAGGGGCAACTCCTCGCGTAGCGCGCCTTACGCACTGGAGACCGTCTTAGGCTACGTCATCGTTGGTTCCGCCCTTATCATGGACAATATTTCGGAAACCTCTTATTGTTGTATGGCTGTCGAACCGCTCAAGTCATTAGTTCGCAAATTTTGCGAGATGGAAGAGGTGAACGTTCCACCTATAGTTAGTCCAGATGATAGATTATGCGAGGAAATTTACGTCCGCACGACCGTTCGTGATCGCGACGGTCGATATAGTAGCGCTACCCTTTAAAGGAGATGTTTTGTATCTCGGCGACTCGCGTCAAATGGCGGAAAAACGTTTCTGTTGTTTGGAGCGTAGGATGCTCGCTTCGCCCAGATTAAAGGAAGCTTATGACGGCGTCATTAATGAATATATAAGGGAGGGTTACATATCACTTGTGGCTCGAAACAAACTTACGTCCAAGTTACGTGTAGTGCTCGACGCTAGTGCTAGAACTAGCACTCACCTTTCTCTTAACGATATCCTCTATAGTGGGCAAAATTTACAGGGCAATTTATTTAATATAATAGCAAATTTTCGTTTGTTCAGTATAGCACTATCCGCCAATATTCGCCAAATGTTTCTTTGCATAGGGGTTCCGTGAATGCGACCGTCGATATTAACGCATTTTATATCGCTTTGACCCAGAAGAACCTCTAATGGTGTTTGAATTTAATCGCGTTTGTTTTGGTATAAAGTCGAGCCCATTTCATGCGTTACGCACGGTGAGACAGCTCGCCTACGATGAAGGTCCCTCTTATCCTAAAGCTAGGAGGGCAATTGAGAGTGGATTATATATGGATGATTGTGAGAGAAGGATGATGATGAGAAGTGTATTCGGTTGATAGCGTGGAGGAAGGCCATCCTAACCACCGCCGAGGTTATAAAGCTCATGAAAGCGGGTCAATTCGATCTCGTCAAGTGGACTAGTAATTGTAAGGTTTTAGATACAATCCCACTATCACACCGCCTTTCGGCGATAAAGGAATTCGATGATTCTGATACGCACAAGGTGCTCGGTTTGTGTTGGTCACCGGAGTCCGACGTGTTTAGCCTTAAGGTAAAGCGGTAGCCGCCTGCAGAAACGTGCACTAAGCGCACAATGCCGTCATGCATTGCTAGATTATGGGATGTCATGGGTTTCGTAGCCCCGGTGGTACTATACGCTAATCTTTTGATTAAACAAATTTGGTTATGTGAATGCGGATTTAGATGGATTGGGATGACCCGCCGCCTGATAGCATTGTTCGGTCGTGTCTGCGTTTTAGAGAGGAATTTCCTTTACTAAGCGAAATTAAAATACCACGTCATATAAACGTCGATAGAAGTAGCGTCATCACGGTCGTTGGGTTTGCAGACGCTAGCGAGAAGGCTTACGGGGGCGTTGTATATTTTCACGTCCAGAACAATGGTAGAAATTCGATCAGCATCATTAGCTCTAAGTCAAGAGTCTCCCCCCGTAAGGTTGTCTCTCTCGCGCGCTTAGAGCTTTGCGCGATATTAGTCCTTGCCAAGGTTATCACCGCAGTTATCAGTGCATGTAGTGACAGAGTTCACATAGAAAGAATATTTGTCTTTTCTGACTCAACCTTCGCTTTATGTTGGGTTCATTCTTCACCCCATCGTTGGGATACGTTTGTCGCGAACCAAGTGGCCAAGATCCAAGACGAGTTAGAAACGCAGAACTTTTATCACGTGTCCGGTACGGAAAACCCTGCCGATTGTCTATCCCGTGGACTCACCCCGATGTAAATAATGGACCATCCGCTTTGGTTCCACGGACCTTTTTGGGTTCACTTGGAACCCTCGCAGTGGCCAATAACCGATTTCGACCCTTCGTCAGTGTCCCAACCACCGGAAGAGAAGAGACACGCTCTGGTGGCGAACGTTTCGAGCAAGGTTTCTCCAATCATTACATTGGCGAACCGTTTGTCCTCTTGGTCGAAATTATTGCATAGCGTGATTTACGTTTGTCGATTCGCGAAGCTTTACCGCGACGTTTGTATATCGTAGCGTCCGATTACCATTACGTTTTGACCAACGGCACCCTATAGTTTTACCGCGTAAAGACCATATCATGAATTTATTAGTTGATTACCACCATAAATTGAATTCTCACGCTGGCCCCGACTTGCTGATGTCAATCTTGCGTCAGAATTATTGGATTCTTTCAGCACGTAATTTAATCCGCAATAGGGTACACAGACGTATAGCTTGCTTTCGAGTATGTCCTAAGCCGTCATTTCCGGAAATGGCGGACCTTAGGTCTTGTCGAATAACAAAATCCGTAAAGCCCTTTATGCACACCGGGTCTGATTTTGCTGGTCCGTTTAAGGTCACGCTCACTCGCGGGCGTGGTATAAGATCCACAAAAGCTTACGTCTGCATTTTTGTATGTCTGACTACTTGGGCTGTGCATATAGAACTCGTTGGTGATCTAAGCACAGCGGGCTTTATGGGTGCATTTAAAAGATTTCTTTCCCGCCGTGGCCTTGTAAGTAAATTGTATTCGGATAACGGTACAAACTAAGTCGGCGCGAAACGTATTTTATCAGAACTACATGAGATTTTAGCCAGCAAGTATTATAATTCGGAGTTTGCTCACATCCTAGCCGAGAACCGTATCGAGTGGTCTCTGAACGTTCCAGCCGCGAGCCATTTTGGGGGAAATTGGGAGACTAATATTAAGAGTCTAAAGAGTCATTTATACCGAGTAATAGGAGATCAAATTTTGTCCTTCAAAGAGTTAAGTACTGTGCTCGCTCAAATTGAGTGCGTCATGAATAGTCGCCTCCTTTGTCGTACGTTGTCAAGTGACCCCTCGGAGTCGCTGGTTCTAACTCCAGCACATTTTTTGAATTTAATGCCTTTGAAGTATCTGCGCGCCATGGAAGAGAACAAACTTAGTATTTCCGCACGCCATAAATTATTGGACCGGTTGGTGCAGTCGTTTTGGAAACGATGGAGGATGGAATACTTGCATACGTTGCAGTATCGGCAAAAATGGAACATAACAACTGAACCTTTAACTGTCGGAACTGTGGTTGTGCTCCCCAAGGAGAATACGCCGCCTCTCCATTGGCCATTAGGGATTATCGAAGAAATTTTTCCCGGTTCCGACGGGGTAACTAGGGTAGCTCGCGTTAGGACCACGACTGGGTTTTACATGCGTCCTGTTGTCCGTTTGTGCCCTTTTGCCCCTTCAATAGAGGGGGCAAAGGGCACGGTTTAAATTAGCTTTCTAGATTAGAAATTGTAGTCGAAATTTAGGTTTAATCTTAGCGTTAGTTATGTGGTTAGTTTAATCTTAGCGTTAGTTGTTTTAGTTATTTTTGAAGGGGACCCTTCAAGCCGGGGGGGATGGTTGCGCGGAAAACCATTCGTATTTTAATTTTATTCGAGGGTATGCTTGCCAAGCGTTTGTTCTTCCTTAACCTATCGTCCCTCCATACACACCGGGGTGGTGGGGTGAGAGGAGAAAGAAGAGATTCTAATGTTGCGTCATTCTTGCAACCAATGAGAAGAGCGCCCGACTTCGGTGGGAAAGAAGCCGATATAAGCTCACGCGCTGGGCTCGAGCGCTCTCTTGCCTTTGCGCCGCTAGTTGGAACCACACTGCCTGGGACAGTCGCGTCCTAGAGGGCTCTTGCCCATGCGCCACTCGTACAAACCGCACCAATCTGGAGCAGTCGCGCTCCAGGAGTAACCGCCTCACATAGTGTGAGATATCATCGTGCACCGCTCTCGTCCATCGCATCATCGGCCAGGACCGCATCCCTGGGGCGCCCCAGGAGACCCACCAGAAGTTGCACCACAGCAACGGAAGCGCCTAAGCCGCATCGAAATCACACCCTGGTAAGTGTGTTTTCCTATAATTCAATGCCTGCTTGAGTATTTATTTGTTAGCTAAACCGCCCTATTTCACTTCTCCTAATGTGCTCAAGCAGGATTCCTTTATAACCTTGGCAAATAATAGGTTTCGGAAGAGCGAGTGCATTGTCAAGGAACCGCGTGCCACATTCGCCATCTGGTTGAGGCAGAAGAAGCTTACGGCGTATACAGTCCATCTAGTATAACATCTCGCGTAATAGGGTCAAGGCTCGACCGGGGAATCGGACTCGGGAACCCTAAGGCCCGCTGCTCAACCATATACTACAAAACATACAAAACGCCAAGTTAGGCGTAACTGGGACTCCAAGCCATTATACATTGCATTAAGATAGAGAACGATGTTCACAACGACGATGACTCGCACACAAGTCCAAGGTGAAACTGCCGAAAAATATTTATGCCTTTTAATCACTTGAGATGGTGGTGGACCATCACGTACGCCCAGCTCTGATGTCACACTTATATTGACTATGCATATGCACGCCGACATCTGGCGAGACACGCTGTACATTCTGATTAGAAATATTGTACGATACCTCACGGCTTTGATACCGCTGATTACATGTATACGATGACAATCAGTTTCGGTTGCACAGATTGAGCTGATATACTTACTGGAGCTGGCCTGTTAAGATTTATGATATCAATTTTATACTGACTATGACATATATAGCAACAAGTTAAATTTTTAAAAATTATTTATAAAATTTTAATAAATCACGCTTTTTGTCATATTCATTATTTTAATATTTCAAGTCTAGCTCATTGGGAAGTTAGTTTAAAATACCGAACAGACAAACACGAAAGCAGAAAACGTGTTAAACATGTGTTTATTGTCATTTTATATTATATGTAACATTCCGAATAAGCATCTAAAAACTTAAATAATTGAACTTTTCACTTAAAAAGAAGTAAATCAACCAATTGATTTTCATGATTTTACCATGTCATCATTTGTGGGTCACATGAGAAATTTCACAATGCTCACGGTTAAAGGAAACAAAGTATTACCGCAAGTAAAACGTCTTGCATCTGATAAAAAAGAATAAAGAGATTACCATTTCCATTGCAAAACGGTGAGTCCCCCAGAGCGGGACACATGCGAGTGACGTCACGTAGGCCGCAAGTCGCCGCAGTGCTCTCGGAATGCTGATGCATGATCTGGGATTTTGTTAGTTTTTTAAGCTAGATCTAGATTTTTGATAAAAGGCGCAATTAAAGAACATCATCATCATCACAGCACTTATCAAAAGTCCTCTAGGCTTCCACCATAATTTATTACTAACAACCAATACAATACAATACCCTTTATTGAACACTAAAAAAACAACATAACAAGAAACAAACAAAGAGAAAAACAACAGGCGGTCTTATTGCTATGCAGCAATTTCTTCCAGACAACCTAAATAGGAAATAAAAATAAGTGAAAAGTTAAGTAATGGGTAGAGTGCACTATAAATAATATTATAATCTATAAATATAAAAGAAATTTAATAAACATGCAGGAATTTACTTAATTGACAGACTAATTATCATAAAACGACGGGAATAGATAAAAGGAGTAGGGATGATTTAGAAGGAAAGATAATGTTGGAATAAAACTAAATTTACGGATTTTACCGCGTTTATTTCACTAACTTTACTTGATGATGAATTACTTGAAGATGTGAACATCTCAGTCCCCCCCCCGTGACCATGAGTGCTGTAAAGCACCCGAAACGTCGGGAATTAAAAATAAGTAAAAGTAGTGAAATAAACGCGATAAAATCCGTAAATTTAGTTTTATTTAATGTGTAGTGTTCGCGTAAATTTAAGAAATCAGTTTCAATTTAACAAATTCAATTCAACAAATCAGAGTTCAGAAGAAGAACCTTTTTTATAGTATAATCGTGACAAACGACAACACAGTCAACCTGATGGTAGGTGCATGCTGGGGCCCATAGACGTACATTTATCCTCGATAAAGAATCAAAATGCAGAGTTATCGCCCCTGAGGACTAAGAATGAAATAAAAATGCCTTGTTTCTAGTGAAAAGGGTCTCCGGTTCTGTACTCTCACCATACGAAACAGAGCAGCATTAAGCTGCTATTTTATGGCGGCATTCTTTGAGAGCGTGGTTCTTCCCCGCTCGAGTTACAACCACTACAACCATGTTCTGGCTGTAGTACCGCTCTTCCACGTTAAATTGTCATACGTATCAGTCTCAACTACTACTACTAACTGTCGCAAAGTTGTGTTACAGTGGGTCATTCATGACCTTGGTTGCATGCTTAACTAATGATCCTTAGACATTTATATATCGTGTAAAGCTGACTTTAAAAAGGAGCAGATCCTCAAATAGACACTATGTTTTTTTTTGTATGTTTGTTCGTGTTACGAGTACATTGCTTAACTTTTTATCTTCGTCAATGGTGAACAATTATTTTTATTAAATAGGTTATAGAATAGACGTTACGTGTACTAGTCCCATATGCATTTGGAGAAAAATTTTAAAACTAAGGATTAAAAAATAGAAATACCTACGTAACTAGACGACTTTCTAGTTGTCTATTAGAAAAATTTGCTGTGTTTCGTATGGTGAGTGTAGATACCGGAGACCTTTTTTTTTACTGCACACGAGGCATTCCATCTTAGTCCTCAGGGGTGACAACGATTATCCTATAAAAATTAAATAAAATAACTTTTTGCTACCACTACAATGAAATAATGCTGCCGAATGCTAAATATTCGGTCGCTTTCCCCCCACCAGGGCTTTATGCGTGCTGATGGACCGCACGTAGTACTTTTAGATGGTATTATTTGAGTGCCCAATTGCGTCGGTCATTGTCAGGAAAAACCCCCCGATACGTTCATAGAATAATGTCTTAATACTGTACGTGACTGATATTGTACGGACCATGACTGCGTTGTTCCTATGTAGGGGAAATCGTGTTTCGTTTTTTTTTTTTTTGTAGAATAACCGAAGTGACAATCGAGCACACAGCCTACCTGTTAGGAAGTGGATGTTGTGGCTCATAGACATATACATCTATCCTCGATTAAGAATTAAAATGCAGATGCGTTGTTAATCATAAGGACTAAAATGGAATGTTTCGTATCCATTGAAAATACTCACCATAAAAAACACAGCAGCATTGAGCTTCCATTTTATGCTGCTATTCTGCGATAGCGTGCTCTTTCTCCGATCAAGCCGACCCATTCGTACTACACACATAATATATGTAACTACGACAAGGCTCTACCACGTATAAACATATTATCTACAACGTATTTGTTACATGCGGATGTTCACACAGTGTCAATGTCACTGAAAAGTTGTGATTTAATTTGGAGTTTTTTGTTTCTACTGTATACACAAAACATTTTCTCAGTACTTTATTTTTTATTTTTAACTTTTTTAATTCTTCAACGAATAACCGTAGATAGGTTTAAAATGCATTTCTAATCTAAGTCGTATGATAATACGACTAAAATAAAGTACGGGAGGGTAATATGGTCGTCCGGTTAAGATGGTCATTTTCTTATAAGCTCGTAAACTACAGCCTTATTTACATATAAGACTATATTGATACAATAGCTTTTCATCAGTCAATCAAATAATAAAGAGTCAAAAGGACGCAGCTTTATCGACGCCATTTTAAGTTTTAACGGTTGATATTATAATAGGTACCTAAATAAATATTTTAGTCGATTTTATTAAGGCGTAATGTAGTTTGTGTAAGTTAATGTTTAAAATTATTCCTAATTATTGCTAAAGCTTGTTTGCTATTTTTTTTTCTTAATATAGGTATTAATTATAGTATACGGCTTTGTATTTTTGTTTCTGTCTTCCTCCTAGTTTTGATTTCATATGGTGGCAAACCTTCAGGAGACCATAATTACTCTTAGGTACGTACCTTAGTTGTATTACAAAAAAAAAACATTAATTTTCTAACAAATTAATTCTTCGTTATGGATCCAAGTGTTAAGAATTCCAAAGTGGCGCTGCTCTGGTGACTGAAAAAGACGTGGATGCTCGCATTCACGGGAACTTTCCCATATACCGTGCACTTTTCGAGCAAGCCCTAATCTCGCACAACACTGCTAATATAAACGAACATACAGTAAGCGGAGTCTATCACTCAACCATCAGTTATCGGAATAAATATGTATATTATAATATTATATTATAAAGAGAGAGTAAGAATATTTGTGAGTATATATATAATATGTATATACACATGTAACATAATTAACGCACTTTGAGAAAGTAGTTTGTTCAGAATCGTTTACTGAATCGATTCCTATCATTTTTAATATAGGTAATTTTTTATCCCAAAAATAATTAAAACTACGTAAATTACAGTCACACTAAATATGTACAGTCAAAACAAACTGAAATGGACCGTAACTTAAGGCAATAAGACTTTTAAGAGTGCAACTTTATTCGTATTATTACTAATTCTGTCATTCAATAAAAATAAAGAAAAATGAACTTTATTTCAAGCAAGTACGTAAGTAAAGTCTTTGCGTTCGTGGATTTGTATTGTGACCACAACATTCTTCCGGAATTAGTATAACTAATTTGATAAATAATCAGTGCATAAAAATGTGTAACTAAAAATTCAGTGCATGTATTATGATTTTAACATAATATACTAATTGGGGTGTCTGAGGGTGTGTGTTAATTACGTTACATATTGTATTATACGGAGCGTACTGAAAGATTTGTTTCATAATTTTCATAGTGACCAAGATCAAGGAATCCAATCACTGGTTACTCGCTTTACCATCAAGTAATCTCGGCTCGTTACTTAATGGGGAAATCTTGCGCATGGCCACGGAAAACCGACTAGGAGCGGCGATCCTTCAACACTTTCGTGTAAGAAATTGCTAATAGGTTGCCCCATCACGGTTCTACAAACGTACCTACGTTAACCATAGAGCTCGTCTCTAAAAATGTTCGCCCGGTTTTCGAGTCTTGTGGAATATTTCGAGACGATGGCAAGAGACTCGGCAGTATGCTTTGGTCCCTTAGAAGAGAGGTTGTAAGGACTATCGGTCCGTGGGTGGACACCGCTCACTGAAATTCATGAAAGAACTATATACGTGTTTTGTCGTCCCTACTGGCATTAAGAAAACTGGTTGTTTTTTCACTCAAATGCTAAGTATAATAGCTTTCAGCAAGGAAACGCAACTAAAAATTCGCGCTCTTGGAATATACTGCGAGGAATTGGATGATGATCTAAGTTTTTAGTTTTACATTTTTTTATTATAGTATTGAATATTTTAGTATTTTAAATACTTCAGGGTTGGTCCCATATAAATTTGAAAAAAAAATTCCATCCCTAAGGAAATTGAGGGAATTTCATACGACACTTTACTGAAAATATTAAAATAATTTCCACATAGCTCATGGAGTTGAGGTTTATATTTTTTTATAGGTTAAGGTATAAGTCTTTGCACCGACTTCAGAAGCAAGAAGAAGAAATAATTTTATTCTTCTTAGTTAGCAGTCGGTTTTTACTTATTTCTAAAATTTATTTTTAGTGTTTCTAATCGTGTTTACATCTAGTTTTTAATAGTAATAACGACTCGACTAATGAAGTTTTGGAGTTAGTAATTTTTTTAAACGTTACCTCCACACTAGGATTTTCTCTTGTATCATGGGGACAGTTAACATACATAATATTCACAAGGGCAAACATCCACACTCAAATATTTGTAGCCATCCACATCCATATTTGTGGATGGCTACAAATATTTGTATGGATAAATACTTGTTCCATGTGAAATTCAAACCCGCGGCCTTCGTATTGCAAGTCATTGCTAAACCACTGCGCCAATGAGCCGTCAGCGTTTCATTCACTAACTCGTAAACTGTACAGTAGAAGCTTACTGACCGAATTTCACTTAAAAGCAAGAAGCATATAACCTCTTTCAATACAAATTCCTAAACAAAACATTTACAAAAACTGTGTCATTGAAGCATCAAAAGTTTGCGCCAAATAACTATTCCGACTGAGACCTCACCTCAAGCCCATGACGTCAGCCAATTCAAAGTAAACAAAGCTTAGTTCAACGTCACGGGACAGCATCCGGCTTCTCGGTATAGTGAGAAGTGACGCATTAGCGCCGGCGCCATCTGTCGCTAACCTTTTTGCCCCAACTCCATTCAGGAGTTCCCGTAACCAGCATCCATTAACCAAATTAAGAAAGCCGCCGCAAACGATTTTTTACAACTGTTAACACTTCTGATTCATCTCATTGAAATGGCGCTCTTGCATTGTTACTTATCTTAACAATACAAACATTATTGTTTCTATTTAGTGATGTCTTTGATTTGTGTATTTTTTTTTTTGTAAAATTCATTCATCTTTTAAAACCTCCATCCATTACAACGTATTAAATTCCACTGCTAAATATAGACCTCTCCCATAGATTGTCTCATAGAGGCGATTTTCGTATAATAGTTGGCACGCTTGGCAGGCGGTTGGCAACCGCTGCTTTTTTAATTTTGAGTTTTTATCAGGAACAGACTACTATCAACAGGGTACCGTCTTCTATTTCCTTTTCTCTCCCTACCTCCTAGTGTGTGCATGTGTGTGAAAGTAACTCATTGTTGTCATAAATAAGAGATTTTATAATCTCTGATTGATATTTTATATTTTATCTCATTCATTATCCAAAATATAAACACAAATCTTTCTTTACTTATGCAATAAATGAAACAAACCCCAAGTGAGTTCTCGCAAATTTTTATTATAAAATGCATGATTCAGAGATAATCCAAGCAAAATATCCCTTGTCTGGCAAAATGAGGTAGGTGAGAATTTTTGTTCAAACACAAACATTAATTACCGGCTTAACATTTCGTGCTATTGTCTTTGAACCGCTAACCTCACACTTATTAAACAAACTATTGTCAAATCAACATTTTTTATTACTTTAACAACCACCCTAACGACTTCATTGTGTAACTATACCCCTAAAACTTGGAAATATTTCAATGGTAAAGGTAATTGTTTAATAAGTCGGTGGCTGAAGTGATTCATAGCTTTTTACATTGTTGCCGGCAGCAACTTGTCTGTTCCTGTCATTCATTGGCCTTTATTTCTTTTAATTTTTTTTACATTCATTCATCGCATGCTTTACTTCTTTTTTCATAGAAGAGGGGGCAAACGAGCATGCGGCTCACCTGATAGTTAGTGACTACCGCCGCCCATTTTCTTTTTATCGAATTAGGGTGAAAAACGAGCACACAGTCCACCTGATGGTAAGTGGTTGCTGTGGCCCATATCTAGATCTACATCAATCCTCGATTACGAATCAAAATGCAGATGCGCTGTCACCCGTGACGACTAAGATGGAATGCATCGTTTCCTGGAAAGGAAAAAGGGTCTTCGGTTCTCTACACTCACCATACGAAACACAGCAGCATTAAGCGACGGTCCCCGGTTGAGCTGACCCATTTGTGCTACTACCATAAAATAGCTGCAGCATGGCTCTACCACGTAATAAGCAACTGCAACATCAGGTGAATTGCAGATGCGTTGCCGAACTTTTAAAAAGGAGTAGGCTCTTTTCTTGAAGGTCCCTAAGTCGAATCGTCCGGAGAGATCTCTGGTGGTAATCGGTTCCAGAAGGAAGTTGTGCGAGGAAGAAAACTTCTTTTAAATCGCACAGTGGTGTACACCCAGTCATCCAGATGGTATTGATGATATCGTAAGTTTTGTCGTTGTGCGATGGTGATTAGTTCGAACAATTCCTCAGAGCACATCCCGTGGTAAATGTGATAAAATACGCAAAGAGATGCAACATCCCTCGCTGTGCCAGTGAATCAAGCTGAACGGAAGAAACTCGGTCGTCGACGATTCGAACGGCTATGCGCTGGATGCGATCAAATGGAAAGAGCTCGTGAAGCCCATAGGAAGGAAGCTTCATAAAAAGCGCTTTGTGCCAAACCCGATCGAAGACCTTCGCTATGAACTAATGGCCAACGCCTTCCCCTTGTCCTCTGCTGCCTCCTCCTATCTATCTGAGTTATGTAACCCAGATGATCACCAGGTGATCGACCCTGACGGAAACCGTACTCATTCATTAACCAACTGATGGTCCTCAAGGTACCTCATGAGCTGAAAGTAAATACAAACAAGGAGAACAAGGAGGTGATAGCGATAGGCCTGTAGTTGGACGGAACTATAGATAGTATTACCGTGCTATGAGGTAATAAATATGTAGTTCTACGTTTTGCCGCCATCTAAACATTTTCGTCGGGCTGTACTTATTGCTTGGATTTTTATCTAATTTTCGGCAATCTATGTATTTAAATAATATCATTCCGTACTGTTTAATAAATATAACACTTCAAATGATTTACCGGCAAATATTTTATTTAATATGATAATTTTCGACCACAAATATTAGATTTTATAGCAAATAATTGTTACGATTCTTAAGCCAAAATTTTAATGTAATAAATAAAAAGAATACGTATTGATGTTATAGAATATTTTATTTTTTTAAAAGAAAATTTGGGTTCTTTCCTACATGAAAGCCCATTTTCGTAAGAAATTATCGTCCCCGCTATGAAATCTGTCAAATATTTTACCTCATTTTAAAGTGGTGCCGCCCTGGTGGCAGAAAAAGTCGTGGAGCCCTCATTATACAAGAAAGACTGACAAAGCAAAATGGCCTTTGGAAATAGGGTGATCACTTCCAAGCTGTTTCTTAAATACATTTTGTAAGTAGATTGTACAATTTATTTATTTTACAACTTACTTTAAAAAAATCCCGCTGTGTTTCTTGCTAGCTCTTCTCAGGACAGTGTTTTTTCCGATCCAGCGGTAAAAATATAAACTTGATAAGATATAAATAAACTTTCAATAAGAATTACTTGTAATCTATATTGAATATTTTTTCTATTCTATTCTACGCTGCAGAAGTTTATCGACCAATCGCCGATAGATTAAATATGGCCTACGAGCATGTTGCGTAGAAGATATATGTGTAAAAAACGAGAGAGATGTCAGAATCGTGTCAAATGGAAGTCCGTAGTTTCTGCTTACCCCTCCGGAAGACAGGCGTGAGAGTTTTTATATTATATAATTACCCACCAAAAAATAAATGTGTAAGTACTACGTAATTCATCAGTCAGTCATAATACGTCACAACAGCAATCGGGATAACCATTTTCGTCATATCCCGTTCAGAACATGACGTAGTAGTGTTTCCGGACGCCTATTCATGATGCTATGAACTCAATGATGAATCGCTTACACAGTTATAAATTAGTTTAATAAGTGCTTTATAAGTACACACGGTCACCCCAATAACTATTAAATTCAAACGCACATGTGTTCATTGTGTCACGCCCAGAACGTAAAGTCGAAATTACTGACGTAAATGGGATAGACTCGTTATATCAATACCCATACTATGTTAATTAAACTAGTTACAACTTGTTGCTTTATAAAGGTACATAGGGATGCCACCTTTTTTAGTATTTTTCTCAAAAAAGATGCAAAAATATAGTATTTTTGAGAAATTTTGGAGAAAAATGTACACATTTATTTTTAATCTTTATGTATCTTTCCATATATATATTTTTTATTACTTTTTGCTTTGGCCATGAATAATCTATTGCATTTAAATTAATTATAGGGTCCAAGCAATTTTTAATTAAATTAATACATGCTCTATTTATTGCTTCTTTCAATTTTACATTCATGAGGGAAGAAAATATTTCTGTAAAATTTACTTCCAATCAGAGTTAACATAAAAAGCGCGACAGTTTAATTAATGATTAGGTATTTTCCGTACTACATATATTATTTTTCTATAATGTATAGTAGGTAATATTTTCCGCAATATAGTACGATACTACATATTGTAGTACGCGTGGCAACCCTAAACATACACCTTCTCGCTTGTCAACCATTGGGATAAGCAGACTTCCATTTGGCACGATCCTGACATACCTACCTCCCCAGCTTTTTCGCACCTATGTATAACATATTATTCGCTTAAGGTTACTCTTAATTTGGCTCATGTACAATATATCGCTAATTTGGTCGATAAACTTTCGACCAGGCAGTCCCTTGCGGACTATGCCACTTAGGTATGCTTTATTTTCTTTCTTTGTCAAACTTGTTGCATGCAATAATTCTTTTTGATTCCCGATGTTAAAAAGCATTTCACGCTCTCTTCTCCGCTGCATGCATATTTGTCCAGCATGAAGTAAGTGTGTGACATTCGGTGACTCAAAACGTTCTTTATTTGATGGGTTTTTGTTTAATGATTTCTTATATTTACTCGAACACTACACATTGAAATAATACTAGTTTTTACGGAATTTATCGCGTATATTTAACTTTTTAAATACCCGACGTTTCGAACGCTTTACAGCACTCATGGTCACGGGCAGGACTGAGATGTTCAACGTCCAGATGATTAAAATTTAACTTTTGTTTCGGTCTACACAGTATGAACTTATGGTATCTTGAGGTCTTGCAGTTGTATGCTTGGGTTGGGATTTAATTTTATTTATTATAGGATCCCAAGCAGATGGTAGCACCCAGCCATCTTCTCTATTGAAATTAGGATGTATTTTTTA
Source organism: Parnassius apollo (assembly GCA_907164705.1). NCBI lineage: Eukaryota > Metazoa > Arthropoda > Insecta > Lepidoptera > Papilionidae > Parnassius > Parnassius apollo. The sequence continues at coordinate 1,057,399 of CAJQZP010000620.1, read as the reverse complement.
TTTCAATAGCCTCGCGAATCATCCTTGGAAGGATTCGGTGTTCTTTAGCGAGGACTTGTGGTCTATCAAATCTGATGTAGTGACGGAGGCGATCCTGTACGTGTTCACAGACTGCAGACTTCCCGGAGCGTCGATTCTTCACATCAGCTATATATATGTTCTTTAACGCGGGTTTTAATTGATATTTTAGTTTTTCCTATGTAGGAGAGACCACATTCACAATCAAGCTTGTACACTCCTGCATCTTGCAGAAGGACATTACACTTGACTGATGGTAAAAACTAACCAATCTTCTTCAGCGGCTTGAAGTATGTTTCGATGGAAGCGCGCTTCAAGATGTAGCCAATCTTGTCAGTGACTCCTCTAACATATGGCAGTAGGTACAGCAGGTACACGCTCGACTGTGGCCGGCTTCACTCGTTCACTGTGACGTAGTCGCGGTACCCGAAGCTTGTTGTCATGCAAAACTTGCTTGACATGGTGGAGCTCGGCAGCCAGGTGTTTACTGTCACAGATCCCTCGTGCTCTCTGAAACAAAGATTTACCCACGGTAGCTAAACTGTGAAGGATGGTGGTGAGAATCACCGTTTAAATATCTATCTGTATGGGTCTTTTTTCTTATTTGGGTTTTTGTTTATTTATTATCAGGAAATTAAATAATGTTAATAAAAATGTTGATAATTAAGATCTAATTCAATAATATGTTCCTCATATTATCGAAAAATTTTGTACAGGGTTATTTTGCAAATTTGCATAAAGGTTCAGAATAAGTAATATAGGCAAACGGTAACGAAAAATTATTATAAAAGTCTTGAACATTCTGCCCATTTTATCTTTTAAATTCAGAATGCGTGGTAATGTTATATTTTAACTAATTTTGTTGCGCACGCACACATTCGTAGGTGTCGATCGGTAGGCAAAAAAGTTGTTGCCCATAAATCATATTATTCAATTTGGGATAATTTCATATAAAAGTAGAAGACTTATTTACTTGTATTTTCAAAAACTGCAATAACGGTATATCATTATTTATATATATTTGAAATTAAGTTTAAAATTTGGCTGCTCTTTGAAATATAACCCTGTCCACGTCATTAGGAAAACACTACTCCACGGGACGATTTAGGTTAGTATGTGTTACAACGCCACTACACGGTGAAAGTTTAGCAGAACGGAATCCCTATTTTTATACACGTACATAGAAGTGACTAACGAACTTCCCTCCACGAGTTAGATACAAGTGGCAGTTGTGGGAGATGAATAACTACTGCCAACTTCAAACAATAAAGGTTACAGATACATCACCTCTGAGGACAGATGGAATACCTCATATCCTGTATGTTACTGACTCTCTATACACCAGAACACAGCAGTGCACGTAATGTTAATTGGTGCCAGAAATAAGTAAAAGAGTTCGTTGCACAGACGTATGTAGACAAATGCTAAAACTGAAAATTTTGTACAACCGACTTCAATATAAATAAAATGAGAACATCATCAATGTATTCGAAATCAATTAAATACGTATTATTAAGGATGACTCAAAAACTACTGGTTATATCTTCATTAAGTTTTTATGAGACCATACAAGCACCAGCTTTCAAATAAAAGAATCAATAAATCGGTTCACCTAGAAAAAAGTTTTGTGGTTTTGATACACAAAAAAACATACAATCGAATTGAGTACCTCCTCGTTTTTGAAATCGGTTAAAAAAGAGGCTCATCCTCTACTATGAAGACTTTCTATTTTTACTTTAAGTGTTTCACATAAATAATTGAAATTCATTATACATTATACACCCCTATTAATTTTTAAAAATTCGTATTCGCCTTTACCTTGATCTAATTTCTGATCTATTTTTACTCATAGTAAATTAAAGTTACGGCCTATATAAATCCCACGGCTGGGAAAGCCTTTGGGAAAGCTCTTAAAGAAAAAGGTTAACTTTTTAACGTGGTAGAGCCACGCTGCAGCTATATTATAATTGTAGCATGAATTGGACGGCTCGTACGGGAAAGGACCACACTCTCACATTAGCAGTTTTAAATAGCAGCGTGTTTCGTATGCTGCTGTGTTTCGTATGATGAGTGTAGAGGAACCGAGACACTTTTCACTGAAAATGAAGCATTCCATTTCAGTCCTCACTGGTGACAACGCATCTGCATTTTAATTTTTACTCGAGGATAGTTGTAGATGTCTTAGACTCATGCCACAGTCACAGCAGCCACTTACCATCAGTTGGACCAAATGCTCGTTTGTCACCCTTATTCTATAGAAAAAGGTGGGTAAATGGATATTTTCACTTTATGATGCTTGATGTAATTTAATCAAATAAAAAATTATAATTCTTAAAAGCCTACCTCAAAAACACTAATAAACTTAATTATAGTTCAGAAAAACCTCATCACTCGCATGATTTACGCCGTAGAACATTATTTAAAATCTGTGCTAAAGCTCTTTAAATATTCATTAAAACCCAGATTAGAATCACGTCGACGTCAGAACGAGTAGGCGATATTCGTGCGTCCCGCTCTCTGGAGGTGTGCGACGTGACGCTGTGTGACGTCACGCGCCGGCGCACGCGCATTGCGTCACGTCGCGCGGCCTTTGCCCTTATCGGCCCTACTTGTCACGTGGCCGCTGTACTCATACGCTAGCTGACCCAGTTACAACTGGCCTTACATTAGATTTATCACAGAATAATTACATATAGCTACATACTGTGGTTTTATGTTGGATCACATTAGATAAGAATGCAACTGTTTTCGTCGTTAGTTTACCCGAATCTAAAATTGTGTATAGTATGGTCTATGCATATTTGCAAAGGTGTATATTACACAGTTTACATAGTCTATATGTTAATCGTGTAGGACGAATACGGAATAACCCTAGTGACGGTGTAAGAATATCTACTACCTCACATCATCCAGTGGAGGGAACCAGTACTAGGAGACGGGCAGCAGCATCTTCCCGATAACAACGGAATAAAAATATCAAATTGCACATGGTAACTACGCCAAATGTCCCCATTGTAAGGCAATCGTTCGGAAAGATCACTGTTCAGCAGTTGACTTTTGATAGTCTTTTTTTATTCTAAAAATATATGTTGTTGGCCCTGCAGCCTTTACAACTTCATCGGAATAGACTCTTAGGCGAGGACTTACGAACTATTGAGTGCGCCAATACTAACGGCCCGACGCCGACTGCAGTCCTGTCCTGAGGCTAAACTAAAAACACCCTCTGTCATTATACCCTGCGACTCGTGTACAAGTAGGTAAATCTGTGACCAAGCTCGCAATAGCGGTGTGCCCTGGTATTTTGTACTATTCTGGAATGTTGTGTGTGGTGTGCGCGGGGGGGGTGTGTGTGTGTGTGTGTGTCACACACATGTGTTCATGTTAGTAGATCGGATTCTCTCGCTTTGATAGGCTGTAATGTTAAAAATAAATAATGTCCTCCAGACTGAATTTCTGTCACGGCGGCAAGCCTCATCGGAAACTAGCCATCTGCGTAGGACAGGATTATAGTGCCCAACTCTCAAAGTGTAATAGGACGGTAAACCGACACGAACGGAGAGAGATCAGGTCCAGGAGCAACTGCTTTACGAGCTTTCCGAGCCACGGAGGTAAGGCACCGCAAACTTCCTCACTCCTGGTAGCTGCTGAGAATTTCTTGATGGAAAACTCAATAAGTGAGTTTTCCGTTTGCGTTTGCAATAGCCCAACGGAGCAGTCACGTAGTTTATAAAGGTATTATTTTAAAATACTAGGTGTTAGGCACTTTCTTTCTCTTCGATCTCGAACAAGTATAATGAGTGTACCTGCACATATACATACCTATGTCTAAATCTTAGATCATAATGTACAACTCGGTTGAGTTAAGTTTGCACCTCACTACAATGCGAGACTCTCCCGTTTCTCCGCGTTTATAATAGGTTCGCGTCACTACGCGGTTTGCAATTTGCATATTTGCTACCGATGCGATACACACGTCTTAATTTTTGTCTCCTATTTGTTTAGTAATTGAATTATTTTTGTTGTAACGTCATCCGCACCCAGGCAAACTTAGCTCAACCGAGTTGTATTTAACCTATACAACTCGCTTAAGGTAGAGTAGGTATACCTACTTAACCACGAGAAACACCGGGATACAAAACAGAATTAAAACTAAAAGTGTAAATTCCGTTAAATTCTATTACAAATATATACATAATATAAATATTATTTTAAATTATAAATATTTTAAAAATGTGCATTAAACGTTGAAATCTATTATACTTACATATCTTTATAGAATAAATATGACAAACAATCACACAGTCCACCTAAAGGTGATTGGATACTGTTGTCCATAGACATCTACTTCTATTCTCGGCTGAGAATTAAAATGCAGATGCTTTGTCACTCCTGTTTTAACATTTAATTTATTTCACAGTCTCCCAACATTTTTTTAAATATTGTATTGTCACCAATTTTTATAACCTTACATGTAATAATATACAGCTGCTTTATGTGAGGAATATTGAAGTCGTAAGAGCATCTTTAGTAATATTCACGAATTAGCTAACGGCGGTCAAATCACGATGGTACATCAATTATCATATTTCTACACAAACACAACACATACGTGAAAATTGGATTCAACTGGATGAAAATTGAATTTTCATTTGTTTGATTTACTGGAAACTCATGGTTTACAAATAATTACATTCTAGTTAGAGCTCATGTGTAAAATCAAACAGAATAACTCCACGAGATTATGTGTTATTGGATCTTTTCCACGTCTTCTTGTAATCATTTATTAATCATCTTTGAAAATAATGGTTCGATTCAGACGCTTGCAAAGGGGTTTAGTAACGCGCAAGCATATTTGTAATCAACAGCATTAATTTCGGTGAGAATTCATCTTTATACGCAATTTTCGTACAGCAAAAATTGAAGTAACTTTTTAAATATTTATTATAAAAGGAGTGGAATAAAAAAATTATGAGAGCGTAGTCCCATCCCAGGCCTAAAGCTAACATAGCTTCTGCGTTGCTCTATTACGTTTCAAATTTATGTGCACAAAAAAGAAAATCAAGTGAAAGCTTTCGAATCCGTACAGCCGCATAGTGGTGACGTAAGATAACTTACCACCCATATATATTCATGGGAGGCGACAGAAAGAATCTGAAACAGGTGATGGACAGTACAATCTTCCTGATAACAACTCAAAACTATGTAAAACGGCGGGGCAACTATTGCAATATACCCCCTATGGGAGAGGGCTATGTTCAATTACAAGATAAATTAATATTGTGTTGATTAATTATATTTTAATGCCTGGGATAATTCACAAGATGCTTAAGGTATTTTTTGTGACTTCTCCAAGGCCTTCGATTTTGTTTATTACCACAAGAAATTAATAATGAAAATACAATATTATGGTGTAAAAATTATTGTTCTTTGACTTATTATTTAATATTTAATGAAGAGAACTCAAAATTTCACTATCAATCATCGTTATCTTGTCATTATTCCATTTCTGTAAAGTAATTCCATCAGGTTTGACTTAGCAGTCAGCAATTGGAGATCACAGTCTATTTCCTCGGAGGTTGCCGCTACACAGAGTTAACACGTGTTGTATTGTCGTCGTTGATGTCTTTTCTAGTGCAGCGGGGGTGGGAGTAGTGGTGTTAGGATTAGTGATGACGAGAAGATTGCACGCAATGGAAGAAGATCGGTAGGGGTTCTTCAAAGTAGGTAGGTAGGTAGGTAGACACATCATTTTATTTTATTAAGCAGATTTTTGCTAATTAATTTTGAAATCTTTAATTACCACCTGTCGCAGTTCAGTTCAGTTGCCAAAATTCTAGGTCAACCGGAAGTGTCTTAAATGACCGTGTCTTTGATTGCGTATTTAGACCCCCAAGTAATCTGTAGACCATAGTTACTGTTACAACCTATAAAAATCCACTGCTGAATAAACTAATGGGTAATGACTCTCGATAACAGAACGTGGACGCGGCTCTGAAGGGAAATTGCTCTATAGTCAAGTCAAGAGAGCGTTGTCGCCTTTCTTGAAGAACAAGACCACCACAACTCTGCTCCACACCTCCTGAGTATTGCCACCATGGAGGTACCGGTTTCCATCCGCTTTTAGAAGCTTTTTTCTTAAATACGGCGGTTTTTAAGGTGCTGGAGAGCCATTCTAATCTCGCTTAGACTGACGTCCGGGATATCATCGGAATAGTGTCGGATAAGACTTGCTCTTATCACTACTCACACTTGCGTGTGGCTCCAACGATGACGTATACAGCTGCCCATAGCACCTCTCAATATCGCTCAGGACCTCAGGTGTCCCGGAAACGATGCTGTCACATTCGTCTTCAGCTTCGATCCCTAATAGATTGATAAGGGGGATAATTGCCAAAGTTGTTATGCTTGGAAAGCCGGTTGGCAACCACAGTTTTTACCTGATAGTTAATACCTGAGAAAAGAACGACAGACGGACAGATGAATGGACGGATGACAAAGTGGTCCTATAAGGGCTACGTTTTTTTCTTTTTGATGAACGGAACCCTAAAAATCCCTTAACGTAATATTAGATGGAATAGAAAATTTCTTAATCATCTTAGCCAAGTTGATGGAGTGACTTATTAACCAAGTACGGTGCGCATGATGACCGAAATGTCAATATCAATAAACTGTAGTGTAGTGCCGATTGCTTAAGATTTAATTTCCAGTAAATTCTTTGCAGTTTTTTATCAAGTTCATGAAGTATAATTTATAAACATATCAGTACTAAATTTTGTGACATCTCCACCGCATCAAAATATGGAGTAAACCTTATTGAAGTTTAGGTCTAATGCATGAATTATACCTATGTCTTCATTACCACTGCGTGATGAGAGAGGTAAAAAAACATTTCATCATCATTCAATCATCAATTTCTTTCCGGTTTGTTATCTTCTCTATGTGATTTTGATTCATATAATCATCTAAAGCTTATGTGTACTCTTCTGTCACCTGTTCGTAGTTTAAATCTTTACAAAGCTATCGCTCCCATTTTTCCTTGAGGATATTCAGGTTTCTTCACGTCGTCGTTTTATACATCTTTTCACATTTTTCTCCTTCTCCGCCATTCCCATTCGATCGTGTCTTTCGATTTCTCAAAATTATTATAGAATATCATCATCTTTTACTTGCATATGTAATCAATTTGAGAAAAGTGTCCCCTAATGTCATAAAAATATTACCTAATAATTTATTAATAAATTAAATACAGAACAAATAAATATTAAATTGACACCGAATGCTTTGACAAATTTAATAATAACTATTTTTAAGCATTAGCAGAGAGATAACTACAAAAATTCGATTATCTACAACTGTAAAAAATAACGAACTACTTGAAAACCATCAAACCGGACCATCACACTATTTTGTTTTGATAGAAACTGACCCGGACGAAATAAGCCGATACTAAGTAGTTTAAATTCTGAGTTCATCCGGGGTAAGCCAATATTATTTCAACACGAAATTTGTAAGGCAAGAAGTTGTATCATTTGGCTAATTTTTTATTTTAAAATGGGCACTTTTCCTTTTCAATTAAAACCGTCCATAATCACCTTAATAATATTTGGAAGAGCGCCAGCGCTGCTGCCTATCTACTGGTTTTATTTCGCTCTGTGGCCTCTTATTACACGGGACCATATAGGTTAGTAGATGTTCTTACACCGAGTCTATACAGTTATTTATTTAATTTAATATAAAATATTTCTTAATATAAGTAGACAAATACGTTCAGTAGATGCGTATAAAGGATAATGGCGAAATAATATGTGATGGAATTATTAAGCGTCTACTTAAGTCACCATTACAGATATGAACGGTTCCCACACATCCCACACCTCTATATAAAAAGATAGATACGGAGGTGATGTGGTGATATAAACGTGGCTCTCTATGTCATGGCTTACGCAGGATACAAGAAAACTAATGGGTCGGAGGGCCAAAACTAAGTAAAGGAAAACAATGAAAAAATTAGAAAATAATTTAACTCCTTTGTAACTTTGTCACAGAACTAGAAATGATCATAAAACTGAAGTGGCAATGTGCTGGCCATATAGCTAGAAGAACCGACAACCGATGGAGATGAAAGGTTCCCGAGCGGTAGCTTCATACCAGTAGCGAAATTTAGGAAGCCCCCACACGAGCACTATATGCAGTTACGACTTTGTAAATCAGCGGTGGTCTTGTTAAGGGATGTAAATAAATAATGTAAAAGGTATTATTGTTAAGGCAAAGTCAGAGCACATCGGCAGAATTGACGAGAAACTAGTTCGTCTTCCTTCGGGAACACGTGAACATCTTTGCATCTCTGTACAGGGAGGACCCCTCACTGACCCATGCCGTAAAGGATAAAGCCGATCTGCTCTCTCTTTGCGTCCAACTCGACTCTTGATGACGGGGAAAACACACCGCCGACCACCCCGCGGTGTGAGTGCTCCATGCAGGATGTCCTATTTACCCAACGCTCAGTGCGCAGAGCACTCCTATCTCTGGACGTCAACAAATCAAGTAAGCCGGATGGCGTCCCTCCTATTGTGCTGAAGACGTGTGCTCCGGAGTTGGCACCGGTTTTAACGCGTCTTTTCCAGAACTCCTACTCCCTCGACATATTCCCGAAATCATGGAAAACAGCCCTCGTGCACCCGATCCCTAAAAAAGGTAACCGCTCTGATCCGTCCAACCATAGGCTTTTCGCTATCACCTCCTTGTTCTCTAAAATAATGGAATCTGGTATTAACATCACCAGCTGATTAGTGACTGCTAGTACGGTTTCCATGATCTTCTGGGTTACCTAACTCATAAATGAGCGGATACCATCCATACCATCTGGATGACTGGCGATCCACCACCGTGCGATTTAAAATAAGTTTTCTTCCTTCCTCGTTCCTTCCTTGTGGAATCGACTACCACCGGAAATTTTTCTGGACCGATACGACTTAGGGACCTTGAAGAAAAGGCCGGCAACGCATCTGCAGTTCCCCTGGTGTTGCAGTTGTTCATGAGCGGCGGATCTTCACTTACCATCACTTACCATCAGGTGAGCCGTATGCTAGTTTGCCCCCTTTACTATTAAAAAATGTAATGTTGAGAAAAGCTAAAAGAAATAAAAGTGTGATCCCTTCGCTTGTCTTCAAAGCATCAAATATCATAGCCGATATTTCTGAACAACTAATGACTAAGTACGATACGTTAATAAAATATGGGAATGGTCCCCTAGCCCCAGCACTCAGGTATTGTGCGGTGGAAACCTCACAAACACATAGAAAACTTCGATCTCAGTAACTACGAACTGTTACAACGAACCTGGATCTAGAATTAGAGCCTTTTACGAAGTCAACAGTGAGCTGTGTGAACACAAAGCCTAAGTAACAATACTTAAATAATTAAGATATTCTAGAATGTTCGATAAAATCGCTAAAATCCCCTAGAATATTTCCAAAGTGCAACGATGTGTGCACTCGCATGAGTCAGGTGTCCGGGTCAAGGTCGGTGAAAGAAGCCTCACACAGCACGGCGCGGCGGCCGACGAAAGTGCGCACGCGCGCGTTGACAGTTAAAATTATGTCACTTAAAGGCCGTGATTCGATCGCGCGGGAATGTTGTGCAATCAGACGCGTCTAACCGTTTTTCCATTTTTTACACGTTTAATTTATCGTTTTTGCTTTTAATTTCATACAATTTGTTTACCTAAGTGTATATTTTATAATTTCAAACGTTTTTATTAACATGCCTTCGTGTGTCTGTTCGGGTTGAATTTAGTGATTGATTTTAAACTAACTCCCCGATGAGTTAGAGAATTGAAATTTCTAATTTCGAATCGAAAATTCAGAATTGTATGACTGGGTGCGTTTGGCAAAAAAAAAGCGCTAGCAAACGCTTGTAAGCAAAATGGCGAAACGAAACAGTTTTCGGCCAGGACTCGTTTGCTAACTTCAGTAGCGCTGACACAATCCGCCATTTTGCTAATTTAATTTGTTTGTTTTGAAGTAGAGTTTATAAGTTGTTTTGTGCAATATTTAAGTGTTATAATGACATGAATAAACATATACATGTTATTAAAAATTCATGATTGGTAAGTTTTTAATATGAATACTTTACAAACATATATTTAAATTAGGTTAGGTTCCCCGGTTAAAATTAAACTTCGTGTCCTAGAGGAAAATAGCTACTTACGATTTGACAGCGCTTACCGCTTACGATCGCAATTTTGCTTACAAGCGCTTGCTAGCGCTTTTTTCTGCCAAACGCACCCAATGTAATATACGAAAAAATGGTGTATTAAAAATTCATAATTTAATAAAAAATAACTTCTTTATAATAATAATAATAATAAATGGATGATGGAAAAAAAGATAGTGCGCAAAGGGCCGCTGCCTGGAGGTCGCCAGGGCGCGTCTGGAGCTGGCGCTGGACGCGACAGAATGCGGGCCGCCAGCCGAGCGCGGGGTGTTGCAAGACCACCTAGCAGCCCCCCGCATCCATCATCCCCACCAGAAGGCTTGGTGTCGGCTGGGTCTTCTCGGACTCAGCAAGCGGCACACGCCGCTGGTGGAGCACGTCGCATGCGTTGGTCAAAATTAATGAATGCAAACGCACTGCGGGCGTATTTTAGGGCAAAAGGGGAAGAAACTGGATGTTTGGCGTATCGGGCTCGGATGCATCGCTTTTTTGCAGAGCTGGAGCCATCTCTATCCGTCACTGAGCAAAACCTGGCAGACCGAGTTCGGTACATCCTGCGCTCCAACATATTTGGTGACGCCGAACTCGAACGACTACGACGTGAGGCTATTCCTTCATCGAATGGAAATGCTACGGCTGGGAATGCGGCGCCACTAGATGCGCAACAAACTGCATATGTGGATGCTGCAGTCAACATTCCATTTGTGGCTAATTCAGACGATGATGGAATAGTCTCCCACGAGCTAGAGAAAATGAGGAGCATATTGGAAGAGTCGATGCTGGAAACGCGCAGCATGCCTCTCGAAAATCGACCGCGACTTCCCCCGCATACCCCTTAGCAAGCGAAATCGGGCTGTCGTGCGGGCTCTTAACCCAATGCTGGTGACCTATTTGGAAGCCAGCCGGGACCTTTGCGAGACGGACTCAATTCTTTTTGGCGCCGCACTGGCAGTATGCCGTATTATTGGCGCCAAAATTCCCGTGGTTGGACGTGCTACTCAAAAAAGAAGCGCCATCCCAGCCTGGAGAAAAAGAATTGAGGAACCGTATCGCAAAGGCAAGGGCCCTTATCGGCAGACTGACAAGCTTCAGGTCGGGTAATAATAGACCGAGAGTTGTGCGCACCGTTAGAATGGCGTTTGCTGGGACAAATTTTAGTTTGTCCCAGCCGGATATCACGCAAAAACTAACGGAGCGCATAGATGACCTGAAGCAAAAAATCGCTGCTTGGGGGAAGCGGATTCGACGATTTAGCGAGAGGTCAAGGCGGTTCAACCAGAATCGTCTCTTCCAGAGTGATCAGAAGAGGCTCTATAAATCATTGGAGCGACCAGAGGTATGTGGAGTGGGCCCAGGACCGGATCAGGCTGACACTGTCGCATTTTGGCGTGGCCTGTGGTCAGAGCCCGTAAACCACAGCGAGGGCCCTTGGATGGAAGTTGTGGCGAGCCAGAGTACAAGTGTTACGCCTATGGACCCCGACATGGGGGACCATAACGCCTGAAGACGTGGCTGAGGCGGTCCGTAGGGCCCCGAACTGGAAAAGTCCGGGGCTCAACGGGCTGCATCATTACTGGCTGAAGGGGTTCGTAGTGTGTCACGCTGTGCTCGCCCGACAGTTTCAAGAGGCTCTCGATCAGAAGTCGCTCCCGAGCATCTTTACTACTGGGATCACTCATTTGGTTCCTAAAGATCAGGATACCACAGACCCGAGCAAATACCGCCCCATCACGTGTCTACCCACCATATATAAGACACTGACATCCATTTTGAGCGCGAGAATCACTCGTCACCTGGAGCTAAATCAGGTGATGTCACGCGCTCAAAATGGATGTCGGGGCGGTGGTCGTGGAATCAAGGAACCACTCCTCATTGACGCGGTCATTAGCAAAGTGGTGAAACGCAACCATCGGAATTTCTCCGCCGCCTGGATAGACTACAGAAAGGCATTCGACTCGGTGCCCCATACATGGCTAAAGAGAGTCCTCCAGCTGTACAAAATTGACTGTACAGTTGGAGACTTCCTCGAGCAGAGTATGGGGTAATGGAGTACGATCCTTTGCTATCTGGGCGAGCGGATGATGGCTGCGGAGAACCACATAAGGATAAGAAGGGGTATCTTCCAGGGCGATTGTCTGATTCCAATCTGGTTTTGCCTCTCTCTGAACCCTCTCAGTACTTTATTAGAGGGCTCCGGGAGGGGATTTCAGCTTCGGAAAGGAGGTACAAAAGTGACCAACCTTTTCTATATGGATGACCTCAAGTTAATCGCCTCCAGTCGCTCCCATCTTGTGGAATTGCTAAACATCACTTGTGAATTTAGCAATTCTATTGGAATGGAGCTAGGAACGGATAAGTGTGCGGTCCTCCATGTTGAAAGGTGAAGGGTTGCTAACTCTGAGGGCATAGACTTATCTATGCCCGTCAACTTAAGGACCCTTTCCGAGGCTGAAACATACCGATACCTGGGTATGTCACAGAACATCGGTACCGATGAGGCTGGTATGAATCAGTCAGTTTGCGACGTGTTTTATGCACGCTTGACCAAAGTGCTTAACAGCCTATTGTCCGGTGTGAATAAGACACACGTATATAACGGTTGGGTCATGCCTGTCCTCATGTATACCTTTGGCATACTCAGGTGGACCCAGACTGAACTTAACGCTCTGGATAGAAAAGTCCGCACTACCTGATGCACTACGGATGCATCATCCGAGATCGTCGGTAATGAGGCTGTACTTGCCGCGAAAGCATGGTGGGCGTGGTTTTCTGAGCGCGCTCACCATGCATAATCGCGAAGTGTGCAGCCTCCGTAATTACTTCCTGGCGAGATCGGATGATCCATTCTATAATGACGTCATTTCTAGTGATAAGGGGCTTACTCCTCTATCCTTAGCCAACGAGCAATGGCAGGACCCAGCAGTGCTTAGCAATTCCGACCGGGAGACCGTATGGAAGGAGAAGGAGCTCCACGGGAGGTACTATAGGGCTCTACATGAGCCCTTTGTAGATACAGTCGCCTCCCTCAACTGGCTACGTTCGGTGACCTCTTCGGAGAGTTTGTCTGTGCGATACAGGATCAGGTTATTAAGACCAACAACTATCGGATACATCCTAAAGGATGGCACTGTCGACATCTGTCGAGCTTGTCGCCATCCCGGGGAGTCACTTAGGCATGTCATCTCCGGTTGTTCGGCGCTTACTAACTCTGAGTACTTGCACAGGCACAACCTAGTAGCCAGATTTCTACACCAGGAGCTCGTTCTGAAATACGGTCTCGTGGACCGAAAATTGCCGTATTACAAGTACTTGCCGGACTCGTAAGAAATACCAGGCGACTTTTAAAACAGCCTAGATTGAATGCGAGACGAGAATGGCTGTATCCTGAATGATGAAGTGTTGAGTCTAAAGAGATGGAAGGAATATTTTGAAAGCGAATTTATGAGTGAGAAGAAGTGTGAACTAAATGAAATAGAAATTCCGAAAGTAGATGAAAGAGATAGGCAGATAAGTATAGATGAAATAATGAAAGCAATGAAAAGCATGAAAGTAGGTAAGGCAGCCGGATATGATAGAGTTTCACTCGAAATGCTAAGGGCTGGAGAGGACGTGGTGGCAGGCCTGCTGTACACCTTGTTTAATTTATGTTGGGAACTAAAGCGGGTACCGGGAGACTGGTGCAAAGCCGTGATAGTCCCAATATATAAGGGAAAAGGGTCACAGCAGCCGGGCTAGCATGAGCCGGAGAGAATATATCCCCGGGGAAGGGATAAAATTTTTATCCCTTGCTTAGTTTTATCCACCCTGCGAGCATGGGCAAGAGACAAAAATTATATCCCCCCGATTATATCCACTGACCAGAGATAAAATTATCTTATCTCTATAACATATACCCGTTTGATATAACGAGTAGACATATTTCTCCCCGTCCGTAGCATGAGGCCATGGGAAAGAGAAAAAATTATCCCTTTTTTGACATTTGAAAGGGACAATTTTATCCTCTTTCGCGGACGTGGGTTTAAGTTTATCTTCAAACCATTTTAATACGAAAAAGATGTCTCGAGCCTATTGCAACTACATTTTCGTGTCAGAAATTGAAAAACAAGAAAGAAAATTACACCAGCGATCGATACGTGATCAGAATACTTAATCTATTGGAATTCTCCGACAACGAATTTCTACGCCGGTTTCGGATGCTCAAAGATTGTTTTGTATTTGTGTAAAGAACTCTATGAGGCTTTAAAGCCTATTAATTCTGTGGATGGACTACCAGTGCATATTGAAGTAAGCATCTATTACAACCACCTTGTCCAAAAACATCGTATATTTGCAATCAATGCATGTGGCTTATGTAACTTATCTTAATATTTTTTCCAGATGGTAGTTACCTACTAGAGAGGTACGATTCAAGACCATGGCATGGCTGTTGTTCAAACAACAAATAATCAGCAAATACTTGACCTAAATTATTGGGGCCATCATTAGAATGTGTGGAGCAATATACTTTAATTTGCCTCTTGTGTAGGTAAATACAAGTTTAAACACTAATACATAATATTAGGAATACAAATAACACAATACTCATGATTATAAAATTATTTATTCCTTCTTTTGTTTGAAATCATTACATTTTTATTCATGCTTTATCATTTTCAATTAAAATTAAATCTTTGTGACTTAGAGTAGACATCAATTTTGATGTATTTTGTAATTTTCGTATAATGGCAGTAATTGCGGGGATATTTTTTTTAATTTTCTCAAGAGGTTACACCACCTCCAAAGGGTCTGTATTGTCCAGTTTCGCAATTGGCTTAATTCTAGACACATATTTTTTTAATAAATGCTATTACAAGCGAAGTAATACCTGCGATTTGATACAAGCAATGTATACTTAACTTAAATATTATACAAAAGAAAATAAAGAAAGAATTAGAATAATAGAAAAAATAAAAACAAGACAGAAATACGCTTAAAATAAATATAACAAATATTATAAATGACATATTGTTTAACAAAAATTATTAACAGTTTAGCAATATAATTAACAAAAGGAAAATATAAGTTAATGTAAATCTATTTAATCTTAAAAGAAGTTTATAGCTAGTATAGTTTATAGCTTTATACTATCGTACAAAGATGTTTTATAAAACATCTTTGCTATCGTATATTATCTATGCGCGGGGATAAGTTTATCTACTGTCGATATTATATCCACCATAGGCCCATGCTCGCAGGGTGGATAAAGCTTTGACATAGGGATAAGACAATTTTATCCCTTGTCAGTGGATATAATCGGTGGATAAAATTTTTATCCCCTGCTCATGCTAGCCCGGCAGGACTGTAAAAACTCCCGTGGTATCAGCCTTCTTAGCATTGTGGGAAAACTGTATGCTAAGGTACTAATTGAAAGAGTTATGAAAGAAACTGATGAAAAAATTTGGGATGTGCAAGCGGGATTTAGAAAGGGAATGGGGTGTACAGATCAAGTCTTTTCCATGCGCATGATCGCGGAGAATTTTTTGGCGAAAAACCAAAAAGTTTTTTGTGCGTTCATGGACTTGGAAAAAGCTTATGACAGAGTGGACAGGGATGTGTTATGGCAAACGCTGAACGCATTTAGGTTGAGCGCTGGTTGTGTGTGGCATTAAAGTCTCTGTATAGGGACTCGAGTGCTTGTGTTAGAATCAACGGGGTGTACTCGGACTGGTTTGGCATCCATAAAGGTGTCAGACAGGGCTGTGTAGCTTCCCCGTGGCTGTTCAACCTATTTATGGACAGCTGTTTGGAAAATTTGAAAGTTGAAGAATGCGGGTTAAGAATGGGTGAGTTAACCATCAAATGCCTTTTGTACGCCGATGATCAAGTCATACTTGCGTCGTCGGCGGCCGAGTTGCAAATGATGGTTACATTAATGAACAGGTCATTAAAAGAAAGGGGAATGAAAGTGAACGCAAGTAAGACGAAAGTGATGGTTTTTGAAAGAGATGAAAGCAAGACGGTATGTGAAATAAGAATAGAAGGAGAGTTAATTGAGCAAGTGGATGAGTTCGTATATTTGGGATGTGTATTCAGCAGGGATGGGAGATATGATAAGGATATTGAACGACGAGTGAATGCAGGAAATAAAGTAAATGGGGCTCTACACTCTATTGTGAAAAGTCAGAATGTGTCAAAAAAGGCACGAATGGCAATTCATTAGTCCCTACTTTAACGTATGGTAGTGAAAGTTGGGTGCGGCAGAAGAAGCACGAGAGTAGAATAAATGCAGTAGAAATGCGGTCGCTAAGGAGTATGTTAGGGCTGAATCTGAGTGACAGGGTGAGAAACTGTGTGATAAAAGAAGAGTGTGGTTTGCAAGATGATGCAGTGACCAGGATTAAGAAAGGAATGCTTCGGTGGTTTGGTCATGTAGAAAGAATGAATGCGGAAAAACTGACAAAGCAAATATATGTTGCAGAAGTGAATGGAAGAGTCGGAAAGGGACGTCCTAGGCGGAAGTTTGTCGACCAAATTGGCGATATACTAAAAATGGGCCAAATTAAGAGTACCTTTAACCGACGAGCATGTATGCGTAGGTATATGGATGTGGAAGAGGCGAGAAAGGTATGTCAGGATCGTGCTAAATGGAAGTCTGTAGTCTCTTGTTGCAGTCTTATGTTATGTTTTGCCGGAAGCCGTGCTCGAAAATGACCGCGCCAGGCTCTACTGGGACCGGACCATCATCACAGACAGGACTATTCTTGCGAATAAGCCTGATATTGTGCTGATGGACCGGGGACAGTCAAGGATATTTTTGGTCGACATTACCATTCCGCGCCTCGAACGAAAGACAAGCAATCAAAATATCTGGACCTGGCTCACGAGGTGACCGACATGTGGGGTGGTCTGCCGACCGAAATTATTCCTGTAGTCGTAGTCTGCAAACGGGTTAATCCCAGCCAGCCTCTCGGGCCATCTGAGGCGACTGGGACTCCAAGACGGACCGCTCCGGGCTCAAATGCAGAAGGCGGTGCTCCTCGATACCGCCCGCATCATTCGCCGGTTTCTTTCCCTTTCCCCTAACCTTCGGCCGTTTGGTCTCCCCTGCCGAGGGCTTCCATCTGGTTGGGCTTTTATTTATTTATGTATTATTTATTTATTTATGTTAGTATATTAAATATATATTTAAGTATATTTATTTTTCCCTTTATATATTTATCCAGCCCAACCAGATGTGATTACTCTATTAATAACCCAAAAATAATAATAATAATAATTATAAAGCCTAATTACCTAATTAGCAATGTCAGATTTTAAATAATAACGGATATTTTTTCCCAATGTTATTATAAAGACCACATTATATTTTTACAGTTTTCATTTATCTTGAAGAAAACTGCATGTTTGAAAAATTGCAAAAAATATGAAGTCCACCAATACGCATTGAGGCAGTGAGATTTTCTTGTCCTCAAACTGCCTCAGAAATGAGAAAAGGTCAATACCCAAAGTGGAACATATAATATATACGTATACATACATACCTACATAACTTTACTACTTTACGGTTTAAATTAAAATAATAAATCGAATAAAATTTCTTCGCATAAATTATTGACAAAATTTACTATGAAATTATAAATGTTCTTCCCGTAATAGATTTCATAACGTCCCTCATTAACTTTCATAACATTGCTCAAGGCTTACCGTTGTAATTCAACAGCGGCGCGTCAGCGGGCTACCCCAGTGAGTCATGGCCGCCATTACCTCGTCCCGCGCTTCGTGACGCACCCTTGTGTAATCCGCGCACTCTCAGACATGTTACGCTCTCAGCCATTTTTCGGAACTTGCGCCTCCGTTATTGCGAAATTGAATAGTCGTGAAGTTCAAGATACAAGAAGTTTGTGGCCTCATGACACTAATATGAAACGAAAAATGATTTGTCGATATAAATATGAGTATTGAGAAGACATGTTGTGTCCAGCTGTATCTTTACCTTACTTAGTTTACTTAACTTTTTTTTTAGAAATGCAAAATACAGCTTATATAATACTTTGTATTTTTTTAAAGTTTCAAAAACTATTAGAATTTTATATGATGCTCTCGTAAGAAGTCAACTTGAAACGAACGCAAGTATTTGGAATGCAAGTATAGTGTCATGTCGAAAAAATTCAAAATAAATTCACGCGATTTTTATACTTTAAGCAGTACGGAATCTATCCTTCTTTTCCACTGATGTATCCGAGTCTGTTTGTACTGGGGATGGTTGGTTACAACCGCTTGAGTGTGAGGAGAGACATCACGCTTATTAAATATGTGTGGAAAGAATTACGTGGATGGATATATCACCCACATGTGCTCACTGCGTTAAAGCTGCGGGTGCCTAATAATTACGTGTGTTCTCCTCGTCATCCCCCATTACTCCTCGTGCCCGCTGCTAGGACGAAGTTGCTTCAGAATGCACCATTGTAACGGGCTATACACTATGTTAATATCATCTCACAGGATTTTAACATATTTGCATGTAGAGACGAAATTCATGATTGCAGCATACAAATGCGTTGAAAATTGTAATGTTTTTAATTAGTAATTTATTTTACCATCAATTTGTTTGATTTCATACTAGATACCATTATTTATTAGTCAGTAGTTTTCTTATATTTAGGTTAGTTATAGCATCGCATTGGTTTAATAACTGTAATGATGTTATAATTGTGTAATAAATAAATAAATAAATATATAATCGATTTCTATGCTATGGCATAGAATTCGATTATATAATTTAATTAGAAATCCCGCCGTGATTAAGGGACTCAATCCAAAAAATCATACTTTAACATTTATAAGATAAAAAAAACTCTGCTGTTACTGCTAAGGCTTGTCATAGCTGCACCGCACTGGAAATGTTCTGACGTTTCACTACAATAAAAAAACTTTGCCAATTACAGCGCAACATGCAACGAGCGCGCTGTGTCAGCATCGGCTTTTCCAACTATGATTAAGACTTCCGATAGCTTTCAACTGTTTCACTTTAAAATTACTATTTTTTTACCCGATTGCCCCCAAAAAGGGGTTAAGATAAATGAGTTGATGAATTCATCTTAGTTGTGAAAGTAGGGTTGCCACCCGTACTATAATATATAGTATCGTACTATATTTCAGTCAATTCTACTAGATATTATAGAAAATTAATATTGTACAACATACTATGTTTTTTAAACGTATGTTAATGTGAAAGGTGACGGAAGTATGGTAACAATATGGGTATGAAAAAGTTAGATAAAAATAAAGTAGTGTAAAAGGTCTGCAAACGAGATCGATTATTGTAAGTATTTATATAATTATATATGGCGACATGTGTTTTATTTCTATCTTACAAATTTTCCTTCAAGTGGACTGTGTGCTCATACTTCACCCTTATTTTATAAAAAAGCTAGCAAAGCAACTAAGGTTACGAGGTTATAAAATTGTTAAGTTTGCTCTCAAAACAAAGTCATGCAAAGTTGAATTTTCAATAATATCTAAGGATAGTCTACTATCTCGAATGATATGCTGTATCTATAGGCCATAGCATCCACTTACCATCAGGAGAACTTTGTGCTCGTTTGTCACCCTCGGAAGCGCACGTTCCAAGTATATGGCTGCGGCGTTGTGGATCCGCGGATTCGAATCCCGCACGGAACAAGTCTTTGTGCGGCCTACAACTCAGACTAACCAAGAAAGAAAGACGGAGCGCTATTAACATTTCAAGTAGTGCAATAATCAAGCCAAAACCATGCTCACCTAAATGTTAGAACACTCACTCACGCACACATACATATGCATCTTAAACCATTTGCAACCAATTGCACGATTTAAGCCGTATAATGTGTCGATATAGTAGTGAACTTTCAAAAAAAAAATTTTGAATAATCTTTACCTACGGGTTGATAAATCAAGAAAGAAGATGTTGAATAAGTTAAGTAAATACAGTTTTACATCGCTTGAAGTGTTTTTTTTTATACGAGAGAGGTCAAACGAACATGCGGCTCACCTGATGGAAAGTGACACCCATGAAACACTGCAAGAACAAGGTAATTGCAGACGCATTGCCGGCCTTTTAAAAAAGAGTAAGCTCTTTTCTTAAAGTTCCCTAAGTCGTATCGGTCCGCAAAAATCTCTGGTGGTTTATTCCACAAGGAAGTTGTGCGAGGAAAAAATCTTCTAATTCACATTGTTTCTTTTTTCTCTTTCTTAATTGTGACAAACAGTGCTTTGACCACTGTGCCTGCCAGTTTCAAGTTATAATCTAACATCTATCCTCAATCAAAATGCAGATGTGTTGTCACGCTTGAGGACTGAGATGGAATGCCTCGTTTCCAGTAAAAAGGGTCTCCGGTTCTCTACACTCACCATACGAAACACAGCAGCATTAAGCTACGATTTTACGCCGGTATTCTGCGAGCGTGGTCCTTCCCCGGTCAAACCGACCCATTCGTGCTACAACTATACTATTAATATAACTGCAGCATAGCTCTACCATGTATAAAAATATCATTAGAACACTATGAAGTATAATAAACATATATTATAAATATGTCATACTAAATTGTTTGTATTTATGAATAAAAAATAAATGCACTTAAATTTTTTTTCTGTTGAACCAACACAAGTTAAAGGCAGCAATTCCTAGAATTTCAAAAAACTGAAAATAATTTTATAAACAACGTGTTATAATTATGTAAAACGCCGAGCACAATTAGCGACGATTGCAAATCTATATAGCGGTAACTCGTAGCGCGTGCCGTCGCGTCGTCAGCCGCCATTCATTACGGAAACGCGGGTCAAAGACTTGAGTAACAAACGATTGACACGGCATTTTATTGTTGCATTTTAACGAAATTAAATTTATAAGTAATTAATCTTTTTACTTTTTGTGTGCTATAGCTTCGTTGCAGCTATATTATGGTTGTAGTGCGAATGCGTCAGCTCGACCAAGGAAGGACCACATTTACAAAATAGCAGCTTAATGCTGCTGTGTTTCGTATGGTGAGTGAAGAGAACCGCAGATCCTTTTTTACTGAAAACGAGGCATTCCATCTTAGTCCTCAGGGTTGACAACGCATCTGCGTTTTGATTCTTAATCGAAGTTAAATGTAGATGTCTATAGAACAGCATCCACCTACCATCATGTGGACTGTGTGCTCGTTTGACACCCCAATTCTATAAAAGAATAATATGAATATACATATTAATTAAATTGAGTGAAGAATCTGTCTGTACATCGAAATAACAGACTTCTTTTAGGTTCAGTGTGTTCTTTGCAAACTATTAAGACATGGTAACTATTAGTCTATCTGTTTGTCCACGCTAACTTGATTCCGATGAAACTTCATCAACAGATTGAGAGCAAAATCAGAAGTGACTCAGGCTATATTTTATCCGAAAACTTTGACTTGTTCCGTCATATCGTAATAAAATATTATCTTAGAAGTAATTAACGCCCCAATCCGATCCCACCCAGGCAAAACTGAAATGAATCGTTATTTCGTAACAAAACTGATCTAGCAATCATTCTGCCACATCCAAAGTTTGTGTCGCAGGCAAATGTAGGTCGAGCGCAAGGTCGCCGGCGTCACCGACGCCATGCGGACATTGACCAACCGCTCGCTGACCCTGCGGATTGATTCATGGATTAAAAACCGGTTCCATAGTTTCAGTATAGTTTTCCATCAGGTTTTTTGCCCTGAACCCAATACAAATCTACATCCGTCCCCGATTAAGTATCAAAATGCAAATGCGTTACTATCCCTTGGGTCTAAGATGGAACGCCTCATTTCCAGTAAAAAGGGTCTCCGGTTCTCTACACTTACCGTACAAAACACAGAATCATTAGGCTACATTTACATTGCGGCGGAACGGAATCGTCAATTACGCCTCGTCGCGCGAGAAGGCTCGCGAACGAGACGTTCAGTTATTTAGTCTAGATCAGAGTTCCCCAAACTTTTTTGTGTCGTAGACCCCTTGTCATGTTTTTCCGTGTTGGGTAGACCCCCTACTTACCTGATATTGATTTCCTGCAAATTTCTAACTGTAGTGAAGTTTAGTGTTAAAAACTTAAAGTAAAAACACATGTTAATTTATACACTTATTAATTGAATTTACATTAAAAGTACTCAAAATAAAATTTTGTATCTGTTATGTAAAATATACGTAGCATTAAATAAACATAAAATAAACTATAAATAAAATAACATAAGCAATAAGTCAATATTTTTAATGAGAAGGATGAACCTGTTGCTTTAATAATAAATTATCAACATTTGGCGTTAATTTTGTAAGGGTTAATCTTAAATCTTCCTCGGCTAATGATGTCCAGTCTGTTTCTTTTTTTTGTTAGGAGATTGGTAACAGCGCTGAACCCCCTTCCACTAGGTATGACGATGGAAAGGAAATTAAAAATTTCCTCGCTATATTCCATAAAACTGTATGTGTATGTATGGGTATGTTGTTTTGCAGCCAGAATTGCTGATATCCGTTTTTAAACTGAAGCTTAAGTTCTTCGTTTGTACTTAGTTCAGTCAGTTCCTCTTGTATTATGACCTTCGTTTCTTCTATGTCACCATATGGATTAATTATCCACGGTGGTATTACCATAGTCAAAATATCCTCAAACCTAGATCCAAAATCTGAATAGAGGGCATTTAAATGTTGAACGTAAGTTGAAACGTCGTCTTCCTGGCAGCTTGTCTGTGATTAATTGGGGAACTGAGAAAATTCGCCCCGTCCAATAGTTTGCTTCATTAGTTTAACTCTGTCAAGAAACGCTGATAAAATGGACTTTGTTTTAATCAAATTTAAACTGTCGCCTTGTAATTGCAAATTAACGACATTAAATTTTGTAAACAAATCTGTTAAATAGGCGATGTCTGTTTTCCTCTTCATTAAATTTTCTTTTAAAATTTTATCTTTAGTATCCAGAAATTCTAAAATAGTCTCAAAAAGTGCAAAAAATCTTGTCAAACATAAGCCTTTCGACAGTCAGCGTACTTCAGTGTGAAGGAGTAATTGATGAAAGTGTTCGTCATTTTCTTCACACAACTGCGCAAATAACCGCGTATTCAACGCGTAGCTTCGGATTCGGTTTACTGCATCAATGACTAAATGAAGTGATTCATGCAATATAATACTCAAATTTTTAGCAACTAAATGTTGTCGATGGATGACGCAATGTATTGCTAACACCCCTGACACAATGAGAGAGTTAATTGAGCAAGTGGATGAGTTCGTTATATTTGGGATGTGTATTCAGCAGGGATGGGAGATATGATAAGGATATTGAACGACGAGTGAATGCAGGAAATAAAGTAAATGGGGCTCTACACTCTATTGTGAAAAGTCAGAATGTGTCAAAAAAGGCACGTATGGCAATTCACAATGCTGTATTAGTCCCTACTTTAACGTATGGTAGTGAAAGTTGGGTGTGGCAGAAGAAGCACGAGAGTAGAATAAATGCAGTAGAAATGCGGTCGCTAAGGAGTATGTTAGGGCTGAAACTGAGTGACAGGGTGAGAAACAGTATGATAAAAGAAGAGTGTGGTTTGCAAGATGAAGAGGATTAAGAAAGGAATGCTTCGGTGGTTTGGTCATGTAGAAAGAATGAATGCGGAAAGACTGACAAAGCAAATATATGTTGCAGAAGTGAATATAAGAATCGGAAAGGGACGTCCTAGGTGGAAGTTTGTCGACCAAATTGGCGATATACTAAAAATGGGCCAAATTAAGAGTACCCTTAACCGACGAGCATGTATGCGTAGGTATATGGATGTGGAAGAGGCGAGAGAGGTATGTCAGGATCGTGCTAAATGGTAGTCTGTAGTCTCTGCCTACCCCTCTGGGTGACAGGCGTGAGTGTTATGTTATGTTATGTCATATAAATCCACGATAACGTCCAACCATGGCAGGTGCTCCATCTGTAGCTACTGATATTATATTTGATAAAGGAATTGCTTTTTCAATGAAGTAATCCTTCAAAACATGAAATATTGATTCACCTTTAGTGTCGGTTATCAAAGTTCTTGCGAAGAGCAGTTCTTCGTAGTTTTCTTGATTCATAATAAAACGAACATATGCCAATAATAATGCTGAATTATCAGGTAAAGTTGATTCGTCCAGTTAGTATAGAGAAATGTGTCGTTTGCAAATAATTACATAAGAAGCTTTCAATATCAGAACTCATTTCATCAATAGGTCTTTCAACAGTATTGTTGCTTAAGGGAATTCTTTTAATGATATCAGATGCAAGTTTGTGTAAAACAGTTTTTAAAACCTCTTCAACGGCTGGCAAAATTAACTTCTCTCCGATAGTATGCGGTTTTCCGGATTTTGCTATAAGTAACGAGATATTGTAAGACGCCCGCAAACCATCATCATTTCTTTGTGACTTCGAAGCGAACATTCTGTCCAGTGTAGGTCTCTTCTGAAGTATTTGAGTGTTTGAAAGTATATCAAATCTTTCTCTGTTTTATCAGGGTGGCATCTTCTCAGATGATCTTGCAGTTTAGATGGTTTCATAGCGTCATTGCCCAAAAATTTGTTGCATAAAAGGCACATAGGCAATTATTTGTCCGGCAATGATAGAATGAAGCCAAATTTCAATTAATCGACACTGTACTGTTTACATTTCTTTTTAGTTATCTGTGGGCAAAAAGTAAATTATTTAAATAAGACAGAAAATCCAGCAGCTGTATATTAAAAATATTTTTTGATTTTTCCGAAAACTTTCCATAATTCGAACATCTTCTTGCAACAATTAGCTCGAATTACGGAGATTGCACTGTAATTATAATACCGATTGCTAAAACTTTCAAAAAGAAACTATTAAGAGTACTCGTGTAATTTTGCATGATTGAATATTAAACTACTAATAACTAAAGTCATGATTGGCGTAATTTATCTGAAGTACGAAGTTACAAAACTAAAAATTAATAAAAAATAATGTACTTACTTTTCTCCAGCACTCTCAAACAAAATAACACTGACTCACTATAATTGGGATATACACTGTTTATATTTTTTTAAATATTTTATTAGCACTTTCCTTTTCAAGATTCAGGAAATGAATAAACGTATTTGTCCCACATTCGTATTTATAGAGTGACGAATTGAACAAGTCAGTGCAAGGTAGCGAAGCTCTGAGACTGCGACTCTCAGGTTTTTACAAGTTCAAAATGTATTGCGACCACAAAGCGAATACCGACATCCTACAACTTACACAATTTTATAAACATATATAATAAATTTTTTTACATCATAGGTACTTTTATAAATAATGTATATGTTTTGATATTATAAGATAGTATGATGTAAGTAAATAGGTACTATCAGTGTATGTGTTGAGATCCACTATCGTGGACCCCCATTTTCATTTCATGGGCCCCCAATTTTTTTAAGCTAAGTTGGAATGCCTTGTTTCCAGTAAAACAGAATATCTGGATCTCTACACTCACCATACGAAACAGTATCAAGCTGCTATTTTCCGCTGGTATTCTGTGACAGCGTGGTCCTTCCTCGGTCGAACCGACCCATTCATGCTACTACCATAATATAGCTGCAACGTGGCTCTACATCTACAACGTATATCGTACTTAATGAAATTACTTATTAATAATAATGCTTTTAAGTTGCAATATGCCGTAAGCTCGGTAAATTACAATATTGTCTGTCGTTTGTGTTCTGCAAAATTGGTTCATGTGATATGGTGGTGACTGTATGAATTTAAATTTATTTAAATTAACCTTGTGTATGTAAACATATTTTAATGATGAATGAATAATTCGTTTGTGGTTTTGGCAGGAACTTGATCTGTGGCGGATAACTACTCCTGTACATTAGTGTTTAAATAATGGTTTAAAGCTGATTTAGATGCGTAAAAGTGGTACGATTTTGTATACTAAATGTCTTCGCAAGCGGACTGTCGGTGAAAACGATAAATATTCGAGGAAGCACAGCACTTTCACACAGCATCGAAGTACAACAGCAGTATAATGCTGCTGTGAATACGTTTAATAAGAGATCTGGAAAGTTATTGCACTGTAAGGGGTGATAGTGCACTTGCATTTTGGGTTTTAATCGAGTGTAGATTTAGGTGTCTAGGTCACAACTTCCACTTACATCAGGTGGACTATATATTCGTTAGTAACCCTTATTTGTACACAAAAGAACATTATCTTATCGTCAACATACCGCTCTTATGGTCGAACCATTCTTTATATTTTAAGGATCCCCGAAAAAGTCAGAAGTCGGGAGGCAATATTGTTTTTTCTTATAAAGAAGCAAGAGTGAATAGGTTTTTGTTAAGCTAGTAACAATAGTACCAGCAGGTGGGATAGTAGTCAAACACTGGTTTCTAATGGTTACAACGCGACTGTAACCATCCCGAAGGTCTAGTGGTCTCAAACACGGCTGCTGATTATGAGGTCCCGGATTCGAATCCCCAGTCGGGCAAAAACATCAATTATCAAATTAGAGGTGTTTCGAACAGCGTGTAAAGCATATGGTCCTGCGCCTGATCTCTATCCAGTTGTATTGGCTTTCCAGTTGCACATGTGCTTGCGTACACCCGGCCTCTATAATTCTGACATGCGCAGATGGCTAGTTTGTGCAGAGACTGGCCGCCCACCGAAATTCGGTCTGGAGGACATTAAATCTGTTATAAAAAGCCCGCCAGACTGAAAGACCCCACATGTTTTAATATTATGGTTATCGTGCCATCATTATAATCCATTTCATTATTCCATAGAATTCATACAAAAATGGATTTAAATAAAACACAAAAGATTTTGTAGTTATAATTTTATAATTTTTGTTGAAACATTTAACAATAATAGAAACAAATTTCAATTTGTTTGCAATTGTAAATATTTATATTTCTATACACAAAAAATAATATTTTAAAGTATAAATTTTAATTATTATAAATTTTACATATTTAAAATAAAACATTCAAATGTAAAATTATTGTACACAAAACATAACAATCTTTCTGTAACATGCATCACGATCTTCTGAGTGTCAAAAAAGTATTAGAGTGATAAAGTGTTACACTTAAAGAAAATAAAAGTTTTATCACAAATACAACACAATATTATCATTTAAAATACAATTTTTCATATTTGAACTTTATGAAACTGTAACCTAATGTTAAAAAAAATAATTACTTACATTTATTAATATCGACAAGGTATTTATTTGAGAATTATGATACAAAATAGGGTATATTTTTATATTTTAAATAATAGTTGTGGAAAGTACTTGTTCTTTTATAGTTCATAAAAAGATTCTGCCCTCGAAAGAACAACAAGAAACTCTTCGGGACTTTGTTTTTTATAAAAGTTATGTATTTTTTTATAGTAGAGGGGACAAATTAGCATGCGTCTCTCTTGAGAAATGTATGATTTTGTTTCGTATTTGTATATATAGGTAGAGGTCTACAAAGGTGTGTTTTTTGTTGTATTTTAATTAATGAAAAAATTAATTTTAGAAACAGCTTGC
Source organism: Parnassius apollo (assembly GCA_907164705.1). Lineage (NCBI taxonomy): Eukaryota > Metazoa > Arthropoda > Insecta > Lepidoptera > Papilionidae > Parnassius > Parnassius apollo. The sequence goes on along the minus strand of CAJQZP010000620.1, from coordinate 1,029,658 downwards.
TAGCACACTGTTGAAATTACACAAAACTTACATCTCATCTGTCAGCTGACTCCGGCCAGCTACTGAGAATTTCTTAATGGAAAAACTCAATAAATGATATTATTTGCCCGACGCGGGATTCGAACTCAGGACCTCATCAGCATCAGCAGTCGCACTACTACAACCACTAGACCAACGAAGCAGTGGAAATTAATAAATACAAGTTACAACTTACGACACTATACATAAATTACAGTACAAATTAAAAAATGTGAACCAAGCGGACAGTTAGCTCCTCAGTAAATTATTTATTTTTAAGTATTTTTTATGGAATTTAACACATACAAACGTTTTTTTAAATATTCATTTAATTTAAAAATAAAATAATCACAATAATCTAATTATTTAATGTGTGCCTGTAAATATAAAAAATCTTTATATTTACAAAAACTCATCCAAACTCTCTTTATTTTTAATTGATTTTAACAAGCCCGGTTTACCTTTAAAGGCATATATAATATAAACCATCATCGAACCATCTTCTAGAGTCTAAACAAAAGGAATATATTGTGTGAATATGAGCGACACCGGTCAAGTCGTTCAAAAGTTACACGATCTCTTAACATGCACACCAAAAGTTAACTCCTACTTACAAAAAAGAGCATAGCAAAATCATTGTAATATTTTTTATGAAACACTCTCGGAAAGCAATAATGACGTGGTAGTGACGTTGTCACATATTTTTTAATTTTATTTTTTAAACAAGAATAATAAATGAGCACACAGTCCACTTGATAGTAAATGGATGCTGTGGCCCATGGAAATCTACATTTATCCTCGATTAAGAATCAAAATGCAGATGCGTAGTCATCCCTGAAGACTAAGATGAAATGTCTCGTACACAGTTAAACGGGTTTCCGGTGCTCTGCACTCACCATACGAACGCAGCTATGGTATTCTGTATCGTACTCCCCGGCCGAGTCAACCCATTCGACCTACAACAATAACATGCTGCAGCGTGGCTCTACCACGTGATATGTTTTGAATACGTTAAATGTCAGTCACCGGCGCTCGCAAGAACCCAGTTGTCTGCGTCGCCGGGCACACCTCTCTCACTATAATACTTTTAGAGTCTGTTTTATAGTGTAAGACGTAAAATCCAGAAATGCGAGGTCGCTCCGACGTCACTATTAAATAATACCCACGTTAATCTCGAGACATCTTGTGGTAAATAAATTAAATTAATCATATTGTGGTTTAATAATTTGAAAGCAGATTACAGAGCTTCTAAGTATTATAACCTGCATTACTAATAGCTGATGATGCTGACGTATAATGTATAGGTGTGCCCGTTGTATAATTTGATACATGACATAACCACAGAGAAATAATATTTTAACAGTAATTTATGGAAAGGAATCTTTCCATAGAGTAATTACATATACACGTAATACTGCGCCTTCCTTTCAGCCAAGGAGGGTCGCGTCCGTTTACGGCTTAAAGATCTCTCGCTAGATCATTAAGCCAATCCCAAAAGTTGGTGTTTAGTGGGTAAAAGTCTCCACATAACCACGCATCCGGCTGCGTGGTATGCTATGAGCATTCACCGCCTCCCTCCCCCGTTACCAGAGGGTTGTCGCTATTTGCTTCGGGCGCAAAAAAAAAACACGTAAATCCTTCGGTGGTTTAGACACGTAGAAAACATGTGAGGGAAGAGTGACACCAAATTTATGTCAGAGTCGGCAAAGGACGCCCTACACGGAGGTTAATCGACCAAATTTTTGACATATTGAAGATAGGCTAAATTTAAAGGAACCTTTTAACCGGTAAGCCTGTGTGCGTAGTATGGATATAAAAGAAGTCAGAGGTGTGTTATGATCAAACCAGGGAGTCCGTAGTCTCTGCCTACCGCTCTGCGTAAGAGGCGTGAGAGTTTATGTATGTATGTTTGTAATCTTTCATATATACTTCTTCATTTGTGGTGACAGCGTCCATCCCCCCATTTCATCCCCGATGTCATAAGAGGAGACTATGCGATACGCCGGGAAAAAAATGGCTTTTGGCTTTTTTTTTCAAAACACATTTTAGAAACAGAAACAGAAACTTTTCTATTCAATGGAGATTATAACAATACTTATTGAAAGTCACTTTTTTCATTTACCACTGGTTTGCAAAAAACACCTCTGACCTGGGAAGAACCGGCAAGAAACCCAGCGGGATTATTTTTTTTTTTTTCAAATAATAGCTTACAATCACGTACGTTTCAATTAACAACACAAAACAAATTAGAAATAGCTCGGTAGCGATCACCTCAATCCCAGGGGTTATTATCATCCATAAATTCCTTAATATTATAATAAACCTTTTTATACAAACTTAGTTTAATAACATTTTTGAACTTTGTGTATGAGAAATTTTGTATATTTTCTGGGATTTTATTGTAAAAGCGTATACATCGCCCCAAGAATAAATTATTTATTCGGTGGAGTCGAGTAACTGGTACCTACTACTAGCTTGTGTGCGTAGTATGGATATGTCTGTTCCTAGTGTTTACAGAATGAATATCACTTACTTTTGCAAGACTACTTTCATTTTTGTGTACGTACATTACATTTTCATAAATGTATGTATGTATATAATTTATATGTATATAAAATACAAATCATGTATTTATTTTTATTTGTTCAAAACTAGCTTTTAAGAGCTAATTTGTACAAAATATTTTTACAAGTACTAATTGCTGTCACACGCTTGCTACCTATACATCCTTATTGTCAAAATGCTGAGATACTTTAAATATTTACAAAATTTTGTAAATGCTTGTGTCAATATTCTTCAAAGCATGTTATGATTAGAGAAGGTGCGTTAAACTAGAGTAGGTATATTGTGATTTTATAAATTCATAGTTGGATGTAGTATGCAAAATAGTGCCATCTCGCAAAAGGCTCGTTCGAAATATTGGCGTTTGAGTTTAATTAACAATGGCGGTTTTGGTAATTTCGTTATTTGGTAAATTTTCTTTTCATCCACCGCAACTCTGCAATTGTTTTCAAATTGATATAACAACTAAAATTTTTATAAATCTATTATATAAAAATTAAGTTTGTTCGTATTATATGCGCTGCAATACCGTTCATAAGATTGCGGTAAAAGTCAACTCATTGGTGGCACTTGCGTGAAGGTTATAGGCATAGTAGGTACAATTAACTTACAGTAGGTTGTCCGCGTATCATACCGAAATTTATTTGAAAATGATATATCACATTGAACTTCAATGAACGTACTATCACAATATAACTCTTCCAAATTTAAAACGATATTTCCACAATTATTTCTTCTGGGAGAGTAACACGCCGTGTACCAGCCAGTTGGCTTTGTTAATTTTTTTTTAAATATTCGTCGTTTATTTTTATATTCTTACATTATCATTCGATTCTGAACTATGTTTAAAATTTCAAGTCTAGCTCATCGGGAAGGAGTAGCTTAAAATAAACTACCAAGTTCGATCCTAATCGTCTAACAGCCCCATTAGTAACGGAAAAATCATTTGTGATATACTTACTCAAAAAAGGACATTTAAAATTTGGAACTTATCAGTGGATTATGGACCCAAGCAGACAAGCTCTCACAAGCTGCACCTTGTCTGGTCCTGTACTGATCTGTCCTGGCAGCACCTTGTGGAGTCTGCTGCTGTTATTTACAAGTATGACGCGTGTCATCGCCCTCCTCGACCGTAGCTCCATATGCTTGGTTTATTACACGGATACACATATTAGGTATCTGTGCATACTACTAATTTATTATGTTTTTATTTAATATAATTAAATATACATATACTGTGTTTTAACGTAATGTAATTACAAAGTGACAGATCTCGTTATTATTTAAGTAAATTGTAAAATAAATATTATTCAAAAATTAGTACTATACTATAAATGTAATAATAATATTTGTCAATATCTGCAGTGCCCTGCATTAAACTATTTATAATTAAGAAAAATTTAATCGGAAGCTACAAGAACTTTAAAGCTCTCTAACGACATCCGAAACGCATAAGTGAAGTTTTATGTTCATTTAGTTATTTATTTAATCATTTATGTTAAATAACTCTTTTACTTAAAAATAAATACAAACAATGGCTACGTTTTACAGAACAATCTTATCGTAATAAGTTGCAAACACAAAAATAGCCCGCGCGAGATAACAGAAGAAAGCTTCGGAGGCAGATTAGCTCCTCGTTAACATTGTTATCATACGGCACAGCATTTCAACTGGACTGGTTTATAATTAACTATTGTATATAACAATAAAACGTAATTGTGACAACCGTGTGATTGGACGGTTAACAGAGAGATTGTATACCTAGACGTAGCAGATATCGGGACTTGTCCTGACATGACTTTTATTTGTGTATGCTTTGTTTGCACATCAAGTGCAAGTGTTTGCACATCAAGTGCAAGTGTTTGCACTTGACGTGACGTAAAATAAAGTGATTTCGAGCTCTTGTCAGGACTGCGGTCGGACTTTGGAAATGTCAGGCTTATTCAATACTTCAAAATTTTCAGTAGATATTTTACGTTGAAAGGATGGAATCTGCGGCGTGAATTGATCGCGTGATACAACACTATTTTTCCACATAAGTAATTATAGGGTTTTCTCCGGTATCCGGAACAATTATTTATAGGTCGTATAAGTATTAAGTACCTACCCACTTGTTCCGTGCGAGATTCGAACCCACGTCCCTTTGCGCTTCAACTCATTGCTAAAGCACTGCGCTACGGAGCAGTCTGCATTTTTTTGTAAAGCATAACAAACGGGAACACAGTAACACCGTCCACCTGTTGATAAGTGGCGGCTGCGGTCCATAGACACCTACACCTACACCTATCCTCGATTATGAAATCAACATGTAAACGCGCTGTCACACATGTGGACCAAGATGGAAAACCGTGTAACCGAGGGTCTCTGGTTCTCTACACTTCCCTTGTGAAACATAGCAGCGCAAAGCTACTTTTTTATGCCGGGTATTCTGTGCGATCGTGGTTCTTCCCCGGACAACACATTTGTGCTGCAACCATATTATAGTTGCAGCAACGCGTATCTCTGCTTTTCGACTTGGGTTTTAATAAGACTAGGTATTAATAAAAAAATTAAACTGCGGAATAAGTTCCGGGGAAAACGGAAATATCAGTCGTTAGTACGTGCTAAGCCAGGGTTGCCACATATCACATGCTTGAATGTTTAAAACTGTGCCCAGCAAAAATATTACAAATTGGATCTGTCGAGTTTTCTCATTTTTTCTCACTTTTGCTGCCTCTGGCATCTCATGCGACACCCGTGAGACGTTTTGGGATAGTAAATGTTCTTACACTGCCGCTACACAGTTAATTAGAATAGAATATACCTAGTGGATATATATTTGAAAATGTTGGTTAAGAAGTTGTAACTAGGTACAAGTAGTTTTAAAACAAAATTTGTTAGATAGCTTATTTTTTATATTTGTTTTTTGTTTGTTAATAATAAATATACATATATACACACACAACGAGCTGTTACTTAATTATAGTTTAATTCGCAATATTTCCAAATAAAGGAACATTACAAAAGGTGGCATTGTTTATTATAGCTAGCGACCCGCCCCGGCTTCGCGCGGGTGAGTTTTGGATACCGATAACAGCGCCACCTACCGGGTGAATCTAAGTCCATCCAGAGATCCACACAAACTCACAAAATTTCATCACAATCGGTCTACCATTTTAGGAGTTCAGTGACAAACATACATATATATACATATATACATTATTTTTGTTTTTGTGTACATACATTTTCGAAAATATACTAAGAGGTCTAAGGTAAAAAGGATATTGTATTTATCGCATCGTTCTTCGGGTTCCATTAGTATTACCACAGAGTAAGGAGTAACGTATTTTTACTCATGTGGTATTACGACCTGTAGCAGTGCGACACCATGCATCACCATTGCCATGAACTTAAGAGGAGCTGAAAACAAAAACGGAATACATCCAACGCTCCCCTTTCGCGTTCTAATTTATAATTGTCATTTAGTTTTTAGATAATTAAGTATTTACTTTACATTTTTAGGGTAGTCTTATCTACGAATGGTTTCATTTTGGATTTGTGTGATCCTCGAACAATACATATCACACAATTACAATTGAACTTCACAAACAAGGTAAGTTTGTTTAATTATTAAATAAATATACGATATGTCGAAAAAAACATGTGACATATGTACCTTGACCTTTACAGGGCAATAAATAAAAAAATCAATAATGTCACCTCGTTTTGCTTCCGAATACTAAGTTACGGTTTTATGTTTGATATGATAATGATATGAATTTTTAAACAGTATTACTCTCAAAGACCAAATCCAAAAATAAAAATAATTTCCAGGATTAATTGAATTGTTTGAATATCGAAAACTGTGTTTCTTTTAAATGAAGTTAAAGAGACCAACCAACTTATATTCTATCTTCAGTAGTTTGAAGCCAATGAACATCTGCAGCTAACTTCAAGTACTTAATGAAGCCTACAGATGTCTCCTCGGAGAATTGTCACCTCTGAGAAGAGAGGATGAGTCAAAGCCTATAACAATACTATAATCTCCAATAGTCCGATGGGATGGAAATTCGACACGACCGGAAATAGTTGAGGCGTGGGCCAACGGCTCTGCGTCCCTTACAAAGTCTTGCTAACTTAATAACTGGTTTTGGTAACGAGACAGTCTACGAGCAAAACTATGATATAAAGCTTAGAATATAATGATATAAGATAAGAATAGAATAGAATGATGAATGTATTATTGTTAAATTGTTGATTTTGTTTTGTTTAATAATATACTTGTATATAATAGTGAGGCACTTAATTAGTATTATTAGGTACTGATGTGTTTGATTAATTTTAGTGTACTGTTGGTCAGCCAAATAAAATAAATAAGTAAATAGCCAAGTGTTACCAGCTAATGTTCCCATAACTTATAAAAAAATCCGGAATAAAAATCAATATGGACAGTAGCGGAAAAGATATGTACTTCCACCCCAGCTAAAGGATAATTTTTAAAGCCAATCGAAAACCATATTTATTCCCTAAATAAAAAGATTATTCTTTAAATAAAACGTCAGTCAGCAGTTATTTAACTTATTGGTTCATAAACTTCTCAAAATGAGAAGCGGCCTGCGTCCAGCAATGGGATGTATATAGGCTGTAGGTACTTTTTAAAGGCTTTGTATTGTACAAGTTAGAGTGACATTCTTAAAAAATATTATGCTTTTTAATGTGGATTAAAAAGGTAATCCGTTACGATTAAAAACCTTTGTAATCTTTTTGTTATTATATTTAGTATCATCCCACTGCTTTGATTTCATTTTCAATAGCAACAGCTGCAGAACAATCAACTACGATTAACTGTTCCACCCTGGATGTGTAATTAGAATATTGAACAAAGGTGACAAACGAGCACACAGTCCAGCTGATTGTGAGTAGATACGCCCATAGACATCTGCATCTATCCTCAATCAAGAATCAAAATGCCTGGAATACCTTGTTTCTAGTAAAAAGGGAATACGTTAAATTGTTAAAGTATATGCCGTAGAAATATAAAATTTAGCTAGTATATAAAATTAAGACACAACATGAATAATAATCGTTATCTCTTTAAATTGACCAAACGTAATAAGCCACACGACACGCTCGCTTTGCGGAAGATATCAGTTTACACATACTCCTGCATTTAATACCTCGGGCACACCTATTTAATATTTACATATAACTTTTATCCAAACTAATACCTAAACGCAGGCGGAAAATCCAACAAAGCAAACATTTGCACAAGCTATCAGAATCTCGTTATCAGCGCACAATTACCTCGATCAGACAGGTGGTAGCGGACGAGTCACATACTAACATATTCATTTTAAATTTGTTAATTCTTGTTTGTGGTAATTGTGAAGAAACGATTGTGAATTAACTCACCGGTGCTTTTTTAAAGAAGAGCCAAATGAACATGGGGCTCATCTGATGGTAAGTATCAACTAACGTAATAACCTCGATTTATCTCAGCGCGTGTAAAATTTAATTAATCTTTTTTTAAAGAATAAGGGTAACAAACTAGCACACAGTCCACCTGATGGCAAGTGTATAATACTGTGGCCCATAGACGTCTATATCTAGCCACAATTAAGAATCAAAATGAAAATGTGTTACCATCACTGAAGTCTAAGATGGAATGTCTCGTTTCCAGTAAAAAGGGTTTCCGATTCTCTAGATTCACCATACGAAACACAGCAGCATAAAATTGCTATTTCACGCTAGTATTCTGTGAGAGCGTTGTCCTTCCCCGATCGAACCGACCCATTCGTGATACAATCATAATTCCTAACATAGCTGCAGCATGACTCTACCATGCTACAAAAAAAAACTTTTTTCCCCGACCTATTATTATCGCTATTAAGTTAATCTATAACAATATTATCTAATCAAACTGCACAATAAATTATCTTTGGCTTTAAACATAAAAAAAACCAAAACTTTTAACAAACTATTAATAAAACCTATGTCTTCACTCCGTACAAAAAATTAGGTAAATTTTCATTATAAGACGTCAGTTTTAAAACCCGGTATTAATTTAATGGTTTTGCTTTTTTAAGTATCACCAAAGCATTTAAAATTTTAATAACCTGTTTTTGCAACATGTTGTTAAAAATGTCTCAATAACCACATAACTGAAGCATGGGTTTGCGCGAAATCCCAAGTCTGACTAAAGCGCACTTACTAGTTACTAGTCTGTTGACTCGGCCGATTATCAACAACCCCGGCCTTGGATTACCTCAGAATCTCCGTGACTACGCGCCAAAACACGTCCAAATAACCCTGTGTTTTAAACTCTACTTTTTATATTAAATTGTAAAATCATAAAGACAGAAATTATTTCAATGCATCCCATTATATTGGTAATGCTATGGATCTTACAAAAATAGTTAAGTTAATCGTAATCTAATTTATACAGTCTAATCTAAATTATAAAGACAAAAAGTTCAGTTTTTTTATATATGCATATAAAAAAAACTGAACTTTTTGTCTGTATAATTCACAAATAGCTTCTATTAAACTCAGGAGTTATTTGAATTTTAATTATGATATAAATAACCTTTAAAAAATAACTATCTGTAAATAACTCTGTCCGAGATAATCTTTAGAATAACAGAACCCATTGTGATAAATCTTTACAAAGGGGTAGAGACAAATTCCTGGTAGGATATAAGCTATAATTTATCCGAAATAGTTAAAGATATTTTATGAAACGAAATATTGATAAAATTGTTGATCTTTAATAAATGTAAACTACATTAATATAGATATCTAAACCAAGTGAAACCAGGGCGGGTTTATATTTATTAATAAAAAAACCAAATTTTGACCTCACATTGACACAATCGCATAGGATACACACAAACATTAAATTCCACACAATATTTATGTCAGTCAACACTAACAAAAGCTTACGGAGCTTACAAACACTTCCGCAGCCAAGGTTCGCCGGTCAGCTGTTTATCTGCCGGCACCACATAGCCGGCCAATCGACGCACGGTGATAATGATAGAAGCGATCATTGGCCGCGTCGTTTCGCAGACGCCGACAAATCAAATTATAAGCGTCCGATAGCCCAGACGGCTTCCAAAACAACACAACACGAATGACACATTCGTTATCGGGCAATTAAGTACGTACCTACGTACGTATTATAGAAGCGACGATGGCCTGTACCAATTTACTTAGACAAGGCGCCTATAACACGCGTTACGCACTCTTAATAGAATGGCTCTTGCATCTTAAATCACTAGGGCAGGACTATTTACAATTTGTTATAGTTACGTGCCACATTTTGTTGAGCGTAAAAAGAACTACACTGTCGTAATGAGTAATTCCTGTTATGATAGTTGTAAGTTTCAATAAATAAATAAACGTGTGTTCAGTTTACACGCGGCAAATGTAAAACCTTCAGAAAGACACTGTTTACTGTATTCTATCTCATTCTCTCGCAGGCTAAATCCTATAGATGTATATGTTTGTCTCTTTTTCGTTTCAAATCACAACGATTGTAAAGAACTTTTCACTTCAATAAATAAAAGTTCGGAGCGAGCGGAATACGCGTAGCTACGGCTCGTGAGACGTGAGGCTCCGACGCGAGACTGGAGCACTCTGCGGGCCGACGGCAAGTGGCGAGTGGCGGCACGCCTTACTGTCGACCACCAGCTTAAATAAGCCGCGCGTGCCCGCTCCGTACTATTCGCAAGCAAGTCTTATCGCGGACGCACGTGCCTAACAACATGAGCCACCAAATCCTCCTGTTCACCGCGGCACTCGCGATCACCACACTCGCCAGCGCCATGCCGTCACATCTCCACCACCACCACCCCCGCACCGTAGACCTGGCGGACGCGCTCAACCGCACCGTGTGCCCCATCGTCGTGGAAGTGGACGACGACCCGGCCCGTGTACCGCGTCGGATAAAGATGATGAAGTGCGCCCCAGACCCCAATAAATGGTGTATGCAGCAGAAGATACCCCAGCACGAGTGTTGCGAGCACAATCACAACAACCACCAGATGGAGTGCGTGGAGATGCACGACACGGTGCTGGTGCAGTACCCGGCTGCGGGCAGTACGCGGACCTTCGACGTAGCGGTGGGCTGCTCGTGCATGGTGGGGCAGAGCTCGCGCGCCACCACGGTGCCCTCGGGCCCCACGTGATCTTCCGCCGTTGTGAACCCAGCACAGTTCCTATTGCTCTCAATGAGATCGCCACCTAATTTATTGCCGTGTGAGTGAAACGAGTGTTGCGTGTGAACGTTATTTATTTATTTATTGAACTAGAGCTAGTTTTGTACGGTTGTGAGCTGAGACGCGGTCCGGTGGTCCAGGGAGGACAACTCCTCAAACTCAAGAGGCCCGGGTTCGCTGCCAGCAGAAGCTATTCCTTGTGATCATGACTCCTCCGACAGCTTGTATTCAGGCATCGGTTAGGTTAAGTTACCTTTTTATTATTTGACAATAAAACAAGATAAGAAAATGATTCTTTTATTTTTTTCCTGCAACTTTTGAAAGTTATTAAAAGCTTTTATTATTAAAACTTATATGTATTGAAACTAAAATCGACTCGCTACTCTCAAATTGGCAATAATTATATCTCATAGCCGTAGTAATTAAGGGGTTAAGCGCTCGTTGTAAAATTTACAGTGCGCGAGCAATCCGGGTTCGATTCCCGAACCAAATTGTTAATTGCAATTTTAAGTGTGGATTTAATTTGAAGCGTTATTTTCGATAGTGTATTAGTGGCGGGGTCGCGATCTCAAAGGTGGTAGGTTCGGATCAGCCATTCGATGACTGTCGTAGCGCACTCCTAACATAAGCATTTTAAGCTTACCCGGAGGAAATTGAAAATAAGTTATTTCAAATACTTGTGAAGTCCGCCATCACATATTTAGGACCTGCGGTTGACACTTACCTTAAAACCCTCTCACAAGTGAGAGAAGGCTTGTGCCCAGAAGTGGGACGTATATATTCTGCAACTTTGATTTATCTTTATATATATATATATATATATATATGTAATTCTTCTGTCCGTGTGTAATGACTGAACTCCTCTTAAACGACTGGACCGATTTTGATGAAATTTTGTGTGTGTAATTAAGTTAATTCGGAAATGGTTTAGATTCAATTAATACAATATAACAAATACAATTGAAGCTGATAGGAGACACTGTTGTCGAGATTCAGAAATCACCCGTGCGAAGCCGGGGCGGCCAGTTGTATATATCTTGGAGATCAATAAGGTTGAAACTTTTGTACACATAGGTGCACTCGATGCGTGAACATGATTCCAACGCGACATTTGTAGAGATTGTAGAGCCTGCGTGAGTCAACCACACCCTGTGAGTCACTGGTCCAATGACCAGTAAAAACTATAAAAGTTCGCTGAACGGTAACGCAGACCTATGCTGACAGGATTCATCAATGAGAAGCACTTGCATACCGAGCCAATAGAGTGTACGACCATGAGTTTCTGTCTATACTTATTCAATTTAAACTATACAAAACTGCAATGCTTTCTTCTAAATAAAAATATTCATTCACTATAAATACTGTTTGCATTTATAATTAATTGAATGCAAAATTGAAATCGAATTTCGAAATCTTGTTGAAAGCTAAAAATGTAATCATACTCTACAACTCCATTAGTACAAATATCTATAAAATAAATAAAAATATTTCATTGTAATGTATTATGTAATACTCAAAATTCGCATGGAATTTGACTAAAAAATATATCGACTAAAAATATATTGACACTTTAATGACTATTTCGTAATGTCTTGTATTTTTTTCTAAGTGGTAGAGCCACCCCGCAGCTACATTATGATTGTATCACGAATGGGTCGGCTCGACCGGGGTAGGGCCACGCTCTCACAGAATACTCGTACCAGCGTAAAATAGCAGTTTATCGCTGCTGTGTTTCGTATGAGAGCGTAGAGAACCGGAGACCCTTATTACTGGAAATGAGGCATTTCTTCTTAGTCCTCAAGGGTGACAACGCATCTGCATTTCGATTCTAAATTAAAGATAGAGTTCTAAATAAAGTAGGTGCCTACGGGCCACAGCATCCACTTACCATTAGGTATTTGCCACCTTGTTTGCCACCCTTATTCTATAATAAAACACATGTATAGTAGTCGGGGCTTTGGTCTATAAACCGCTGCGTGGCTCTACTGCATAAAAATATGCTCTAGGTACATATACATATTTCACAAAACCTTAATCACTTTTCAGTTTTTCAAAATGTATTGTATCTAGTACAATATATGCTGTTACAGCTTAGAGGCTATTATTACAATGGGCGAGAAACCGGGCTTCGATACCGCCGGTACCAATGAAATTGTTAATTGCAATTTCAATTGATGATTTACCATGGTGGAAGTGAACATCGAGAGAAAACAGGCATGCTTAAGATATAAAATACTTTTTATGTGAGGTCCGCCAGGAAATACTCCATCGCCCAGAAATGAGAGGAGATCTCTGGATCAGGGATATAACTTTACTTGTAATACAATAATAATAAACAATAATAGCTTTTGTAGCGTTATGACATTACCCAAAAAAAAAAATAAAGCGCATAATTAATAAATTTAAAAATCTTATCGCATGTTTTTTAATAATAAATTACATGTTTTTAATGAAAGTAGTTTTTACGAATTTTCTTCATTTTATTCACATTTTCAACAATAAGAAAAAGCATTTTTATTTCAATAGAAATGATTGACTGAGTGCTACCATCCTTTAAATAATAAAATTAAATCCAAACTCAAACATACAACTGCCAGACTTCACGATACTTTATGCTCATTCTGCGTAGATCGGACCAAAAACACATATAAAGTTAAGATAATAGTTCTGTAATACAATACAATATAATACTCTATTGTACACCATAGAAATATAAATATAACAAATAATGAACAATGAGTGAAAAACAAAAGGCGGTCTCGTTGCTACATAGCAATCTCTTCCAGACAACCCAGAAGAGGAAATTAATAAAAATAAAAATAAGATTAAAGGGTAGGGTGCACCAAATTAGAAAAAAAAATACAAACTTAAATGTACTAAAATGACAACATAGGTACTTTAGGTAGATTAATGACCGTAACTAGGAGAAGAAAGAGAGAGGAGTTAAAGAGACAAATATCTGTTTCTTGAACACATTTAATGATTGAGCACTTTTAATTGGGGTAAGGAGTTCCAGAGTTATACTCCAAGAACAGCAAAAGTTTTATCATAAAATGTCGAGGAGTGTACAGGACATTGGAGCGAAAGATTTTCTTTGGACCGTAAGGAAAAATCGTGACAAGAGCTATTGGGAGTCACTTGAGTTTAGTGCGGCATTCCGAGACATGGTCATATTTACGAAGCCCAAATACGAACCGTATACAGAGATTCTGGAGTCGCTAAAGTTTGTTAAGTTGCTCCTCGGTGATATCAAGGTAACAAATGTCGGCATAGTCGAGGACAGGGAGTAGCAAAGATTGTGCAAGCGTAATTTTGATGGAAATGAGTAAAAAGTAGTTAAGCCTCCGGAGTGAAGCATATGTTGCAAACATTTTCGGCTCACTGCATTAATTAAAAAAAACATTATATATTACTCTATTATTCAATGCTTTATCATAATACTTGTTAAATCCAGATGACTGCAGTTGTTGAATAGCTAACAAAAAGAGAAAACAAGAAACATTTTAAAAGTTAGAAAAGGACATAGGTATGTGTTTTTATTAGCGTGGCATAAATGCTTTAACTTTTATATGAAGAGCGTGTATTAAGTAAAAAAATATATAACTCGAGGCTCGTAAAAGCGTAATGCGGGCCATTACTAAATAAAATGACGAAGTAAGAATCGATGGTTGTAGGTGGATCAGGACCGTGCTTTGGAGCATTACTTAAGAGAGGCCTATGTTGAGACTTGTGAAGGGTTGTAATGATGAGGTTGATGATAAAAATCAAAAAGTTTGTAAGTTCTGATGGAAGTCGGAACAAGTAAAGACTACGACAGCTTAAAGCCTTACAATGTCAGTAGTTAACAATATGATCTTTAATTTTTCTTTCTTTATCAGCTCTGAATAGTTTATAACTGGGCATCGATCCCCTCGCATTTATGGAATAATTTTACATGTTGACCACGATTATCAGATGGATTGGCGGTCGCAGTACCACATGTCTCGCACCATTGATGCTCCTCCTCGAAGCTGGTCTGGATTTTACCGGTTGTAAATATCTTAGTCATAATATCCCGTGGATGACGTAAGAGGAACTGACACAGGAGATACGCAGCAGCATCTTCCTGGTAACAACTCAAAACAAATTTCATTTGTCATCACATCAGGAAAATGCCGATGGTCATCCTGCCTAAATTTCCCTTGTCGTCTCTTACGACACCCGAGGGACGGTATGGGGTAATGATATACTTACTTTCCACTATATGTACAGCAAACTACAGTACTATAGATTACAGTATCGTGTTACAGTATTCCGCTATTAACGATTTTTTATAGCATTGGGTGACAAACGAGCACACAGTCCACCTGATGGTAAGTGAATGCTGTGACCCATAGACATCTAAATTTATCCTCGGTTCAGAATCAAAATGCAATCTGCGTTTTGATTCGTTGTCACTCCTGAGGACTAAGATAGAATGCCTCACTTTCAGCAAAACGAATCTCCGGTTCTCACACTCACCAAACGAAACACATCAGAATTAAGCTGCCATTTTACGGTGGTATTCTTTCAGTGCGTGGTTTTTCCCCAGTCCCCAGTATAAAACAACGTTAATATTAACGATTTTTATGTGGTAGAGCACGCTTTATTAAATTTATTCCTTAATTGTATTCAGTATTTACTTTAGCGATGATTTGATGATCATTCAAAAGTTTGTTTAATTATTTAGGTGCGAATTGTAGTAATTAAATATTTTACATGACTGTACTCCATATCTCGCTCTATGGTACAACCGTAGACCAGCAATAGAGTATCTTACTTTTTTCTTTATACATATCTTGTCTATAGGCTAACCTACATTTACATAGGAAACTAAATTTAAATTCGCTGTAAGCTATTTTGTGACTTATTGACAGTTAAATGGTGGTGTGAGAATAACAATTTTCCCCCGTGGGTGTAGTTACAGGCGTCAGAGGAAAACAAGTCAAGAGTTGGACAGCAGCATCTTCCTCATAAATAAAAAACTGCGGTGTTAACCCGCCTGTCAAACATGCGAACCATGACAAATATCAACACTTTTTTTTGACCTCTACAAACTTTGACCTCGCCAAAGGCAAATATCCTATGCGAATGCTACAAACTGCCGGTACAAACAAAGTATTCAATCTTATTCCTTAAGGGCGACAAAATATTACTGTATTTTATCTCTTAACCGAGCACATATTTTTGTGCCTATTTGTTGCACCATTTACTTGCTGTCAGATAAACTGTGTTTATTTATTAAAAAAATAAAAGAAGCAAAAAGTTTTTACTCTAGCAACTCTACCGGTATGGTAAAGCGGTGTCTATAACTATATTTACAGCATCGCTGGTCTTGTCACTTTTTCCAGTTTCCTGTATCACACAAAATGCATTTTTGTCAGGCTGTGAATCTACCAGGACTAGCGCCTGATTAACCGGAAAGTATATGCACACGGGTTTCGTGAACCTCAAGGGCCCAAACGTCTGAGAAAAACAATAATTTTTAATATTAGTTGGAGAGTTGAAATTCAAAACAGCCCCAACATTTATATCGTCTAGCAGCGTGCAGAAAGCAATCCGGGGCTTCGTCTTACTTCTGAAATTATAAAATTTTGGGGGAAGTGAATTAAAATGGAAGGAGAAATTATTAAATTTGTGATGATGATTAAAAACTTAGAATGTTCTTATTACATACGATTCTACAAGAAAACTATTGTAAACTTTCTATTTTCAACTGCTGTAATTTTTTCAAATATCTCTTCTCTTAAGGCAATGATATGAACTTAGTTAAGAAAGGAATATGGAATAGAGAAATTGAAATTATTATGTTTAAAAAAGGCGCATCGGAGCAGCGAGAGGTAATGTGTTTTATTATGCAATTGGAATGAGACGTCAAAACACAAAGTAATAATAAATAATAATAATGTCCTTCAGAACGAATTTCGGTCATGACGGAGTCTCCTTAAAATAGACGAGCCTCAGCGCAGGGCAGGTTTATAATATCCAAATGTATGCGTAAGCACATGCACACTCTCTATTCCCTCATTCTTACAGTCCGATTGGACGGTAATCAGACATGACCGAAGAAAAATCTAGTGCAGGACCATCGGCTCTACATGTTTTCCGAGGCGCAGAGGGCAATAACCCGCTAGCTTCTTGGCCTGACCCGGGATTCGAACCGTCAATCTCATGATCGGAAAACGCGGTTACGATAACTAGACCAACTAGACAGTCATAAAGTGGCAAATCACAAAGTGATCAGTAATACAATTAATTTTCTCGTGAGCTAAAATTATGTGTAAAATCATTCAAAGCAACTATAATCGTCATCAAGGATTCTGCGAAGTAACTGAAACTATCGGATGACGACACTAGTGATATCCGTGTGCATTGTTTGACGTCACAGCGAACGAAACGAGGTCCAGCACAGATCTCGCTTCTAAGTATTGAAAGATTCAGGGAGAGAGGGAAGCCCGCTGAATTATTCTTTACACTCGCCTCAAAATAATTGTGTAGTAATTATGACTCATATAACGCAGTTATTTTATATATTGATTTTTATGCAATTGGGTAGTAGAGAGTTGATACCACTATAAATAAATTACTACATGGTTTACACGACTTGAATTATTTCTTTTCGCAGTTTCTGATTGATTTTCAATTTTACGTTAAATTGAATTTCATTTTACAGTTTTAATAAAAATTAAGTGACAATCGAACTTAGAGCCTAGCTGATGGTAAGTGGTTATAGCAGCTCGTGAACTTGTTTATTTTTACTTCGGTACTGAGCCAGTACTGCAAACAACTTCAAACAGAAGGTTACAGATGCACCATCACATCTGATGACTTAGATGGAATGCCTTACAGCCTGTAATTATTCTGGCGCTCTACACCCTCCAGACAGGAACACACCAGTGCAGGCACTCCTGCTTTGCAGCAGAAATAGGCAAGAGGGCTCACCCCGACGGACTTGTGGGCAGGAAAGAACTCTTACCACCTATACGGGTAACAAACGAGCACACAGTCCACGTGATGGTACGTGGATGCTGTGGCCCAAAGACATCTACATTTATCCTCGATTAAGAATCAAAACGCAGATGCGTTGTTACCCCTGAGGACTGAGATAGAATGTCTCGTTTCCAGTAAAAAGAGGCTCCGGACTGTACCATACGAAACATAGCAGTATTAAGCTGCTATTTTACGTTGATATTCTGTGAGACCATGGTCCTTCCCCGGTCGAGCCAACCCATTTGTCCTACAACAATTATGTAGCTACAGCGTGGCTCTACTACGTATAAAACCTTTGAAATGCACTGTCCACCCGAACCAGACACAACTCTCTCGCTTTTTTAAATGTACTTACGTGTATAGTTCTACGCGTAAGTAATAGGTCCTTACATATGAAATTGGCGGTTAGTACGGGAGAAATATAGTAATTTTTTTTTGTAAAATATATTTAATTAATCAAAGTATGCACCGTTGTTATTTATGCACTTATGCTATCTCATAGGTGGTCATTGATCCCTTTACTAAAAAAACCATGGGGGTGAGAATCAATAAACTCCTTGAAAGCGGTTTGGACTGCCGCATCGGAGTTGAATTTTTTTCCTAGTAAGAAGTTGTCCAAATTCCGGAAAAAATGGTATTCTGTTGGAGCAAGGTCCGGGAAGTACGGTGGATGTCGCAGACATTCCAATTGTAGCTCATCTAATTTAATGGTTGTTTTTTGTGCAGTGTGTGGTCTTGCGTTGTAGTAAAGCAACAGGGACCTAAAGCGATTGACCAATCTCGGTTGTTTAGCAGCTAGTTCTTCCTTCATGGTTTGCAGTTGCTGACAATAGATATTTACCGTAATCGTTTGACCAGATTTTAGAAAGCTGTTGTGAACGACACCGACGCTAGTCCACCAAACACTTAACAAGTAACTTTTTCTAATTCAAGTTTCGTTTAGGGCAGGATTTGGCTGTGTCTCCAGGATTCAGCCATTACGGCGAGCGCTTCCGATTATCTTACAGTATCCACTTTTCATCACAAGTAATGATTTGATTTAAAACCCCTTCATTTTTGTGTCGGTTGAGCAAAGTAACACAGCGGTCGAGGCGTGTTTGCAAGTTCGATTCACTCAATTCATTAGGTACCCATCGTTCAAGTTTTTTTTACTTTCCCGATTTGCTTCAAGTGGACTAATACAGTTTTATCACTTACCCCGAAATCTGCAGCTATCTATGAAGTGCTTTGTGATGAATCCGCTTCCACAATAGCCTTTAATTCTTTATTTTCCACTTTGGTCTCTGGCCGTCCACGGGGTTGGTTCTGAAGGTCGAAATTTCCAGAACGGAAACGATGAAACCAAAAACGTACTGTTCTTTCTTTTATGACACCAGCTCCGTACACATCATTAATTCTTCGAGCTGTTTCTGCAGCACTGGTGCCACGGTAGAACTCGTACTCGTAAATATATCGATATTTCATGTTTTCCATTGTGCGGTAATAAGCGACGCCAAAGAAAAAAATAATGAGGAAAAAAATGAATGACTGTTTTCAAAATCAGATGTACCAGCTAAATGAATTTATAAATTTGAATTCGGAATTCTTAATCAAAGAGGAGATATTTCAGATCAAAGTGGTCAGTATGACAAAACGCTAATTTCATATGTAAGGACCCAATATATGCCCATCGGTTAAGGGAACTATTAAATTAGCCCATCTTCAATATATCACTTCCAGTAGAAAACTTAATTTTTTTTTTGCAAACTCTATGTGTTTTTATTAGCTCTAACTGACACGCGCATCGGTAAAGCGGGGTCCTTGGGGAGGTTACTCCCCGGCCAATGCAGAGGTAATAAATAAAGCCACATACAATTTGCAGATAAAATCTTATTTTATTTTTTAACGGTCGAGTTTTCTGAAGTAAAAATATTCCAATACGTTTGAATACTAATTCCGACAGCGCACTTAACGGGAACCATAGGGTTTTTGTTACATGTTGTATATCTCGCTCAGCTTTGATGGAAAATTAATTTGGCAACGCTGATGTATTCGGTGTCGGAAGCTGTGTATTTAGTTGTTGCTGTTGGCGTCGGTGCGTGGCGCTGCGGGGCGGCACTGCGGCGCTGCGGGAGTGGCGTGGGGAGCTCCGCCTCCGCTCAATGTCAGCGCCACCTTCACGAACTGCGCCCGCGCTTTCCGAACTTTACATGCCAAGTGCCAATTATAGACTTTGATTTTGACCCCTAACTTAAATGTTTCGATCTCATTAATATCTTGACTCAATTTTAGAGTCTTTCCTTTTTGAGAAATAATTTGAGAAATAATAAATAATAGCAACAATTGAAAAAAAAAATTAAGTGCTACCATTTTCTTGAATTAATAAGCTTCAAAAAAATTAAAAGTTTGGAAATTTTACTTTTATTAATTTAATTATTAAAATAGCAGCCCTTAGTGAGCAACATGTGTTTCACCCCCGTGCCTTGGAAAGCACGTAAAGCACGTGGTCCTGCGACTGATCTTCCTCCGGTCGTGTCAGATGACCGTCCCAACGAACTATGAGAGTGAGAAAATAGAGAGTGCACCTGTGCTGTGCTTTCTTTTTTTTTTATAGGGTAGGGTGACAAACGAGCACACAGTCCACCTGATGGTAAGTGGTTGCTGTGGCCCATAGACATCTACATCTATCCTCGATTACGAATCAAAATGCAGATGCGTTGTCACCCGTGAGGACTAAGATGGAATGCCTCGTTTCCAGTAAAAAAGGGTCTCCGGTTCTCTACACTCACCATACGAAATACAGCAGCATTATGCTACTATTTTACGCTGGTATTCTGTGAGAGCGTGGTCCTTCCCCGGTCGAGCCGACCCATTCGTGCTACAACTATACTACTAATATAACTGCAGCATGGCTCTACCACGTAAAAAATGCTTTCGCATACACTCGGCCACTACAATCCTGGCCTACGCACATGGCTAGTCTCCGTTAAGGCTGACAGTCGTTACCGAAATTCTGTCCAAAGACTTTTAATTATTATTAATGTAGTAATATAATCTGTTTATTAAATAGTATAAGAAGGACATAGAATAATCTACTTTGTATTATTGTCTATAGGTATACATGTAATAAAAGAAATAGATTTAAAATTATTTTCTTCTGCTTTTCTTAACGTTGCGAATTAAGAAAAAGCTTTTCTACAAAGCCGATTTCGACTCAATTAATACTTTCTTAAATTCGATGAACTGGGAGGCAACTTTTAGCACTATGAAGTCCGACGTAGAATCAATGACTTCGTACTTTTATGATGTGCTTGATGGGTTTGTGGATAAACATGTACCGACGCATTGTCTTACTACCAAAAATAAATTTCCTTCGTGGTATAATAAACCTCTAATTAAATTATCAAAAGAAAAATATAAATTGCATAAAAAATGGAAACGATATGGTAACTTGTGCGATTATCAAACTATCTCTATTCTGAGACATCGTTTTAAGAAAATGAAGAAAAATTGTTACAAAAGGTTTATTGAAATTGCTGAAGAGAAAATTAAAGAGAATCCAAAATATTTTTGGTCTTTTGTAAAATCTAAAAATTCTACAAACGACATTCCAGATAGAATGTTATACAAAGGTAAACTTTTATCTAGTGGCAGTGAGATTTGCGATGCGTTCAATCAATATTTTCATTCCGTTTTTTTATCCAGAAATTATTCTGTTATTAAGAATCATTCTATTAGCCCTTATCCCATCTCAACGTTAGATATAAACTCCGTTAATATTGACTATGATATTGTTCTTAAAGAATTAAAAAATGTCAACGTTTGAAAGGGCGCAGGATCTGATAACATTCATTCCATTTTAATATCCGAATGTGCCAAAGAACTCGCAAAAACTATAACCAAAATTTTTCGAACTTCTATTGAAACCGGTGTTTATCCTAGTAAGTGGAAAAAAATCTTTAATAACTCCTATTGCAACAAATAACAGAAAAGATATAATTACTGAGTATAGACCGATTTCCAAATTATGTGTTTTGGGAAAGGTTCTTGCAAAAATTGTCACATCCTATATTTCGTTGTCAGTTCGTAATTACATATTATGTCAACAACAACATGGTTTCTTTAAGCACCGCAGTGTTGATACCAATATGGTAACTTTTACTGTCGTACGTACGTGTTTTGTCGAAGGCAATGGATAATAACTTACAAGTGGATGTTGTATACACAGATTTTTCCAAGGCTTTCGACAGTTATTTCACGATCTACTTTTTGAGAAGCTTACAAGGGCTGGCATTCACGGCAGCCTTCTCAGGTGGATCCAATCCTATATTGAAAATAGATATCAAGCAGTTTGTGTAAAGGGATACTCTTGACTATTTCTACCCGTAACTTCAGGCGTGCCTCAAGGATCACACTTGAGCCCTTTGCTGTTTTCATTATATATTAATGATATAGGATTCGCACTAAGAAATAATGATTACTTACTTTATGCCGTCATGTTACAAAGATAGAGATAAAGAGACCACACAAAGTTATTTCGAGTTATCGAAACAGTTGATGACTGTGTAAAGCTGCAAAAAGACATAACTTCTCTATTTGATTACTGTTCAAATAACCAATTATATCTCAATATTGATAAATGCCATATCATATCTTATACAAGTAAAGTCAACACTATAATATATGATTATAGCTTGAATGATACTACTATTAAAAGAATAGTTAGTATTAAAGATCTGGGTATAATAATGGATTCAAAATTGTCATTCAATCTACATATTGATTATATATTAAGCAATGCATTTCGTAGCTTGGGATTTATTCTTAGGATTAGCAAACCCTTTAACAAAACCATAACGCTAAAAACTTTATACCTTTCCTTTGTTCGGTCAATCTTAGATTTTTGTAGTACTGTATGGAGTCCCTGTTATCATGTACATAAGAATAGAATTGAAAGAGTACATAGACATTCCTTAGGTCACTAAACGGAATGAATTACTAACGAATCATATGATGAATCTTTGCGTAGGTATAAATTGTTATCAATTTGCGGTAAAATTTTGAATAATTTAATTGACTCTTCTCAACTTCTCTCAAAGGTATCATTTATTCCTCGTGTTCATCTTCCGGTGCGATCTTCACGTAAAAAGCCAATTTTTGTTCCTCCGCGGTTACATAAAAGATATAGGTACCTACTCGTAATTCATTCTTATACCGTTCCACTGACATATACAATTTACTAATATCGACCTTTTTAATTCATCTCCCAATATCTTAAAACAGACAATAAAATATAATTTAAGTAAGGTTTGCAAGTGAGTTGCATTTTTTCAGTTGTACTTAGTTTTTTTTTGTTATGTTAATAGTCACTAAGTAGTGTTACCATGTAACTTTCTTTTAAATTGTGTTTAAGTTTTCGGCACTGTAGGTCAATTTCTAATAGATAAGTTTTTTGTATTTTATTTCCTTTTGTATACGACTGTTTGTTGCCAAAATAAATTAAAAAAAGATAGACTTAGAAAATACTTTACTATCCTACTCGTAAGTCTCTTCTCTCTGTGCTGCAAGGCAATAAAAGTAATATTCGACGTTCATATTCTCAGCGTGTTGAATAATATACGATGAAACTTACTTGTCCTTTAAAAGATAATTTCCCTTCAAGATGTTTTGTTTTGTTTCCTACCTTGAACATTAAAACGACAAATAATAAATACAGAATAGTTATAACAAAGAGAACAAAGTAGTAAGCAACAAAAGTAGTTTGGTTATTCGTCTTGACTGTAAGTACCTACTGTGTACATTGCTCAATAGAGATTTTGGTTACAGTTGATACACAAGCGGGTTGGCTCACGGAATTTATTATTTTGAGTTGATCAATTCCTGACAAGAAGACGCCGCTGCATATCTTCCGTATTAGTTTCCCTCAGTAGTCTCTTAAGACACCTATTAGTCGATATGGGGTAGTAGGTAGGTTTTTTTTAAAGAATAAGGGTGATAAACGAGTACACAATCCACCTGATGGTAAGTGAATGTTGTGGCCTATTGATATCTACGTTTATTCCCGAATAACAATCAAAACACAGATGCGTTGTCACCCCTGACGACTAAGATAGAATGCCTCGTTTTCAGTACAAAGGAGTCTCTGGATATCTACAGCACCATACGGAACGTAGCAGCATTAAGCTGCTATTTTACGCTGGTATCCTGTGAAAGCGTGGTCCTTCCCCGGTCGAGCCGAGTCATTCGTGCTGCAACCATAATATAGCGTGGCTCTACCGCGTATGAGAGATACCAGGAAGAGGTGTTCTCGCACCGCAAGTCTTTACAAATAATTTGAACCTCTGAGCATTATAGAAGCCAGTTTTCTCAATATTACAGACAGAGGGAGAAAGATTCCGTTACTCTACTTCGTTTCATGTAGTATGTACCTAAAAGTCGTGGTAGAGTTACGCTGCAGCGCGTTGGATGGTCAACTTGGCCGGCCTAGATCCACGCCCACACAGAATAATTACGTAAAATAAATAATGTTTTTGTGTTCTGTATAGTAAGTGACGAGCACCTAAGACTTTTTAATGATAACGAGGCGTTTCAAATTAGCTTTAAGGGCTTAGGGGTTACAACGAATCTGAATTTTGATATTCAGCAGGTATAAAAAAATGCTATTACTACTTGTTTAATCGTGTAGATTAAACAAAGTAGTAATAGCATTTTTTTAATTCAATATAGATTATAAATAATACTAATTGAAAGTCGCTATTATGTTTAAATTACTACCGGTATGAGAAATACCTCCGTTTTGGGAAGAATCAGCAAGAAACCGAAATGGATATTTAAATAAAAGGATAAGGAACAATTTACAATCTTACATATTAAACTATTAATAACACAAAAGAAATTATAAATAACTTAGTAGCGGCCACCTCATTGAACTAGATAGAGCACTAGGATACAACGGCTCGTTTCCAGTAAAAATTATGTCCAGTTTTATACCTTCCACTCACTGTACGAAATACAGAAGCGTTAAGCTGCTATTTTACGCTAGTATTCTGTAAGAGCGTGGTCCTGCCGCGGTCGAGCTAACCCATTCGTGCTACAACTATAATATAGCTGTACGGCTCTACTACGTATGAAACATATATATGAATGGTGGCATATGTACAATAAAATAACTTTAACAAACAAAATAAGTACGACACTCCGGCGCTTGCTGAATTATGAATCTAGGCAATATAATATGCAATAAATATTGTATGTTTTTCTGATAATCGTCAATGTCAGGGAGCGTGTTAAGTGGCTCATAACGAAACTTGTGAGATGTGGTTGAAGATGATACATTTGCTTAATCTTTGTAACAACTTTAGTTTAATTTCTATATTACTTAGAAATATTACAAACTGGTATTTTTCCCGCGGTTTTCTTACTGGGACTTTGTGTTAGCAATATTAATAGTTAGTTTTAGCAAAATGGAGTATCTATGGAATATGATCCGTCCTTCTGTCTTTCACAAATGTTTTCCTCAGGGTATACAGTTTCTCAAATATTTATTTTTTAGCAATTAGTTTTATGTGTTCGAGCCACGCTTGTAGCATAATATGACTGATGCACGTACTGAATTGGACGCAAAAAGAGAGCCTAAAATATCGGCTTCCTCTTTTGCGGCGTGAGCTAGCAAGTCGTCTTCCCTGGAGAAATTCCCTTGGACAACCTTGGCGAGAGACCAGAATGCACGGGTACCCGGATTAAGGCGAACTAATTTCTCGCCAATTCTGCCAATGTGCTCGTAATTTGCCTTGGCAATAACTCTTTGGAAGGGCCTGGAGTTCAGCATAAGGTTCAACAGAGAATGTGCATAATCCTTCATAGCTGGAATCCACGTAGGTGAAGTAACCAGTTGTATCAGACCACATGGCAAAGCAGTTATAAACAGACCTGTCCGTATGATCGGTTAGACACGAACCGAACCATTCGTCGAGATGGGCGTTGAAATCGCCAAGGATCACGATCTTTGCGGATGGGGTCTGCTGTAGCAAGGAATTTGCTGCCCTTTGGACGTGGTCGATATGTGGGGCCTATGGAGACACCGTAGATGCGCGGATGATCGTCGCTGTCGACTTGTAGCCAAAGGATGGACACGAGACTGCCGAGGCGTCGAGAACAGAAGTCCTCTCTGACGTATACGCAAAACCCAGCCCGAGGCACAAAGGAGTAGGTATTCCAATTTTTACCCCGGGTAGAAGAGATACGAAGTATCAGGCGGAGAGGAAAGAGGCCGGCTTCGCCGTCTTTAGATGGTACGTCTTGTAACGTGTAGGTTTTTAAATCGCTAAATAAATAAGATTAAAATGTCACAGAATAGTAGTTTTATTAAACTAGCTGTTTCCCTGCAACTTCGCCCGCGTGGAATTTATTACGATTGGATTTAATGAATTATATTTTTTTTGCGCGGAACCCTAATCAGTCCAGCCACTTCTGAGATTAGCCGGGAAAAACAGACAGACAATCATTTAAAAAATTGTTTTTTTTTGTTACAAGTACCGTATATACTTACATATGCATTTAGCATAAAGCTGTTATTTTAACATTACAAATAGATATTTTGATTTTATTTATTTGTATAGATTGATTGATTCATAATGACAATAATGTGGCCACGGCGAAGTTGGGGCTATGGGTCTACATCTCACTCGCACTAAGATTAAATTACTTAGAGTCCAACCACACTATGGATGAGCCATAACGAGTATTCGATAAATCCATATAAGTGAATAATTTAAGAATATTAAGTAATTTATTATAATTAACAATACCTGACATGAGGTAGACAGCATGAGTGTGCGTTGCCTTACGTTGCGTTGGGTGATCCTTAATTCTATTAAAAATATGTTTGCAACTTCTGTCTTATTTAGTCATGCTTTTTAGCAAGGTTAGTTTTAAGGAGCAAACGGGAAAGCTTTAAAGTATTTGAATGTACTTACATCTAAAAATACTAAAATTGAGAATTCGAATTATCAGAACATCCATTTAGATAAATAAATAAGGTATGAAAACATTACTTAAATTCTATTAAATATGGAATTCATAAAGGAGCAACAAATTGTGTGTGAGAGTGTATTTAATAAAATTCCAAAAAAAGAACTAAGAAAAGAAGTATTACCTACTGGATACATCATCATCATCATTACAGCCCTTCATAAGTCTACTGCTGAACATAGGCCTCCCCCAAAGATTTCCACAAAACACAGTCCTCAGCCAGCTGCATCCATCGGCTTCTCCTACATGTCTTACCAAGTCGTCATCCCATCCAGTGAGTTGCTGCCCTACACTTCGCCTGCCGGTACGAGGCTGCCGCTCGAGAACCTTTCTTCCCCATCGGTTATTGGTTCTTCGAGCTATATGACCGGTCCATTGGCCGTGATATATGACCCATTTCTGGATTTATTCTGGTTGTGGCAAAACGCATATTTAATTAACTATATTAACAGGCAATATCCATCCTCTTCACTTCCGCTTCCTTCCTACACGGACACGCAAATAGGAGGGTAGATTAGTGGCGCCATTTTGATCACCCAATGAGTGAAAGAGGCCGGAACACGCCGCTGGCCGACCAGAGTTGTCGACGTGCCGCCGCCGCTCGAGCAGTTGAAGCTCGACCTTCGATATGATAGCATTTCTATGGCAGTTGGTCCACAGAACAATTTCGTAGTAACCGCTTGCACAGTGCTATTCGTCGTGCACTAGTGCAAATAATTCGTCGTGGCGCCAACAGTCAACCCCAGTGCATTTGTCGTCGCGCACCACCGCAGTTGCAACGTAGCACCATCAACCTCGAAGCCTGAGTAGGAGGCAATCAGAAGATCAACGCCCAAGTAAGTGCCCTTTCCTATCTTGAGCTGTTCTCATTTGTTGTTCTTTTCCCACAGCAGTTCATGCTGCTGCCAAGCCAGCTGATATAGTGAATTAGGTTATAGCAGAGTGTATCGTCCAAAACCAGCCACGTGCCACGTCCG
Organism: Parnassius apollo; assembly: GCA_907164705.1. NCBI lineage: Eukaryota > Metazoa > Arthropoda > Insecta > Lepidoptera > Papilionidae > Parnassius > Parnassius apollo. The sequence goes on along the minus strand of CAJQZP010000620.1, from coordinate 1,001,886 downwards.
CCATTTTTGTTTTGGTTATAACTAACTACGTATATACAGTCCACTTTCGTCATACACACACCGAAATTTCAGGGTCATTATTTCCGGAATGGAACCCGGGACCCTGTGACCGCACCATTTTGTGGTTCCTTCTCTCCGGATACCAAGGGTAATTTAGTCACCCTAACCATTTAGTGACCAACCGTTTCCGTTTCCATTCCTCCAATCCTCATTAGCGCCACCACATTGTCAATTGTTTTTTACTTTGTTTATATTTACATACTGATGTCGATCGTCATCATCGGAGGTAAAATGCTTTATTCGAAAAAGCGCAATCCTGATAAATGATGATGAATTTGACGGTTCATTTGGGTTCTGTTCATTCTTAATGCTTCAATATAAATAGAGTTGAGATGTCTGTCTGTGATATTAAAATTACTGCCTTTTCTTGAGGCGTTCTCGAAAAATTGAAATGCTACTAAGACATGAATAAACAATTTAAAAATGGTGTTGGGAGTAGTGGTGCGCAGTGCCGGATTAACCACGTAGCAAGAGGAACAATTGCTACGGGCCCAGAGCGAAAGAGGGCCCCGCGTATCGGACGGTATATTCAATTTACTTATATATAATAAACGTGAAACGTTGCAAATGACAATCGGTAACCGATCATATGCCTTGGCATATGGTCTGACACAACAGACTACTGGTGGAGGACCATAAACCTTCTCTGTTGGACCTTCTGCTGACCTCTCATCCGGACTGATATCAGATTTCCGTCGACGCCCCTTTAGGCTCCTCGGACCATTGTCTTGTCCGGAGTGTGGTGCCACTCACGCTGTAATCGCGGCTGCCGCCGTGTTTGGCACTATAGGTCAGCCAATTGGGATGGAATGCGGTCTTTCTATGCATATATCACATCCATTGAGGGCGGGTTTGCTTCTCTCCAAACGATCCTAACGTTGTTGCTGATTCTGTCGCTGATGTGGTACTTCAGGGTATGGATCTTTTTATTCCTACCTGTGCGGTGCCCATCGGAGGCAAATCTCAGCCATGGTTTGGTTGCTCTTGTAAAATAGCATCATGTAGGCTATATATAGTAATCAATATAAATAAAAGCAGGAGTGCTACCAAGCCTGGGTTGACGTATCAACGTCCCGGGATGTAAACACCAGCGCTCTAAAAAAGAAGTGTAATTCCGCTTACAGGTTCTTCAAAAGAGTCATTGCCAAGGCAAAGTCAGAGCACATAGGTAGAATTGGCGAGAAACTAGTTCACCTTCTTCTTTTCTTCATTCTGGTCTCTCACCAAGGATGTCCAGGGGAATTTCTGTCAGCCATCACTTCTATCTCTGCGCAGGGAGGATGACTCACTGGCCCATGCTGCAAAGGAGAAAGCCGATCTGCTAGGCTCTTTCTTTGCCTCCAACTCGACTGTCGATGACGGGGTGAGTACGCCGCCGATCATTCCGCGGTGTGAGTGCTCCATGCCGGAAATGCGGTTTACACAACGCTCGGTTCGCAAAGCACTCCTCTCCCTGGACATCCACAAGTCGAGTGCGCCTGACGGTATCCCCCCAATTGTGCTGAGAAAGTGTGCTCCAGAGTTGGCACCAGTCTTAACTCGTCTTTTCCGGTACTCCTACTCTCTAGGCGTAGTCCCAAATTCATGGAAGACGGCTTTCGTCCACCCGGTCCCTAAAAAGGCGCCCCGTCCAGCTACAGGCCCATCGCCATCACCTTCTTGTTCTCCAAAACCATGGAATTCGTTGTAAACTGCCAGCTCATGAACTACCCTGAGAATCACCAGCTGATTAGTGATCGTTAATACGGTCTCCGTCGTGGTTGATCAGCTGGTGGTCTTCTTGTCTACCTGACTCATAGATGGGCGGCGGTAGTAGAGTCCAAGGGGGAAGCACTGGCCGTTAGTTTGGACATTGCGAAGGCCTTCGATCGAGTTTGGCACAAAGCGCTTCTTTCGAAGCTCCCTTCCTATGGGCTTCCCGAGAAATTGTGCAATTGTCAACAGCTTTCTTGTAGATCGGAGCATCAAAGTCGTTGTAGACGTTGCAAGCTCTGATTACAAGCTTATTAACGCTGGTGTTCCATAAGGCTGCGTGCTATCACCAACGATGTTTCTTCAACGTATCAATAATATTGTTGCGTGCCTAAGTTGACGTCAGGTACCTGGCACTAGCGGCATCTAGTGTCAGGGACTAGAGGGAGGAGGTCTTCCTAGAAAATGTCAATCTTAACTTTCCACCAACAGCGCCATCTAGTATCGAACAGAAGAATTAAGCTTAAAAGTGTTTTAAAGCCGCTGCATGCCGCGATCGGGGCAGTATTGAATTTGGCGAAACAAGCTAAGCTTCGGAGCGAAATAAAGTGAATCATTGTGATTAATTATTAGTGTTTTTAAGTTTTAATTGGTGTTCGGTGATTAAAGTGTTAATTTTGGTAATTCAATCGGCAGTTTTTATTGTCACGAACTTCAAACTCGTAACAATTGGTGTCAGAAGTGGGATAAAATCATGCCGATTTTACCTAAGGAGGAAACGGAGGGTGTCCGCACCCGCAGTCACCCGCAGTCAACGCCAGCAGGAGACGGACCAAAGAAGATTTGGTGGTGCAACGCCGCAGACGTCGGAGGGCCAGCCGCCGGCTGCAGGCCCGTCAGTAGCTCCTACATCTGCAGCACCTGACTTAGGTGCTCTGATGGTGATGCTGCAGGAGCAGGCTCGCCGACAGGAGGAACAGGCTTGCCGACAGGAGGAACAGGCCCGCCAACAGGAGGAGCAGGCTCGCCGACAGGAGGAACAGGCTCGCCAGAAGGCGCAACAGGCACGCCGATTGGAAGAGCAGCTGCGGGGTGGACAAGAGGAACAGGCCCGTCAGTTGGAAGGGCAGATGCTCTTCATGAAGGACCTTCACGCTACCTTCGGGAAGGAGATAAAGGAGGTGAGGGATAGGGTTGCTCAGCATGGCAAACGCCTGTCGGAAGCTGAAATCCGAATCGAAAAAGCTGAAAGCCGAATCGACCTAGTGAACAATCGGGTTGACAACGTGATGGCTGACGTGAAGAAAACGCTGGACGACCTCAAACTGGGGCATGGAATTAAAGCTCGTGTAGTAGCTACAACACGCGGAGGGCTTCTTAGAAAATGTCAATCTTGACTTTCGACCAACAGGACCATCTAGTATCGAACAGAATAATTAAGCTTTCTAGAAGCCCCACACTCGAACTTTCTGCGTCTGGTCGGTCGGCGCCCGTACCTACCGGAATATTCTGGATTTTTCGGTGTGTGTAAAAGTGTGTATTAAAAGTGTGTGTAAAAGTGTATTTAAAGCCGCTGCACGCCGCGATCGGGGCAGTATCGAATTTGGCGAGACAAGCGAAGCTTCGGAGCGAAATAAAGTGAATCAGTGTGATTAATTATTAGTGTTTTTAAGTTTTAATAGGTGTTCAGTGATTAAAGTGTTAATTTTCGTAAATTAATCGGTAGTTTTTATTGTCACGAACCTCAAGCTCGTAACAATATGTTGTAATCCTGTAACATTCATTGCTATGCAGGTGACAGCATTGGTGATGCTCTGTACACCGGCCGTGCTGAAACTTCTCGGAAAACGTCTCCGAGTACCGGGACAAACTTGTGTCTGAAGTCGATTCTTTGCTGAATAAAGTCTCGGATTGGGGGCGACTAAATCTAGTCCAGTTTAACCCTCAGAAGACACAAGTTTGCGCGTTAACCGCTAAAATGAACCCCTTTGTCGTATCTCCTCAGTTTCAAGGCACTTCCCTTGTTGCCTCAGCCAGTAGCAGAATCCTCGGCGTCGACATATCGAGTGACATGCAGTTTCGTGGTCACTTGGAAGAGAAGGCGAAATTGGCTTTTAAAACGCTTGGCGTGCTCAGCAGAGCGGGACAGTATTTCATGCCGGCACACAGCCTGCAACTTTACAAGGCGCGGGTTCGGCCGCACATGTAATACTGTTCCCATCTCTACGCTGGTGCTCCCCAGTACTAGCTCCTTCCACTTGACCGCATCAGGCGCAAAGGAGCTCGAATCGTCGACGACCGAGTGCTTTCCGGACGGCTTGATGAATCAAGCCGATCGTAAAGCAAGCAAGCAAGCAAAGCATTGCATGCAAAGAGATGCAACATCTCTTTGCGTATTTTATCGCACCTATCACGGGGAGTGCTCTGAGGAATTGTTCGGATTCACCCCAGCCGCCAAACTTCATGAACGCACTACGCGGCAAAACCTCCCGATACCATCCACACCATCTGGATGCTTGGCGGTCCACCACTGTACGTTTCACAAGGAGTTTTCTTCAGCGTACGACCTCTCTGTGGAATAGTTTACCACCGGGGATTTTCCGGACCGATACGACCTGGGGACCTTCAAGAAAAGAGCTTACTCCTTTTTACAGGGCTTGCAACGCACCTGTGATTCCCCTAGTGTTACAGTTGTCCGTGGGCTGCGGTAGCCACTTAACATCAGGTGAACCGTGTGCTCATTTGCCCCTCTTCTATAAAAAAAATCTCCTCGATTTCAGGGCATTCCCCTAGATACTTCAGTCAGCATCGGAATCCTTGGCGTCGATATTTCGAGCGATGTACAATTTCGTAGGCACTTGGAAGGGAAGGCTTAACTGGCATCAAAAAACAACTTGGAGTGTTCAGCAGATCGAGACGAGATTTCATGCCGGACTATCGCTTGCAGCTCTACAAAGCTCATATTCGGCCTCATATGGAAAACTGTTCTAATCTCTGTGTCGAGGCACACCAATACCAGCTTATTAACTTCAGCTGCTGAATTCCACCATAGTACATCATACATTGTGTCAGAATTCGAAATTCCATCCTCATTATCTCGATGGCTGACGGTCCACTACTGTGTGATTTACGCGGAATATTCTGCTTCGCACGCCTAAACTGTGGAATTTACTGTCACCTGCGGTTTTCCCGGACTCATACGACAAACTTATCCCCATAAAGGAAAAGGACACATGTTTTATTTATCTAAAAAAAACATACGAGAAATTTATAAAATTAATTGCATCAGGCAAGCAATACATCAAATGCGTGAAACGGAAATAATGACAATTACGTAGAATGGAATACTAGAACGTGTGCAAGCGACTAGAGCGTCGCTGCAATCGTCTAATATAGATCTTACTACGGGTACACCCTTTATGAATCATTATATGGATATTTCCAAACAATGCGATAAACATTTTCAGATATTGAAGGAAAAGCTAAAGATCTGATAGGCTGTCATGAATATCAGCAACAAACTTCAAGACGAGGGAAGCGAAACACAAAGTACGACCATTTTAGCGGTTTTATTCACTTGACGAAATTCTCTTTCAACATCTAGTAAATAGTTTAAAATTGAAGTGCTTGTTGTCTTTATTTATCACTTGCTATCTGCTTTAGATAGACGCATGAAAGCATACCAAAATTTAACTTACGTTTTTGGAACATTTTAACAAGGTGTGATAGATACTTAATCTACGGCTGAATTAGCAGTAGCTTTTGAAATTTCCATTAAAACAATGTAGGTCCATTTCCCTCAAATTGCCAAGGTAAAAAAGCTTGACAAATTGGTGCCCCGCAACTCAATGATCGCCAGTCGAGACGTGCCTACAAACGAAGAATTTTTGAACCGCATTACGTTAGGATCACACTGAAATTATCGGGAATAGAATATTTCGAATTGAGTTACAATAAAACCTTTTTTAGAATTTGAATACTGGCCTCTTAGAATCTTAATGAAATTCAAACAAAAATGTTTAAAAAAAAAGTTATGTTGGTTTAAAGTTGACACGTCGTTAACAGAAATGGAGCTCACGCGTGAACATTTCCGTGCCATAATTTATCACAATTTTCGTCGCAGCTTATCTCAAGATAAATGTCTCAGCAAATTTGTTTCGATTTATGATGTTGAAGCACTGAGTCAAACGACAATATACCGCTGGTATGCCGAGTTCCGACGCGGTCGTGTGTCGCTCAGCACTGTTTCTTCAGCAGGTCGACCAAGAAAAGCGGTCACGCCTGAAAACATCGCAGCTGTGCGAACTATTATATTAGATGACCGTCATGTGACATACGAGCAAATTCGGTCTGTTATCAGTATCGGAATGACTGCAATTCAGTCGATATTACATAATGAGCTGTGTGTAAGAAAGCTAGTTTCCCGCTGGGTTCCCCACAATTTGTCCGAAGAGCAAAAGGCGGCTCGTGTAGATTGCTGCTGGAATACTCTGCAACACTTCAACGTAGGGAAGTCAAATGCCGTTTATAATATCGTCTCAGGTGACGGATTATGGATTTATTCATACGAACCTGAAAGAAAACATCGTCAGCAGTTTGGGTCTTCGAAGACGAGGTTAAACCAACGGAAGTGGTTCGCTCCCGCAGCGTGTCAAAGAAAATGCTCGCTAAGTTTGTCTCGAAAAAGGGGCATGTTGCTACAATTCCTTTACAGGAACGCAGAACGGTTACCGCTGAGTTGTATATCACGGTTTGTTTGCCAGAAATGATAGCCGAACTCCGAAAAAATAACCCGAAACGTCGCATCATCTTACATCACGATAATGCGAGCTCCCATACGGCTCGGAAGACAAATGATTTTTGAAGCAGGAAAACGTTGAGCTGATGAGCCATCCTCCATACAGTCCTGACTTGAGCCCAAACGATTTCTTTACATTCCCTAGAATGAAAGATTTAATACGCGGTCAACGGTTTGAAGACCCCGAAGCAGCTATGGAAGCTTACAAATCAGCCATTTTGTCAACATCAACTTCAGGCTGGAATTACTGTTTTATTGATTGGCTTGCACGAATGGAAAAGTGCATTAAGTTAAACGAAAATTACTTCGAAAAACAATAAAATACAATTTAGCTATACCGTGCATGTGGTTTTTCTTATCCGATCATTTCAGTGTGCCCCTCGTATGATGTAAATATATGTATTACAGCCGAAGAGTTTTTTTTAGAAACTCCAATTATGGTCAATGCTTATACAAATGGTTTGGAATTCCGTAGGTATAGACGGCGAATTAGTGCAGTTTGCCGAGTTGCTCAAAACGAATGTTCAATATAAATTCCTAATGAATAATTCATTAGAATTATGTTTCCCCAATTAAGAAACTGCTTAGCGCATTTATTGTCTCTCATGATCAATAACTGCAGTGGTGAAAGTTCATTTCCGACATTGAACCGTATAAAAAATTAATATAGGGAGGGTCAAGAACGCCTGAATTGTTTCCCTGAATGTTATTTCTTAGAGAAATTGATAGGATAGTTTTATTTGTAATTTTAACCACATGAAACCTCTAAAAGTTGCAATGTAGACGTTTAAAAAGTAATAAATAAACAGATAAATAAATACAAAATATATCCATAATTTAAGTACTCCAATAATAAAATATAACATTAGCTAATATTAGATAAAATATATAATTATTAGATAAAATATAATATAATTTGTTATAAATTTAAAATTTGAAATATATACTAAGTAACATTTAAAATTATTAGTTAGTATTGTCGGTTTTAGATTGTTAGTTTCTTATCAAAATCATTTTAATTTACGAGGATAATCTCAGGTCTGGCTATTTGTACTTGCCGGAGTCTAACCTATAATAAACTACTTTACTATTAAACACCAACAAAACTGTAACCTATAGATCGCAAATAAACTTATTGAGTATTGAATTGTTTTTTACCACTTTATACTTAAAAACCTATAGCAGATCAAGGGCCCCTCGATATAATCTGCTACGGGCCCCGCGCATGCTTAATTCGGCACTGGTGGTGCTAGGATTGGTGGTGACGGGGATAGTGCACGCAATTGAGGGAGAGCGGGAGGTGCTCTTCAATTATTCAACTGCTCAATTTTTCAACAAGTCAAGACACATCATTTTATTTCATTGAGCGGTAGACTTTTTTTTAAAACGGAAAGTTGATAAAACATGTGGAATTTGATGACTAACTTAAATCTTTATCTATACCTCATCAATTGATACAGAAGAAGCCGGGGTGTGTCGCTAGTGGAATGTAATAAGGAAGATTGAAATGTGCAACTTTAGTTCGTAATGATGTCAAATAGAGAGACATAATCGCATTTTGATTAAGCTCTTCAAATATGGATTTAAAAAAAAGAATTGTGCAACATCCTATAAGGTATCATTAAATCAATTCATTCATGTGTAGACTTTTGACAAAAGATAAACGTGTGATACATTCAAAAGTCACATATGTAGCTAAACGTTCCTACAATTAATTATCAAGGTGGATTTATTTGCAAGTTTATTGAATTTGTGTGTCCGTGCAGCAATACCTGTGTTGACTGCTCTGTGAATAATACGTTACTGGTGTAACCAAAGTTTGTTGCGTAAAGTGGTAATGTAAGATTCTCAATGTTTATATGTGAATATAAACATTGAAATCACAAGAAAAATATGACACCTACTAATTCATATTTTTCTTGTGGTGATTGCATGAATTTCATATTATACAGGTACAGATGTGGTGCGACGTAGAAGAACGGGAGATCTCCCGCCGGACAAGGTGTTTAGCCCGGGGGGCGGCCAACGCCCTATACATATCACTGTTCTATATATAGCGCACTACCTTAGGAACTTTGATAGCGCGATTTAAGCTTCGGTTCGTTTCGCTTGGTGCGCAACGACAGCGCAGCCACATTACTCTACTGCTCAGATCAGTGATTGTGACTTTCGTTGGAAGGTATTACGCAATTTAGATTTTGCGAGCGGATCAATCTAAAGTTTGCCTAAAAAAATTTGGCACACGCTTCAATTTTCGGTTTAAATGGTTAGTTTTAACCGTTACATGTGAAAATGTCTTGATATTCACAATGATACCCTCACTCTATTAATTACCCAACTTAAATATTTTGTTCCGTTAAACTGCTGTTACATAGATCAGCCTTTTTAAGGGAGAACTTCTTTAGAATCTCGAAACTCGGTGAAACCGAAAAGCAACACTAAACTGAGACAAACATATACATCTATGGGATTTAGCTTACGAGAGAATGAGATAGAATACAGTGTAGAACGCGAACTCAAAATGTTCCTAAAAACGTAAAGAGGGGTTCGAATTCGCAATTCGAATACATACTGTCTTTTATTAATTTTTTGTAACACAGCGCGTGCTTTGATTGCCTATAAGACGAATTAATTATATAAAATTTATAATACTGTAATGTAAACATACATTGCTGTTTTTTATGTTGGCAATCGAAACAAATAAAAAAAATGTAGCCATTTTAGCTTAGAAAGCACTCAATGCTGTTTGAACAGGATGTGTTATTTGAAAATTATACAGGTGAGCTTTAGTTAAGGCCAATTATTGTTGGGGAGGTTTTCGGTTGGATGGGACTGTTCACAGAAACTACTCTTTGACGAGAAAAGATATATTTTTTATATAGAATAAGGATAGAAAGATATATTTTTTATATAGAATAAGGAAGGAATGCTGTGGCCCCTTGACATCTACATTTATCCTCAATTAAGACTCAAAATGCGGATGCGTTGTCAATCTTGAGTACTAGAGTGGAATGCCTCGTTTCCAGTAAAAAAACAGCAGCAATAAGTTGCTATTTTACGCTGGTATTCTGTAAGAGCATGGTCCTTAGCCGGACCCGCCGACCTATAGTATTCGTACTACAACTATAATATAGCAGCTGTGTGGCTCTATCACACATTAAAATGACAGCAATCGCACATGTGAGGTGGTGTCGTTAGCGTGACTCAAATTTTTCCCACTTGCGCACGCGACTTACAGATGTGGCGACTCTTCCCGTCTGCCCGCCATTTATCGCAGAATCGTTAGCACATTCATGTGTGTTCATTGCGCGTGACACTCTACTAGGGTTGCCACCCGTACTTTATCAAGTGTTATACGTTATTTTGTACAACCACATAATTCTGACAATTTTTCAGTTTCATCTGTTTCACAATAGCGGCAAAATAGTTCCCTAGGTAGTAAAGATTTTGTAAATTTAAACAAAATCGTGTTGTCTGCTATCTTTCCCGTCACTTCAGTTTTATTTAAAGCCACAACCAAGGCCGCGAAGGTCGCATAGGCCTCCCCATAATTTGCTTCTTACTAGGCTGCACTAAAAGTATCGGGAATCGAATATTTCCACTGTTCCTGTCATATTAAAATCTTTTTAATTGAAAACTCCTTGGTTTTAAAAATCGAATACCATTTATTTATTTAAAAAAAGATTCTCGGTCTTGTCACAAAGTTTTGTCAAACTTAGTTTAGTCGTTTAGAAAATGGATTTGACTCGAGAAAATTCAAGAGCGATGATTTACTTTCGAAGTGGTTTAACACAAAAACAGTGTGTTGACCGGATGATTTCTGCCTTTGGTGATGAAGCCCCATCCAAAACCACAATTTATCGTTGGTTTTCTGAATTTCAACGTGGACGTGTCAAGCTCAGTGACGATCCCCGTCAAGGTCATCCAAAAACTGCAGTCACCCAAGAAAACGTTGAAGCTGTGCGTAAGCTGATTGAGGAAGATCGACATGTGACATACCGCGAAATTCAGGCAACTTTAGAATTGGCATGAGACAAATACAAATAATCTTGCATGAACAATTAGGTGTAAAAAAGTTGTTTTCCCGATTGATACCGCATTCCCTCTGTGAACAGCAAAAAGCGGCTCGCGTTACTTGGTGAGTCAGAACTCTCGAAAGGTTCCACGCAGGATCCTCAACTGCTGTATACAACATCGTATCAGGTGACGAATCCTGGATATACGTACGAACCCGAAACAAAAAACCAGTCACGAGTTTGGGTGTTCGAAAATGAGTTAAAGCCAACAAAAACTGTTCGTTCACGGAGTATTGGTAAAAAAAAATGGTGGCCACGTTTGTCTCAAAAACCGGCCATGTTAAGACTATTCCTCTTGAGGGACAAAGAACGGTTAATGCAGATTGGTATGCTAGCATTTGTTTGCCACAGGTCGTTTCTGAACTCCATAAAGAGAACTGCAACCGCCGCATCGTCCTCCATCACGACAATGCGAGTTCTCACACCGCACACAGAGCAAAAGAGTTTTTAGAGCAAGAAAACATAGAATTATTAGACCATCCGCCGTACAGCCCCGACCTAAGCCCTAATGATTTCTATACTTTCCCTAAAATAAAGAATAAATTGCGTGGACAGAGATTTTCATCACCTGAAGAAGCTGTGGACGCCTACAAAACAGCCATTTTGGAGACCCCAACTTCCGAATGGAATGGTTGCTTCAATGATTGGTTCCAACGTATGGAAAAATGTGTCAAATTTCGCGGAGAATACTTCGAAAAGCAATAAATACATTTTTAAATAGTAATGTTGTGTCACTTCCTTGATTCCCGAAATTTTCAGTGCCGCCCTCGTAGAGGGGATATTGGCTATAGTTGCCACACTTGGCAAGCGGGTTGGCAACCATAGTTTTGTATTCTAAGTCGTTGGTAGCAAGACGTTGCTGTCCATCTCCTGATTTATTCCCACTGTCAAACAATATAGTATCGTAATTTTTTTAGCTTAGAGTATATAATATACTTTATATACTAAAAAAGGTGGCAACCTTAAACTCAATGTACATATTTTGGTAAGTCGTTACTCGTTACTTCTAAACAACATTTCATGATTCCCAATGTTTTTTTGTCTTATTTTACATAGACTAGTTGTGTTTTCAGATTATTTAGTGTATGTAATGTAATGTAAATTACCTGGCGTATATTAATCGGCAATTTTGAATTCAGTGTTCAAATTTGTTTCAAAAGTCAGAATCTCAAAACAATTGAAAGTATGAGGATTATTGCTATTGTTTAGTAAGAGAGTCGTTTTGAATCTGTCAGGTCACGTATGAAAAGGAAAATATCCGTGCAATAATTTTCTCCAACTTTCGACGAGGTCTAACATGGCTTCAGTGTTTCGAAAACCCAATTCCTGTATTTCATGATGAAGCCCCATGTCTGAAGACTGTCTAACGCTGGTATTTTAGAATTCCAGCGTGGACATACCAATCTTAGAGACAAATCTCATGAAAGACGTCCAAAATCCGCCTTTACTGAAGATAACACCGTTGCTATGAAAAAACCAATTCTTGAAGCTCGTCATGTTACATATCGAGAAATAGAGGCGTTATTAGGCATCTCAGGTCAGGATCTTGCATGAATTGCTTGATGTGAGAAAGCTAATTTGCCGTTGCGTCCCGCATTTGGTTTCCGACGTTCATAAGATGATCCGCATCAGATGGTGTGAGAAAACTCTTCAAAGGTTCAACCGAGGAGAGTTAACTCACGTCATGTACATCATCAGTTTACGACATCATCAGTGGTACGAATCTTGGATTTATGCCTACGATCCCGATTCTAAACAACAATCTACAATCTGGATCTTCCAACATGAGTCCAAGCCGACTAAACTTGTTCGAAGCACTTCAAAGACAATGGTGGCCACGTTAATTGCGAAAACCGGCCATGTTGCAACGGTTGCACTTGAAGATCGTAGAACGGTTAATGCAGAGTGGTATACCACAGTTTGTTTACCACAAGTCATCGCCAAAATCCAAAATCTAGCCCAAAGGGACGCATCATCCCTCATATACACCACGACAACGCAAGCTCACATAGCGCTGGTCAAACGTTTGAGTATTTGAAACAGGAAAACTAAGAAGTTCTTAACCATCCTCCATATATTCCTAACGATTTCTTTACATTTCCTAAAATTAAGAAAAATCTTCGTGGTCAAAGGTTCCAGTCCGGTGAAGACGCAGTCGACGCTTTCAAAACAGCCATATTGAACACCCCCCCCTTTGGAGTGGAATAAATATTTTAATAACTGGTTCGAGCGAATGGAAAAGTATATTAAACTACGAGTATGTGTTGAATACTTAAGAGCGCATATTCAAATATTGTCGCCTCTACACGTTGGCCAACACAGTGGCGAATGTAATGGCGAATATATTGGCCGAGAGTTGGTGACGGCGTCCACACGTTGGAAGGTCGTTCAGTTTACTTCGGTTCGGGCCAATGTGCGGACGAATTTATTTTATTTTAGACGGTGGCTGTGCCAGGGGTCGCGGGTTTGAATCCCGCACGGAACAAGTATTTGCATATCCTACAAATAATTGTTTCGGGTCTGGATGTGTGTCCTTGTGCAATTTATGTTTGTAAGCTGCCTCCGCGATACAGGAGAAAATCCAAGTGTGGGGGGTAACGTTTTTATAAAATAATTATAAAAGTATAGTGAATATTAATGGGAATGTAAATAGATATACGATTAGCTTTATTTATTCTTTACATGCATCAGAAACTGGAATAAATACCATTAATTAGAACTTAACTTATTTTAAAGTTAAAGAAGTTATAATTGATTAGTCTATGTTTAAAAATTGGGTTTTGTTTTTAAAGTTTAAGCTAAACATGTACTTGCTTTTCTATCAGACATTTGATGTATATACAAAACACCTTATAATTTATTTGGTAATTTAATTATTTTTTGAGAAAGACAAAAACAATAGCAATAAATATAATTAACACTGACTTAATAATAGGTACTAATTATAACTTAGAACATAAATGAAAAACTCATGACAAGGAAAGTGACTCAGGACCATGCTTTGCGGCATTCTTTGGAGGAGGATGTTCAGTAGTGGACTTGTGAAGAGCTGTAATGATGATGATGATTCGAAAACTTGCACGATTAAATTATAAGAAATCGACGCTTTTTTATATAGGATAGGGTGACAAACGAGCACACAGTTCACCTGATGGTAAGTGGTTGCTGTGGCCCTCAGACATCTACATCTATCCTCGATTACGAATCAAAATGCAGATGCATTGTCACCCGTGAGCACTAAGATGAAATGCCTCGTTTCCTTTAAAAAGTGTCTCTGGTTCTCTACACTCACTATACGAAACACAGCATCATTAAGCTACTATTTTACATTGATATTCTGTGAGAGCGTGGTCCTTCCCCGGTCGAACCGACCCATTCGTGCTACAACTATACTTCTAATATAACTGCATGGTTCTACCACGTATAAATGACGTGCTTCATTTTTTTTTTCATTTTAAAATTGTTCTCGTAATAATCTGATTGTAAATAAATGTTCATTATTTTTTTTATAAATAGCTTATCGATTTAAACAAATGTTTTAAAAATAATTAAATCGCGCTAATTAAAGTAGTAGGAATGTTTAAAGTTGAAATTGGCACTAAAAGGCTAGTAATTGGGTCATCCACCCTACAAAGCGTGAATATAAAATTTTAATCATATGCGTGTAATCACTCTGGGAGCTTGTAGCAAACTAAACTCGCGGCCAACGTGTGGACGCGGCGACCAAACTCTGCCAACAATCCTTTGATCTTTTGTAAAAAACCGACACCACACGGATCTCGCGCCAACTTGCGGGCCATCGTTCCAATACATACCAATGAAGCCCAAACACCCCGTCTACACGTTGGCCAATGCTATTGGCCAACGTGTAGAGGCGCCGTATGTCCAAGTCGAAATCTACGCGATCGCTTTGGATCGGCGTAATATTGACGCACACTACAATGTTATCTCTGTGTGCGTGTCAGGGCGAGCGTGAGGCTATAATAGTTGCCTAACGACGACTACGAATCACTTTGATCGTTGATTATATACCTGTCTTTGATACTGTTGGAACTAAAATAATAAAAAAATAATTTCCATATAATGGCTTACTTATATAGTGTATAGAAATCGGAGGCTAATATGTGAAAATTGTTTTAGGTATTCTTTTAGTAAATTGAAGTCGGCTTTACATTTTCACCCTATTGAGTATATTGTATAGTATGTATTGTATAAAATATATATCATTTGATAAACTTTTATTCTGTTTCATAATGTAAACATAATTCATCACAAACTAACAATTTCATTAGTGTCGGCGGGGAGTAGTATTGCCAGGTCTAGCAAGTAAAATTTCGGGACGGAAGGTAAAAATAATCGGGGATTTGGTTTTCATATCCGGACAACTACAATGACTACAAAATATAGGTTTCTTTGTAGCCTTTTTGTGCTTTATTGAGAGCCTTGGTAGCTCAGATGGTCAACGCTAACTGTAAAGTGTAAGTATCACATGCCAGTAGTGCGAGAAATTGTGACTGTAACTTTACTTTATTTTTGTGCTTTATAATTATTATTCGGGTCTGATCTCATAAACGAATAACTTTTCATTCAAACATCGTAAAAACTGATTTTGTTTTTCATTTTAAGCAAATTAAAACATTTTTGAACTATTTTTTTTTGCAGTCCTTGAATTTTTCAAATCACTCATTTTAATATAATTCTGTTTAAAACTTTTGTGGTTTTTTTCGACTAGTGAGACAATGTCGTAGTAAAAATATTTTATAGCTAACAGATATAATCATTTTTGCTGTCTAAATTATGGATTAAAGTATAGAATAAGAATGTTAGTGAAAATGGGGACATTTGGCGTCCCGATCAAGGGTGAATCGGGACATGTCACTAGACCCTTGAAAATCGGGACGTCCCGCGCAAATCGGGACACCTGGCAACACTAGCGGCGATCAAGCCCGGATTGTTCGCGTTTACGGCGAGCACTATGCCCTTGAGCTACTCAACTCAAGCACGGCTCATATGTTTTATGTCTGGAGGCACGGTAGTGCCCCCGCCAAGTCGAGCAAAACAGCGGCACGGCCGTATCATCATTGCGAGACTTGGTTATTTTACAAGTTATGTTTTTGATGGCATGTCTTTGTTTAATCATAACGTTATCTTCGCACTAGGAATTTTTCCTAAGTACATCATTGGGGCAGTTTAAATACATTAATTTCACAAGGACAAACATCCAGACCTGGAACAATTATTTGTAGGTAATACAAATTTTTGCTCAATGTGGGATTCGAACCTACGGCGCTCAGCGCTACAACTCATTACCAAGTCACTCCGCCACGGAGCCAAAGGTGAAAGCCAACGATTTTGTAGTTTTACTTGATCCGAATTGCTTACGTTCATTACTCATTTCTAAAAAAATATGAATGAAATGAAAATTTGTCACCATTACATCATTTAATATTTAAATATTACAATCATAAACATATTTCAAAATTACTTACTACCAAAAATATCGCTTATAAAAGTCCCAATCGTTTAAAATGTGCGATGGTGCTATAGGTATCTAGTCAGTAATCTATGGGTAGCTAGTTATAGTATGGTGTAGTATAGCCCTATCGGTGTATCAACGCGATCGCGCGGTGTCGGTGAGAAAAAGTGATACGTCCCGTCGTTGGGATTACCCGGAGCGTACTTTTCAGTTTATACAAAGGTACTCTGTGGCGTACTGAATCGAACGGTGCCTGCGCATGATGTTTTATAGTATTTTTAAAATAATTATATAAAATAATTGACAAAATAAAACGAGCTAAATTTTTTTTTTGGATATTTAACATTACATGTATTTTGATAAAATAATTAAAATAGATATGTTTATAAGCAAATACATGGAAAAAATTACATTGAAGTAGACAGTTTTGGTGATTTTATAATATTATTTTATAATATTAAATCGAAATATTTTTGTAATTTAGGTTTTGCTATACACTAAAAGACTATATATTCCATTATAATAACGCTTAAAATAAAGTATTTTAGCTTATAATAATGGTTGTATTCAACTTGAAAGATAACTCTGATGCATATTTTCGTAAAACACAGTGAAGGGATTGTCTTCGCCCTAAAAAACCGTAATTAAAAACTATGATTTTGCATTGCTATGTACTAAATAAAGACTTCATCTTTCTAAAGCCCTAATTTTCAGCAAATAATCTCCTCACGTCGTTACGATATCGCCTTTGGAGAAACTATAAAACATGTAGTTTTCGACGCGAAACGCATATGCCCTCTTATACTATAAGGTTCTAGTTGTATTTTTTTGGTCAAACGACAAAACTTAAAAGGCATGCCTGCCATGTGTATCACATGTTTATGACTCCATTATTTTGGACCATTATTTTACAAGGAGGTGATGGCGATAGGCCTGTAGTTGAACGGGTCTAAGCGGTCGCCTTTTTTAGGGATCGGGTGGACCAAAGCTGTCTTCCACGAATTTGGGACTACGCCTTGGGAGTAGGAGTACCGGAAAAGACGCGGACGCTTTAAAACCGGTGCCAACTCCGGAGCACAAGTTTTCAGCACAATGGGAGGGACTCCATCAAGCCCACTCGACCTAATGACGTCCAGGGAGAAGATTGCTTTGCAAACTGAGCGCTGTGTAAATCGCACATACGGCATGGAGCACTCACACCGTGGGATTGTCGGCGGTGTGCTCCCCTCGTCATCGAAAGACGAGTTGGACGCAAAGAGAGAGCCTAACAGATCGGCTTTCTCCTTAGCGGCATGGGCCAGTGAGTCGTCCTCTCTGTGCAGAGATGGAAGAGATGACTGACAGAAGTTCCTTTGGACAGCCTTGGCGAGAGACCAGAACGCACGGGTTCCCGAAGGAAGGCGAACTAGCCAATTCTGCCGATGACCTTGCCTTGGCAATGACTCTTTTGAAGGACCTGGAGGCGGAATTATACTTCTTTTTAAGAGCGCTGGTGCTTACATCCCGAGACGTCGATGCGTCAGCCAGGCTCGGTACCACTTCTACTTATAGTGTGATGCTATTTGACAGGAGCTACCAAACCATGGCTGTGATCTGCCTCCAATGGGCACCATAGAGGACGGAATAAAAAGTACCATATCCTGAAATGTACTTTATCAGTGACAGAATCAGCAACAATGCTAGGATCGTCCGGCGAGAAGCAAAAAAGACCGCATCCCGTCCCATTCCGCTGACCTATTGCGCCAAACACGGCGGCAGCCTGCAGAATGCAACCGCGACGTTAATGTTACTGGCACCACGCTCCGGACAAGACAATGGTCCGACGAGCCTAAAGGTGCATCGACGGAAACCTGATATCCGTCTGGATGAAAGGTCAGCATAAGGTCCAACAGGGAAGGTGTATGATCTTCCACATCTAGGATCCGCGTAGGCGCAGTAACCAGTTTTGTCAGACCATGTGCCAAAGCAAAGTCATAAACAGATCTCCCAGCATGATCGGTTAAACGTGAACCGAGTCTTTCGGCTTGGTGGGCGTTAAAATCGCCAAGGAAATCGAACTCTGCGGATGCAATATGTTATTACACGGAATCTGTAGCCATTTGGACGTTGCCGATGAGTCGGTCTGTTTCGGTATTACCGCTATGGAACCTATAGAGGCACCCGTAGACGCGGGAATGGCCGTCGCTGTCTACGCGTAGCCATAGGTTGGACACGTACCTTCGAGACTGCCGAAGCGTCGAAAACAGATGTCTTCTCTGACGTAAACGCAAACTCCAGCCAGGGGCACAAAGGAATCTTCTAATTTGTACCCCGGGTAGGAGACACATGAAGTAGCTGGAGAGGACACCTGAGTCTCGGTTAAAAAGGGGCAAGGCCAGTTTCGCTGTGTCCAGATGGTAGTGGATCGCGTTAAGGTTGGAATGAAGTCCCCTGATGTTGCAAAAATTCACGGATAGCGTGGCAGGGGTCTCCTTGCTGTTGTTGCTCCACTTGCTCCGAGTAGTTTTTGTCGCGAGTGGAATCCCCCCAGAATACGCGGGGCTGCCTGAGCTCCCGCTCAGGAAGCGTAGGATAACTTGGTCGTGGATGCACAGCGAGGGATTCCCCGTCACCAGGCGTGCTGGTACCCTCCTGGGGTAGTTCTTTACTTAATTCCGCTAGTATGTTAAGGAGGGGGGGGATTGGGCCTCCGGCCACCTGCAATCACTAAGCGAAACGCAGAGGTACTCTACGTGGTACCACTCCGGTTTGAGCCGGCACATCCGTGCGACAGGAAAAGCTGCCGCGTGGCTCTACCACTGTTTCACTACTAGTTTTATGTTCAGTATTTTTATGGTTTTCTTTATGAAATTATAGTTTCATTTATCTGTACTGACATAAAGAGCGTGAATATAGCTAAATAAACGTTGTAAAAGTGATACATTTTTTTCATCGGGATCGATTTTCTTTTCGTCCCATCATGAAAGGTATCCTTAATACTATCGTCTGTCTTCGTTTTCGGGAGCGTTTCACAACCACCCGTTATAGAAACGGACTAGCGAAAGTCTAGAACTACAATAGATATTCGGCCTACTAGATGTGGCTTTTACAAGAATTTCTCCTGATTAAAGTAAAGGATGAACATGGATAAAAAGTCATTTCTAACGTCCATTTTACACCTAAATCGGTAGTTGTTGGAAACAATAAGCTCGAAAGATCTGGGTGGGATATTATATTAACATCAATTACCAATCACTTACCTCACCTGTTAACGAAATATTTACACCTAGGACAAAATGTTCGATTAGGTCAACTGACGAGCTGCGTTCAGGAAACTGCGACAAATCTTCCTGCTCGATATTCCTTAGAACTGGACTTGTGATAACTTGTAGTTATAGGGTTTTTAACACACTTGTATTAGCTTCGGGAACCTTTTAATGTTATTTTCACCAACTTGTAGACGGCCGATTGACTTGAAAGTTTGCACGCGTATCAAGAACTGATGACAATACTATAATAATAACTTTATCTTGATCCGGACATCACCAGGATGAAATAAAATTATTATCAGGATCATCGCAGCTCATGATCAATGTGTGTTGTTCAAATTCTTTTTAAATTTAACTTTATACGTGGTAGAGTCACGCTGCAGCTATATTATGGTTGTAGCACGAATAGGTCGGTTCGACCAGGCTAGGACTACGCTCTCACAGGATACTAGTGTAAAATAGTAGCTTAATACTGCTGTGTTTCGTATGCTGAGTGTAGAGATCCGGAGACCTTTTTTACTGGAAACAAGGCATTTCATCTTAGTCCTGAGGGGTGATAACACGTTCCTGGGTGATAATTGATGGACTGTGTACTCGTTTTGTTATCCTTATTTCATAAACACTCACATCCTTATTTTAAATACACTCTTATATTATTATTACTTATGTAGGTATATATTTAATAGGGTTAAATTGTAACTGTGTGGAGCAAAATAATCTGCTCGTGAGGTGCTTTCTGTTTGTTCTCACAAGGAGGGACTTTGACTTTTAAATCGCACTTTTAAAAAGAAAATTTTGTACTAACATATTTGAATTTGACTTTGTGTCACATACACACAGTATGAAGTAGGGGCTGAAATAGAAAACTGTTTGTGGGCTAATAAGGATACGATGTACTACAATAAAACCAATATTATTTTCGAGTTAACATTTATTACCATAAAATATTTACTATATCAAAACATATATTTTTAAAAAATGATATGAATGGCCGGAGAGACATTTATTATTATTAGCGTAAGGTTGAAGACGATGTACATTATTGATACAGCTGAAGGTAAAGAAAAATGAAGGTAGTCTTGAATTATGGAATGATCTATTGCATGATTTATTACATGGTGGCAACGGTGTAAAATCTGTATGCAGAGACAATATTAAGCTTATTACTTCACAATTACAAAATTTGTGTAACCTTACACACCTTAAGGTGTAACTAGCGTAACCAACCGTCCCGTAATTCATGGGAGTTATAGAATTCAATTTTCCGCCAGAGCAAGTTAAGAACAAGTGGAGTTTTTTCTGCCCAGGAGTACCTACTGGGGCATTTCCGGAGCGACAGAGCACTGAAATCGTGTCACTGTAAAGTCTGAGTTCCAAGCTCGAGCTTGTCTCTGAATAACGCTGTTATACTAAATATTAATTAATCAAAATTATAATTAAATAAAAAATCAAAGTTTCAGCCTTTATACGTCCCACACATGGGCACATGTCTCTTATATTTTCTGAGACAGTTACGGAGCAATTAGTTCATTGCGCTGTTCCATTTTTATTCTTTTATTTTTCAGACATGCTGGTTTCTTAACAAAGTTCTCTTTCATCAACGACCGGGTGGCAAATCAGTACTTACAATTGCACATAACAATTACATCAGTGCCAGTGGGATCGATCCCGGGTTGGCATAATTTAGCCCCTGGAGCTAGCACTCCCTAGTTTTGCTCTAGTTCGACGCGTGCACTTGGCTGCAGGAGCAGCGGTGAGGCTGGAGGTGGCTGCAGCGCCTCCGAGCCCGATCCCCTGCGCACAGCATCAAACTCATCTCACACACCAACAAACAAAACATACCAACGATACGAAGCACGGCTGACATTTTAATATTTTTTTTAATATAAAATAACTGACAAACGAACTAACAGCCCAATTCGTAGTAATAACCTACCTAAAATATAGAAAACAACAGATGCTTTATCAGCTATGCAGACTAAGATGTAATGATTCCACAGTATTATAATTGTCGCACGAATGTGTCGGCTCGACCGGGGCAGGACCACGCTCTCACTGAATACCAAAGTAAAGTAGCAGCTTTATGCAGCTGTGTTTCATATGGTGAGTGTAGGAAACCGGAGACCCTTTTTACTGGAAACGAGTCATTTCATCTTGGTCTTTAGGGGTGACAACGCATCTGCTTTTTGATTCTTCATCGAAGATTTATGTAGATGTCTATGAGTCACAGCATCCACTTACCATCAAGTGAACTTTATACCCGTTTATCACCCTTATTCTATAAAAAACCTGTAAGTATTCTAGATCTCTATAGCCTTCAGGGCGTAAGACAGCAGAGCAAGCAGTGCTGTACGGCGGCATCCAAAACATGGTCCCGAGCGACATGTTGTATCCATCAA
Organism: Parnassius apollo; assembly: GCA_907164705.1. NCBI lineage: Eukaryota > Metazoa > Arthropoda > Insecta > Lepidoptera > Papilionidae > Parnassius > Parnassius apollo. The sequence continues at coordinate 980,137 of CAJQZP010000620.1, read as the reverse complement.
CATCCTGCACTCCAAGACGGCACTCCTGTAGCGCCAAAATTTAGTTGAGGATCACTTCCAAACATGCTCTACGTGATTTTGATTGTATCTCTAGTCAACTTTTTATACGTCAATTACACACGATTTTTGAGGTAAATGATCATCTTCCCGGTTTTTTAATTAGCGTAATTACAATGCATCAACAACTTTTCTTATTTGACTTTTTTAATTACGATGTTTCAGCGTCAAACTATATTCTAACGAACGTCAACAGCTCAGTCCCTTTCATAATCATGGGCGCTGGAAAGTGCCTGAAATGTCGGTAATTAAAAAAGTAAAAATAAACAAGATGAATCTGTAAAATAAGTTTTATTCCATAGCACAACGGATTAGTAAGCTCAAGTGGTAATAGGCCGGAAATATAGCTCGAAGAACCGACAACCGATGGGGAAGAAAGATTCTCGAGTGGCAGCCTCGTACCGGTAGGCAAAGTGTAGGGCGGCCTTCCACTAGATGGAGTGACAACCTAGTAAGAAATGCAGTCCGGTGTTGAACATAGTTCTGAGCCACCTGCATCCATTGACTTATTGACGCAGGTGGCTCAGGACCGTGCATCGTGGTATACCTTGGGGGAGGCCTACGTTCAGCAGTGGACTTGTGAAGGGCTGTATTGATGATGATGTATACATCCAGCAGTGGACTTTAAGAAATTAAAGAAAGAAAGAAGAAAAGTGTGCATGAGTGCGTCTCAAATTGAGTATGGTTTAGGGTCATTTGAAATGTACGCAGTGCTCCATCTACCTCTCTTTCTTAGAGCCGATTTACACTTCGACAAGTACAGTAGCGAGTTTAACGGCAGTGGACAGTAAACGGTTAAGTGGGCAGTAGCGTTCAAATGTCTTCGTAGTGAGTTTAGTTACAAAATATACAATTGTATTTTGAGGGTCGACCGCGAACACGTTGCGGTCTGTCAATTTATGCACAGAAATAAACTCGCTCGTTCACACGAGCGACGAGTTTAGTTGCGGGTGGCGGTAGACGCACGGGAGGGTAACACTTTCAACTTAACTCGTCGAAAAATAGACCGGCCAGCAATTCTATTCAAGTTACTTGTTAATTTGCTATTTAAATTAATAACTACTGTTCAAACTAGATTTTCTACTTAACTCGCAAGGTCCGTATGTTAACTCGCTACTGTACTTGTCGAAGTGTAAATCGGTCTTCAATAGTCACAACTAAGGGGGCGTCAATTAATACGTGAGGGTATTTAAGGAAACTAGACAAAGATGAACGTATCAAATACGCTCACTCAAAATACGCATTTTGCAAAATCTCACGTGAGATTGAGGGGGGGGGGCAGGGGTGGAGCTAAATCTTAAGACATATCAGCAGGGGAGACGAGTTTTGAAAAATTGCAGAATTCACCTTACATAATTAATGGACGCCTCCTAACTAAATTATAAAGCCCACGCAAAAGGTTTGCCAATGATCAATGATCACCTCTACCACTACGTGGAATGCGTCCTTCGCTTGTCTGCTTTGTGAAGTTAACCAAGTTGATTACCTATATTCGTTAATGGGAACAGTAAACTATAAAAATATGAAATCAACGTTATGTTACGTATGTTACAATATGCCATTGCCATTAATTTTTAGTTTAGTTATAGATATTAAGTACGCTTACAAAACTGTGAGATAAAATCTTAAAATACATTTTTTATTTTGGGACAGTTTATGGAAATGTGAAGAGTATGTGCGATGAAATTAAAAAGAAAATTATCACAGCTAAGTAGAATATACCTAATACCTAAGTTAACGAGAAGTAGTCGAACAACTTATAAAATACACTTGGATTAGTATAAAATTTCGTTACAACTCCATACAAAATGACTTAAAATTAGCTGCATTATAACTTTTATAATGTTAGTTTTATAATGGTAGTTTTATAAATGTATACTGTAAGAAATAAAAACTTTATGAAGAAAACGACTTGTATGCATTATTACTATAGCTTTACTTTTTCCTTTGCGGCATGGGCAGGAAGGACCTTTCCTATATACTACTTTCGCTTATTCTTTAGTTGGAAGTTATTGTAGGCCTCATTAAAAGTATTCATACCTACGGTATTTTCGTGAGTGATGCAAGAAAGTACCGTAGGTATGAATACTTAAGAAAGTCTTGTGTATAACATCGGTGCTTTCTTGTGCCTATATTGCGTCTAGAAGGAGAGAATGCACCGAATAAAATGTGATTATAAATAATAACAATAAATTGAGAAATTAATTAAGTGACAAAAGATATAAAAGGACTTTGAAATTAAGTGTCAGAAGTTTGCATGCATTAGTTTAAGAGTAAAAGGACTCCCGAACGAAAACCCGGAGTCCTTTACACCCTTTATAATATCAAGGACAAAGGCAATAAAAACAAGAAATTAAAGTCCGTGTCGAGCTGACAGAGAAACAGCAAAGCATACATTAAAAAAAGTATTCATACAATCATATAGACTCGTAGTTTTATTCGTGGTAGGTACTCTTGATTTACGCGGGCGACCCTCAGGATAGTTTAGGGCAGTGGTGGTTTACGGAAAGGTTCGTTACAACATATATATCTTAGGGTTGCACTACCGGGAGTACGTAAATAGATTGCCAACTATGACCATCCTTGTACGGACTTGGCATGTCAATGATTGTATTATTTTCAAAATCGAAAAGTATTTTTAATCTTTTTTTTTTTTAATATTACATCTTATGATTAAAAAATAAGTCCTTCAGTTACAATCGTCCTATTTGGGCCCATTTTTAGTCGTTATCGCGATCAAGCCGCGAACTCAATATGCTCATTATCATAAAAGCCCCTTCTAAGTTTACGTATTCTGACGAGCCACTACGGAGCCCTACCTCTACATTGTGCGTGGCCCGACACGCACTTGGCCAGTTTCATTTATTTTAAGTATGTTCACAGATTCCACCGTCAAGTATGGACCGAAGTCGATGATTCTTTTTTTTTTAAATATTTTTATATATATTATTTATTATGGGCCTTCTCTACACTATAACTTAGCGCATACTTCAGAATGTGAAATAATTTTATGCTTTTTAGTTCCTGAAAGTCGACTTTTACTTTTTGTTAAAAGTAAAAAAAATTATTGAGAAGTAAAAGTTAAGTAAATTTTAGTAGTTGCATAAAAAAAATCTTCACCTTATTTGTCTTTTGAGTTTTTGTATACTTTTAGTAGAATTAAATGATTTTAGAAGGTAAATCAACTTTGAAAACCGAACAATACAGCTAGCAACACTTCGATCAATGCTATAAATAAGGATGCTTTTGGCAAACCTGCGCGAGGGTTGTAGTTCTTTTTATTATTAAATTGGTCGGCTGACACCACTATTAAAATATTTACATCACACCAATAGAAATTCGCCAAGAGTAAATAAACGTTACACTTTATTTATAAACCCTTTATTTAAAAGCCCTTCCGCTGTGCACAGATATCTCATTTCTAAGAGGATTTTTATGACACAGAAGTTCGCCGCGTTGACCCAATGTACTTGTACTATTATCTATTCCTTGCGCACTGCAAGTTGCCGGACTTCACATGTCTTAATTTTTTCTATTTCTGCGACATGTTTCCTTTTAACGATGAGCATGTCAGATCATAAATGTAAAATCAGAATCAGAACGTAAAATTGCACTAGTTTCATTGGTGCCGACGGGGATCGAACCCTGGTTGCTCGCAAACTGTGAAATTAACTAGCACTGATCCCCAGCTGCCAGGGCTGTTCCTAAAGACTATGTACAATTATTTATAAAGATATTACATTACTATCGTGCACTTACTCGTCAGTGCGTTCCCCGGTCGCTTCCCCCGCAACATCTTCCTCGTCCTCTCCCTCTCTCTCGTCCTCTCCCTCTACTTCATCCTCTCCCGCGCTATTAGATCCGCTGCCTTCCGACCTGTGCACGACAATACATTATTTCCTGTTCAGATATCCTTAATACAAGTAACTTTTTTTTAAATTTACTACTACTCTATCGTGTCTGTATGAAATCAATTAAGATAACCGGGACAGACATATTAAGAGAGTAATTGCACTTTCTCTTATCCATCTTCTTTCGATTGACCATCACGCATGTCGATCCACATGCGAAAACGAGCCTTTAAAAATTTTTATTTCAATAATAATAATAATACCCCCCAGACCGAATTTCACCAGTCTCACAACGAAGACTCTTATCTGCCGCAGGACAGGAATAAAGTGCCAGAGTGTACGCACAAGCACAAGTGCAATCTCTATTCCCTCACTCACACAGACCTATGGGACGTCAATTCGCTACGACCAGAGAAGGATCAGGCGTAGGACCAACGGCTTTACATGCTTTCCGAGGCACGGGGGTGAAACACTGACAATTTTCTGACTCCGGACTGTGACTAAGAATTTCTTAACAGAAAAACCCAATAACCAATTTTGATCTGACCCGGGATTCGAACCCGGGACCTCATGATTAGCAGTCGCGATTACGATCACTAGGACTAACGAGGCGCTTATTTGTACAAGAACTATTGGCAAAGGAAGGAAAAGGGAAAACCTGAAAAGCCAAGCAATCTTCAGCCCGGGGAGCCACCATTATGTATGGAGCTATTCTATATATTATACCGGAATACTTTAGAAACTTCGATAGCGTGATTTAGTTTGGGTTCGTTTCGTTTGTGTCGCGAAATAGTGCCACCACAAATGAAAATGTTCAGGAAGTTCAACATTATTATGTCATCTATACTGGGACCAAAATCTCGGGTTCTATTTTCCATACGCGTGTGATATCATCATTGTAACATGACGTCAAGGGTCAAATAGCGACTCAAGCACCTACAGCAAGCTCACCGTTACCTGGGTAATGAGCACAGTTTTCCTGATCAACGATCAAACGCGAAGGGCCCAGTGACGAGGTCGGTTTTCACTGACGCGTCACGCGGCCTTACGTAACTAACGTCACGTTAAGGAAAATGTTACATAAGGAAAGCTCTAAACGAATATTTCCTATTGGCTCGGAAGATGTAAAATATAACACCCATGTGGGTTTTTAAAACTATAAATATTAGAGTAACAAACGGGATAAAAGTCCACTTGACCACGTAGGTTACCGCAGCAAGTTCTAACAAACAAAGTTACAGATTAATATGATTGAATATTAAACGTTATTAAATTATTTTTCGCATGTGGTAATAGCCTTTGCTTTATTTTAATTACTTCGAGTAAGTGAATAACTTGTTTTTATAAAAAATGTAAATGTATCATTCTTATCCGTCGGAATGTGTCAGTGGGTTGAAGAAGAATCCACGTCAAGTGGAATATTTACTCGTTTCACTTTCAGACTGTCACCACCACATTCTGCTGGATTCATTATTCGTGGATTACTTAAAAAAAACTGCAATGAGATGAACAAATATATTATGAGAAAGTTATCGAGCCAATTATTATTAAGGATACTTCCTGTTACTTGACAAAGGCAAAAGTACAACCACACGAGTCCATTACGAAAGTAAAGAAAATAACATATAGCCTTTGCCTTTATCAAATAAAATAAGGTTGCCAAATAAGCCACATAATCCACCTGACGGTAAGTGAATGCTGTAGCCAGTATTAGCTGTACCTACATTTATCCTGAATCAAAATGTAGATACGTGAGGATCTCCAGTTCTTTACATTTACCATACGAAACACAGCAGTATTAAGCTGCTATTTCACGCTGGTATTCTGTTCAAGCTGGTTTGCTGTGATTCTTCCGCGGTCGAGCCGAACAATACGTGCTGCAGCCATGAGCTAAAGCGTGAACTACCACGTTGAAAAAGATTTGTAGGTAAAGTGTGAAACAATTAGAATGTTACTGAGAGAGGCTGTGTAAGAACAAATGTAGATATTTAAATTTTCTAAACTTTATCTAATCACCGGAGATTTGCTTGTTTTGAGGACTAAATGTGAGAATGTGTTATTGACGGCTTCCATCTAATTTACTATATTTAATGCAATTGTTCATTCTCCCATAATACTTGTCGTTATCATAAAAGGAGGCAATGGAAAAAACACTAGGAGGTGGGCAGCCATCTTCCTAATAACAATTAGAAAATAAAAAACTGCCGTTGCCAACCCGCTTGCCAACTGTGCCAACTATGGCAAATATCCCCTTTACGAGGCAACCTATGGGGAGGCCTGTGTTCAGCGGTGGCGTAGTAAACATACCGCTATAACAGTAAATAGGTATAATAATAATAACGTCCTCCAGACCGAATTCGGTCATCGGCGCAGGACAGGATTACAGTGCCACCAATCCACGTAGCGTGGGGACGTGACGTGACACGAATCCGCTCATTCCCCATTTATCTCCTCCTCATTCCGCTCTGCACACCGCCGCCGCGCCGGCGTCTTGTTGTACGTTGTGTATAGCTGTGTGTTGTGCGTGATGTAGGTACTGACTTGTGGTCGAGGCGGCGCGGCGTGGGGCGCAGCGAGCGACGGCGCGAGGCGCGCGCTCGTCGCGATGCGCGCCGCGCTGCTCGCCGCCGCCGCGCCGGCGTCTTGTTGTACGTTGTGTATAGCTGTGTGTTGTGCGTGATGTAGGTACTGACTTGTGGTCGAGGCGGCGCGGCGTGGGGCGCAGCGAACGACGGCGCGAGGCGCGCGCTCGTCGCGATGCGCGCCGCGCTGCTCGCCGCCGCCGCGCCGGCGTCTTTTTGTACGTTGTGTATAGCTGTGTGTTGTGCGTGATGTAGGTACTGACTTGTGGTCGAGGCGGCGCGGAGTGGGGCGCAGCGAACGACGGCGCGAGGCGCGCGCTCGTCGCGATGCGCGCCGCGCTGCTCGCCGCCGTCTTGTTGTACGTTGTGTATAGCTGTGTGTTGTGCGTGATGTAGGTACTGACTTGTGGTCGAGGCGGCGCGGCGTGGGGCGCAGCGAACGACGGCGCGAGGCGCGCGCTCGTCGCGATGCGCGCCGCGCTGCTCGCCGCCGCCGCGCCGGCGTCTTGTTGTACGTTGTGTATAGCTGTGTGTTGTGCGTGATGTAGGTACTGACTTGTGGTCGAGGCGGCGCGGCGTGGGGCGCAGCGAACGACGGCGCGAGGCGCGCGCTCGTCGCGATGCGCGCCGCGCTGCTCGCCGCCGCCGCGCCGGCGTCTGCGTCACGCTGCGCACACACAAACGACTTATGACTAGGCCGCACACATCGCGATATTACTTTGCCTTCGGCCTGGCTACATTGCGCGTTGTTTACCAACAGAGAAAAGCGATGTGCTTGCGACTTCGCTGTGACGAAGTATTGACGAATACGTGACAAATATATGATGGTTATGCGATGTCTGTGGCCGCGGTATTAGGGATCTTCTAGAAACGAGCTTACTTTACTCTTTTCTAGAAGCCCCGCAATTCACGTAGTGCTGGGGTTGCCAGACATCTTTAATTTAAAGAACGTACTCTATTTCAGACCCATAAAAATCTTTAAGAAAGGACAAGGCAATATCGCGAGTAACGATTTTCCTTCTGCTTGAGGTGAAAGAATTTAAAAATTACTTTGAGGTGACGCGCGATGCTAGAAAAAACTACGTTAAATTGTATATTAACATCGTTTCCTATTGGTTGCGCGGAAAACCATTCGCGTTTTTTTTATTTTTGACGGTAGGAACTTGTCGAATCATTATTCCCTTCCGAAACAATATCATTCGTACCCTCCTATCGACACATCGGGGTGGTGGGGTGGGAGGGGAAAGAAGACGATTCTAGAACATCGCGTAATCATCGGACCCGAGGATATATAAGACACGCGCGACCGACGCGCGCTCTCTTCTCCCGCCGCAGTCGTCGTTGAACTACAACCTCCTCTTCCCGCGCGCTCGTTTGGAAACACCTCACTAGTGGAAACCGCTTTGGCCTGGAAGCAGTCGAGCTCCAGGAACCCGCCTCACCTCGTGTGAGATATCGTCGCGCACCGCCTCTCTCCGGAGTGTTCCGGAAGTCGCCGCTATAGTGATCGACAGGAAGAAGAAACCCCGGTGAGTCAATATTCCTTAATTATACCTGCTTGCTAATAATTTAACCCGCTCCAATCTGTGTTTTTTTTTCCTAGTCAAGCAGGATTCCTTTCATCGATTCGACAAGTAATAGTTTAGTTTAGGGAAGAGCGAATGCATTGTACCGCATGCTATAGTAGTCGCCTTATGTAAGCGTAGAAGCAATCGCATATACAGTCCACTTTAGTTAATATCTCGCGTAATAGGTTTGAGGTTTGACCGGGGAACTAGATTTTCGGCAGCCTTAAACACGTGGCTCCACCATTTTATGGTCACTTCGGCAGGATCTGGATTGGTGTTTAGTGGTTATCCAACCATTTTCTGGTCGAATTATTAAATTAATTGTTTAGATAACGCACTCTAACTTATGGAATAGACTTAAATAGTGTTCGTTTAAATTAAAATTTTGATTTGTTACTCGCAAACAGAATTATTCATTTAATAGCGCTCGTATTTGGTTAAATTTAAAGCTTATTAAATAATTGAAACGGCGTGATAGCAACCGTTTGATACGCTTACCCCACAATTTTATAAAATTATTAGGTTTAGCAAACGACGCGTAGCCTTGACTGCATCGGGCGCTCGATCTGATTACGTAATACAGCACGCCGAGTATTCATCCTACGTCGTTTATGCGTGTGAGATTAATTGTGATTAATATAACTTTATTATAATAATTTAAAATGGCAGTTAGTGGAAGTGAAATCAAAATTAAAACGCTTTATGCCAAGAGGGACATACTCTTTTCGCGTGTGCAAAATATAAGTGATTATATAAAGAACATTCATATAGAGGCAGTACGGGAGGCCTTTTTAAATGAAATCGAAACGATAGATAATTTGCGGACAGATTACGAAAGAATATTAGACCAAATTAATCATTCGGAACTACAAACCGACCCGAAATACATAGTGAACTACCAACCGCTGCTGGCATTCGAAGATATGTTGTGTCGCGTGAAGAGAACCGCAAAATTGCTACAATCTCAAGGTGAAGCGAAGCCTGAAATGCAGGTACGCCCTCGTGACTCAATTAGGTTACCGCCAATAGATATTCCGGTATTCAATGGTGATATTAAGACGTGGCCCTTCTTCTTCAGTAGTTTTCAAAACAATATACACAACAACCCATCGTTATCGGACGCTGAAAAATTATATTACTTAATTAGCAAACTTAGTGGCAGAGCACAGTCGATCTGCTCGGGTTTTACACCTACAGCAAACAATTACGTATTAATATTTGAAACGCTTAAAACTAAATATGAAGATAGGAGAATGTTAGCTTCCGAATATTTGAACCAGATATTCGATCTTAAACCTATATCATCCGCGAACATCAACGGCTTAGAGCAGTTTCTCGATAAATTTGTGGCATCGGTGGCTGCACTTAAGAATTTGAAGTTTGATGACCTTATGGACGTGGTGTTTCTCCATATAGCATTAAAGAAATTAGACTCCGACACCGTGCGTGCGTTTGAAATGGAGCATCGTAGCTCGGAGATGCCTTCCTTTCATTCATTAGCATCGTTCGTGCGAGATCAAATAAAGGTGATGCAGCGCTCACCGAACGTTAAACAGGAGATTAAAAGGTGCGCCGACCGTAGACAGACTCAACCATCTAAAATAGCAGGGTCGTTAACTTACGTAACCGCTACGCCGACATCACTCCAGCATACTTGTATAGTATGTAAAGATAAACACGGTAACTTATATAACTGTGCGACTTTTCGTAAATATTCACCAAGCGAACGTTATAAGTTAGTAAAGACAAACAACCTATGTTTGAACTGCTTAAGCGATAAGCATTTAGTTGCAAAATGCAATTCGAGTTCCGTATGTAGCAAGTGCGCCAGGAAACATCACACGCTATTACATTTTGAAAATAGCAACATAGCGGCGTCAAGTAAGGCGGATAAGGAATTCACCCCTACTAAGGTCAACGATTCTAGCGGTCGACCTGGTGATGTCGCTCTGTGCTCATTGGCAAATATGGGAGCACAACCTCCTTCAACCGTGTTACTGGGTACGGCGCGTATTTTGGTTAGGGATTCGCGTGGAAACAAACAAAGCGTCCGTGCACTGCTGGACAGCGGAGCCCAAAATAGCTTTATAACACGACAATGTTGTCAGCGCTTAGGCTTAGTAATAAATAGGTCACTTTCATGTCCTGTAGTTAAAGGCATCGGAGGTACTAGTAAAGCGACACAGGGATATATAAATTTAAAATTTTATTCTCGGATAGATCGTAACGTTAACTTTGATATAAATGCACTAGTAGTAGATAGGGTCACTGAACGGTTGCCAACCGTTTCGGTTGACACCTCGGCAATGATTGAATTTAAAAATTTGACTCTAGCAGACGACACTTACGCCGTTCCTGGAAACATAGACATGCTCATTGGGGCATCGCTTTTCCCTCATCTTTTGTTAAACAATAAGGTCAGGAGCAACTCCTCGCATACCGCGCCTTACGCACTGGAAACCGTATTGGGCTATGTGATCCTTGGCTCCGCCCCCATCCTAGATAGTATTTCGGCAGCCTCTTATTGTGGTATGGCTGTCGAACCGCTCGAGTCGTTAGTCCGCAAATTTTGGGAGATGGAGGAGATGAACGTCCCACCCATAGCTAGTTCAGCTGACAGGATATGCGAGGAAATTTACGTCCGCACGACCGTTCGTGATCGCGACGGTAGATATAGTGTAGCGCTACCCTTTAAGGGAGATGTTTTATCTCTCGGCGATTCGCGTCAAATGGCGGAAAAACGTTTCTACAGCTTGGAGCGTAGGATGCTCGCTTCGCCCCAGTTAAAGGAAGCTTACGACGGCGTCATTAACGAATATATAAGAGAAGGTTACATATCACTTGTGGCTTCGAAATTAGATAACTACGAAGACACACCGTCGTATTTTATACCACACCACGGAGTCATTAGAGAGGACAAACTTACATCTAAATTACGTGTAGTGCTCGACGCTAGTGCTAAAACTAGCACTCACCTGTCGCTTAACGATATCCTCTATAGTGGGCAAAATTTACAGGGCAGTTTATTTGATATAATAGTCAATTTTCGTTTGTTTAGTATAGCACTATCCGCCGATATTCGCCAAATGTTTCTTTGCATAGGGGTCCGTGAATGCGACCGTAGATTCCAGCGCATTTTATATCGTTTCCACCCAAAGGAACCTCTAATGGTGTTAGAATTTAACCGCGTTTGTTTTGGTTTAAAGTCGAGCCCATTTCATGCGTTACGCACGGTGAGACAGCTCGCTCACGATGAAGGTCCCTCTTATCCTAAAGCTAAGAGGGCAATTGAGAGCGGATTATATATGGATGATTTTGTGTATTCGGTCGATAGCGTGGAGGAGGCCACCCTAACCACCGCCGAGGTTATAAGGCTCATGAAATCGGGTCAATTCGATCTTGTGAAGTGGACTAGTAATTCGCGTCCGGTTTTAGATACAATCCCACTATCACACCGTCTTTCGGCGATAAAGGAATTCGACGATTCCGATACACACAAGGTGCTCGGTCTGTGTTGGTCACCAGAGTCCGACGTGTTTAGCCTTAAGGTAAATCCGCCGCACAATACTGTCATGCGTTGCTAGATTATGGGACGTCATGGGTTTCGTAGCTCCGGTGGTATTATACGCTAAGCTTTTGATTAAACAACTTTGGTTATTTGAATGCGATTGGGATGACTCGCCGCCTGACAGCATTGTTCGATTGTGGCAGCGCTTTAGAGAGGAACTTCCTTTACTAAGAGAAATTAAAATACCGCGTCATATAAATGTCGATAGAAATAGCAGCATAACGGTTGTTGGATTTGCAGACGCCAGCGAGAAGGCTTACGGGGGCGTTGTATATTTCCATGTCCAGAATAATGGTAGAAATTCGATTAGCCTCATTAGTTCTAAGTCGAGAGTCTCCCCCCGTAAGGTTGTCTCTCTGGCGCGCTTAGAGCTTTGCGCAATATTAGTACTCACCAAGCTTATTACCACAGTTATCGGCGCATGTAGGGATAGAGTTCACATAGAAAGAATATTTGCCTTTTCCGACTCCACCGTCGCCTTATGTTGGGTTCATTCTTCACCCCACCGTTGGGATACGTTTGTCGCGAACCGAGTGGCCAAGATCCAAGACGAGTTAGAAACGCGGAACTTTTATCACGTGTCCGGTAAGGAAAACCCTGCCGATTGTCTATCCCGGGGACTCACCCCGATGCAAATAATGGACCACCCGCTTTGGTTCCATGGACCTTCTTGGGTTCACTTGGATCCCTCACAATGGCCAATAACCGATTTCGAACCTTCGTCAGTGTCACAACCGCCGGAAGAGAAGAGACACGCTCTAGTGGCGAACGTTTCGAGCGAGGTTTCTCCAATCATTGCTCTGGCGAACCGCTTGTCCTCTTGGTCGAAATTATTGCGTAGCGTAATTTACGTTTGTCGATTCGCGAAGCTTTTACCGCGACGTCCGTATGTCTTAGCATCCGATTACAACTATGCCGAGTCGCTAGTATTACGTGAACTTCAACGTGCGCACTTCTCTGAAGAAATTACAAGATTACAATCGAATAGAGCTTGTAGTCGCGCCTTTCAACGCCTTAAGCCATTTTTACAGGATGGGATTGTAAGGGTAGGTGGACGCTTGTCCAACTCGCAGTTGAGTTTCGACCAACGGCACCCTATAGTTTTACCGCGTAAAGACCATATCATGAACTTATTAGTCGATTATCATCATAAATTGAACTCGCACGCTGGCCCCGATTTATTGATGTCGATCTTGCGCCAGAATTATTGGATTCTTTCTGCACGTAGTTTAATACGCAATCGGGTGCACAGATGTATAGCTTGCTTTCGGGCACGCCCCAAGCCGTCATTTCCGGAAATGGCGGAACTTAGATCTTGTAGAGTGATACAATCGGTAAAGCCCTTCACGCACACCGGGTCTGATTTTGCTGGTCCGTTTAAGGTCACGCTCACTCGCGGGCGTGGTATAAGATCCACAAAGGCTTACGTCTGCATTTTCGTATGTCTAACTACTCGAGCAGTGCATATAGAACTCGTTGGTGATCTAAGCACAGCAGGCTTTATGGGTGCATTTAAAAGATTTCTATCGCGCAGAGGCCCTGTAAGTAGATTATATTCGGATAACGGTACGAACTACGTCGGTGCAAAACGTATTCTATCGGAACTACATGAGCTCTTAGCTAGCAAGTATTATAATTCGGAGTTCGCTCACATTCTAGCCGAGAACCGCATTGAGTGGTCTCTGAACGTCCCAGCCGCGAGTCATTTTGGGGGCAATTGGGAGACTAATATTAAAAGTCTAAAGAGCCACTTATACCGAGTAATAGGAGATCAAATTTTGTCCTTCGAAGAGCTAAGTACGGTGCTCGCTCAAATTGAATGCGTAATGAATAGCCGCCCACTTTGTCGGACGTTATCTAGTGACCCCTCGGAACCGCTGGCTCTAACTCCAGCACATTTTTTGACTTTAACGCCTCTAAGGTATCTGCCCGCCGCGGATATGGATGAGAACAGACTTAACATTTCCACACGCCACAAATTATTAGATCGGTTAGTGCAATCGTTTTGGAAACGATGGAGGATGGAATACTTGCATACTTTGCAGTCTCGGCAAAAATGGAACACAGCGACAGAGCCTTTAGCTGTAGGAACCGTAGTTGTGCTCACTAAGGAGAATACGCCGCCTCTCCACTGGCCGTTAGGAATCGTCGAGGAGGTCTTTCCCGGTTCCGACGGAGTAATTAGGATAGCTCGCGTTAAGACGACGGTTGGGTCTTACCTACGTCCTGTTGTCCGTTTGTGCCCCTTGCCTCTTCCATAATTTAAATTAGCTTTTTAGACTGAAATTGTAGTTTAATTTAGGTAATCTTAGCGTTAGTTAGTTATTTGTTAGTCGATCTTAGCTCTAGTTGTTTAGTTATTTTTTTTTGAAGGAAATCCTTCAAGGGCGGGGGGAGATGGTTGCGCGGAAAACCATTCGCGTTTTTTTTATTTTTGACGGTAGGAACTTGTCGAATCATTATTCCCTTCCGAAACAATATCATTCGTACCCTCCTATCGACACATCGGGGTGGTGGGGTGGGAGGGGAAATAAGACGATTCTAGAACATCGCGTAATCATCGGATCCGAGGATATATAAGACACGCGCGACCGACGCGCGCTCTCTTCTCCCGCCGCAGTCGTCGTTGAACTACAACCTCCTCTTCCCGCGCGCTCGTTTGGAAACACCTCACTAGTGGAAACCGCTTTGGCCTGGAAGCAGTCGAGCTCCAGGAACCCGCCTCACCTCGTGTGAGATATCGTCGCGCACCGCCTCTCTCCGGAGTGTTCCGGAAGTCGCCGCTATAGTGATCGACAGGAAGAAGAAACCCCGGTGAGTCAATATTCCTTAATTATACCTGCTTGCTAATAATTTAACCCGCTCCAATCTGTGTTTTTTTTTCCTAGTCAAGCAGGATTCCTTTCATCGATTCGACAAGTAATAGTTTAGTTTAGGGAAGAGCGAATGCATTGTACCGCATGCTATAGTAGTCGCCTTATGTAAGCGTAGAAGCAATCGCATATACAGTCCACTTTAGTTAATATCTCGCGTAATAGGTTTGAGGTTTGACCGGGGAACTAGATTTTCGGCAGCCTTAAACACGTGGCTCCACCATTTATAATAAATGTTGCTACTGCTATCATAACAACATTTTATGATTACAATATGATCGTATGTTTAATCATAATCAAAACCTCTAAAATATAAAGCGATTACCGGCAACCCTACCTGATGCTGCAGTGGTTCGCGGGCGGTCGAATCCATCAGGTGAGCCACATGCTCGTTTGCTCCTAGTTCTAAAAAAAACACTAAGCCACGAGCCGACCAACAACCACATTACACACACTAATGTTACACTTATAAAATTGTTAACTATTAATTTAAATGCTGGCCGTATGAGGAAGCTCAACGTCCCTTATTGATCTATGGAGAGGATAACTCAGTGTTTGTCTGCTAGTAGTAGTGATAAACCAAAAAAAAAAGAGATACAGGAGATAAAATGCGGATATCCGCAATAGAACCAGGGGAACCAACATAAGCCAACGGATTAGTAAGCTGGTGTGGCAATAGGCTAACCTTGTAGCTCAAATAACCAACAACCGATGGGGAAGAAAGGTTCTCGAGTGGCAGACTCGTATCGGTGGCCGAAGTGTAGGGTGGCCCTTCACTAGATGGAGTGACGACCTGGTAAGACATGCAGGGAGTCTATATATACAGATACTTAGGACCATGCTTTGTGACATTCTTTGGGTGCGGCAGACTTCAGTAGCGGACTTGGGCGCTATAATGATGATGATGACTAATTTAAAAGCTGATTAACCACTTGATCAATTACACAAACTAATAAGAAGATCAACCGTGAAGGAAAACATCGTAAGTAAACCTACATACAACGAATTTAAAACAAATAAAGAAATAAAGTCCGCCATCAAGCATGGGGGTAGAGCAGCGGACTACTCACCCTGAAATCCTCTCATAAACATGAGGAGGCGAGTGCACTAAATGTATATAAGCAATTCCATTTCTTTTCATAACAATATTGGAGTGAAAATAGCGATAAATGTTCGGGAATTCAAGAAATATTGTCATGACACGAGGCTTACGAAATATTAAAATAAAATAAAAAACTTGAGAGAATGAAATTCCTTCACACATACACACACACGCACGCACGCACGCACGCACGCACGCACGCACGCACGCACGCAATTGAGGTGTCTGAGGGTGTGCGTTAATTACTCTTTTTATATACTTGTATTATATATTAGTATAATTGTATATATACTCTCGACTTCGTAAACACAACAGCGTATAAGTTAGAACACGCACGGCTTGCTAAATACATACGCACTGATATTGTATATAATAAAATATAATTTGCTTTTAACTTCATTAAAGTTATGACGTGTACACTTGCTAAACACACAATAATGGAGAGATTATAACGTGTATGACTTGGTTAGCACAATAGTAAAGAGAGGTTATAATGCGTACTTGCTAAAAATACATAAGCATTTATTATTGTTTGTATAAAACTTACTTACCTAACTCCATCAGCAATATTATTATTGTTATTATTTTTATTATGTACAAAAAACCTGTATACACTGAACAAAAATAATCGTCGCGACACCACACTGTTCAATGCGAAATAGAAAGACGAAACGAAAATATCTAGCTTGCTTTCTATGAGAGAGAGTGCGTGTGAGACAGACAGAGAAACACGGGCACGCCGCACGGCTTACAACTATAGCAAAAACATAATTAAGGTGAATCCCTGACCAAAATGTTGCGAAAGTGCGTTTTTCAGACTCTATTATCTCATTAGTTATGAAAAATAAACTACCGGCGGTCCCATAATGAACTGGCCTGATATAGTTCAACGCGACATGTCGCTACATGTTGTGTTGCATTAAATAGTACGTTTATCGTGCACTTAATATAAGAAACATGCATCGACATGAAATGTTAAGTCTTAGTTTAACAGGCATTTGAATAACGAGAGTCGCGTATTTTTTCAAAATGTCGAAAACTGAGTATCGAAGTGTCATAAAGTTTCTGTTTAAAGAAGTTTTATCCCCTGCCCAAATAAAAGAACGATTGGATGGCGTGTATAAGGAGTCTGCCCCCCTCCTATAGCACAGTGAAAAATTGGGTGAAAGAGTTTCGCCTCGGGAGAGAAACCGCCGAAGACTTTGGCCACGATGGTCGACCTGTGGAAGTGCTCACTCCCGAAACGATTGATCTTATCGAAGAGGAGGTTCTGAGTGACCGTCGTTGGAAGATTAGAGAAATTGCAGCAAGGCTTGGGCTCTCTAAGAGTACCATTCATCGCGCGATCCATGAACATCTTCACATGAAAAAAGTGAGTGCAAGATGGGTACCGAAACTTCTTTCAGCGGTACAGAGACAGGAAAGAGTGCGCTGCGCTTCGCAGTTTTTGGATCTTTGTGGCGAAAATCCAAAGACTGTGATCGAGCGGCTAGTGACTGGTGATGAAACTATGATCTTGTATCATGATCCACAAAGCAAGCGCGAGTCAATGGAATGGCGTTATAAGGGTGAAAAGCCCCTTAGAAAGGCAAAGGTGCAACAACCGACTAAAAAACTGATGTGCACAATATTTTGGGATTTTCAAGGCATTTTGATGGTGGATTTTAAAGAACGTAATACAGTCGTGAACGGCGAATATTTTGCTTCTTTAATATATAAATTACGAGACAAGATAAAGAAAAAACGAAGAGGCAAGCTGTCTAAAGGTGTCCTGTTGCTCCATGACAACGCCCCTGTTCATACCGCTGGTGTTTCGAAAGATGCAGTTCGTCAATGCGGGTTCACAGAAGTTCAACATCCACCTTACAGTCCAGACATGGCCCCGTCCAACTATTATTTATTTCCAAATTTAAAGCGGGACTTAAGAGGAAGAAAATTTTCAAGCGATGAAGAGTTGCAGGCGGCCGTCTTCAGTCATTTTGAAAATAAAAAATGTGATTATTTTTATAAAGGTTTAGAGATGTTGATTCACAGATGTAGGAAGTGTGTTAGTATTCATGGTGATTATATTGAAAAATAAAATTAGTTTCGTTTTATTTCCTTCATTGGTTCATAGTTAGGCCAATTCATAATGGGACCGCCTACGTACATCTAAAAGTACATTATTAATGTTCGATATCTTATCATCGCATTCCACGTTCTAATTTATTTTTATATGCTATAAATACATTTAAAATCAACTTTTAAAAAATGACTAAAATTCTTGATTACATGCATCTGTTGCTAAACGCAACGCTCTAATCATTTGAGGATAACACTAATGGATAGATAATTAAAAAATCTATATTCTCCACGTTTTATTTAAATTTTTAAGTTCGTTTTTCTCTTTTAATTGAAATAATTCCGAAAATTGTGTGACTTCTATGATAAAGGGGCGTGCGCAGAGTGCGGGCGGCATTACGCTGTATGAGTTCATACGAGGTGGCTGCGTCGCTGGTCGCCGCGCGTCCGTATTTCGCCGCAAACATAATATTATTTGAGTACCTACCAACCGACGCGCTTACGTCACGGTATATTGTAACTCGGCCGTATCTTAGAAATAAATATTACAGCCGTGCGGTACGTAAACATGCGATAGGGATGCCTGTCTCCAGCATTTTTTACATTTGCCCATTGATTTATGTGTTTTATAACTCAATGCATTTTCCTACTTTGTGTTTCCATTTAGTTTTATGATTGTACTTAAATATAATTTTTTATATAAACAAATATATAATAGGTACTTTGTGAATTGAATAGGAAGTGTTCAATAAAAATGCGTGTCGTTTTATGATTGGTAGATTTAATTAAAAACCATGTTTATGTTTGAATAACAAATCGGTCTTATAAATTTGCGGCCGAAAAATATTTGCGCCTCGGCTGAGACGTACGAAATGCTTTATTATTAAAATTTTAAATATAAAAAATCCGCATTATAATATAAAGCTTAATTAAAAATTGTTTTGGGAAACATGGACAAGTTTGAGTAAAGGAATATCTTTTACTTGGTTATAGATACCTGCAGCTACTTTACAATTTATATGTTTGGTTTTAAATGAAGTTTGGATTTATTATTTTTTTATTTTTATTCTATTTTCTGAAAGGGTCCTAGGAAAGGAATTATCACTGCGTGTTGGCGAACTTTGCATGTCTTCGAAATATTTTTTTTCTTATTTCTCAGACATGCAGGTTTCCTCACAATGTTTTCCTTCACCACTGAGCACGTGGTAAATCAACACTTAAAATTGCAATTACAATATTATTGGTGCCGGCGGGGATCGAACCCGGTTTGCTCGCACACTGTGAAAATTTTAGCAAGCGCTAACCATCTGAGCTACCACGTCTCCTCTCCTCTCGAGCTAGAGACTTTATTTTATTTATCGTCAGGCCTGTTGGTCTAGTGGTTAGTGACCCTGACTGCTATGCTGCAGGTCGTGGGTTCGATTCCCACCCAGGACAAATGTTTGTGTGATGAGCACGATCATTTGTTCTGTGTCTGGGTGTAATTTATCTATAATATTTATGTATTTAGAAATATATAAGTATGTTTATCAGTTGTCTAGTACCCATAACACAAGCTCTGCTTAGCTTGGGACTAGATGGCGTTGTGTGATAGTTGTGGAATATTATTATTATTATATTATTATTATTATTGGGGTATCTGTATAGTTTCTCATCTGGTTGGTTTTTATAAATATAAATTAAAATGAAAAGATAAATATACATAAATATCAATAAAATAAAATAAATACAAAAAATATACAAATAAATAAAGATCCAACCATATTAAATAAAAAATAGTCTCCTATCTTTCTCTCTATGTTTTGATCTCCTAAAACGAGTTTGAGTTGGTAAAATCAAGGCAAACTTAGGGTAGGGTTGTCAATTATTATTTTGATAATAAAACTAGTGAAATTCCGCGGTTTTATATGCGCAAGCGTGAACGTAGTTAGAACATAATATAACCTTTATGTTTTACATAAATATCTTAAAAAACTTATTATTTTTATATTTTACTAAGTACCTATAAAATTAACAAGTTTATTGCATTTTTATTTGAGTAATTTTTTATGCAATTTCTTTATCTACGTCTATTTTTAGGAACCTTTATTTAGTCTGAATCATACATAACACTATATTACTGATTTACTTACTTATACATAGTTTTCTTTTTTTGCAGTTACAAATATCTTGTGAGGTTGAAAAAGGTAGTAATGAAAAAATAATAAGAATAATAATAATTGACGTCTGCCACTTCTTTTCATAAAAATTTCAGATCATGGTCCATTAGGTTGCAGCTTCAGCGAACCACAACTTATAATAATAATAATAACAGTAATAATATAATATTATTTTGTATTTATTTTATTTTATTGATATTTATGTATATTTATCTTTTCATTTTAATTTATAATTTTTATATATTTAAATATTTATATAACCGAACCAGATGAGAAAATTATACGGCTCCAACGATTTTAGCGACGAACGCTTGGATTTATTTTTAGAAAATGTCCTTTTGTCCATGTTTTCAGGCAATAAAAAAACTGCTACAATATAAGAAGGTAAATTTCGACAAATCACTAACGGTCATTATAGCTCAGGTGGTATGTCGGTCGGGCGTGATATCGGAGTTCCGTGGTTCGCGTCTTGTCTTTGGTCCCGCTTTTTTTTTTCCTTTTTTTTCAAGTTCTCTTCTTTTGTGTTAAAATCTATTATTTCAAACCCTTTTTTTAGTAATTTTTAAAAATACGAAAATTTTAATTTTAAAAATTTAAAAAAAAATATCTACTTATTTACTAATGCTATATTTATTATTTTAATAATTACCTACCCAGTAGGTAAATATTAAAATAATAAATGTAGAATTATAAAAAGTAAATCTCCCTCAAACTCAATTTACTAATATTGTTCCTAAATAAGGAATAGCAGATAAAAGATTAGTAGGTAATAACTATTGCTCCTCAAAATTATATTTGACCTCAAGGTAAAACATATCCTAAAATTCAGAAGCTAAATAAAATAATAATACCTACTATTCAAGTATATTTTCAATATGTAAGTAAATGAAAATAACAAAAATGAAGCACCATTAGCATGTAAAGTTCGAATCCATAATTAATATTTCGACAAATATTATAATTTACACTATAAAAAGCTAATTCAATATTAGCAGTATAGTATATAGTTAAAAATAATCAAAATAGTCTTTTTTATTAATTAGATAATATATTAGAATACATAATTCTAATATAATGCAACTAATATATCGAATAAAGAAAATTAAAATACATTTATCATTGTACGCCGTGTCTATTTCCATAGAATAGTTCATTGACATCGAAAAAATAATACTACGTTCGTAGCAGTAGGTGGCGTCTTTTGGCGATTTCTTACGCGATATATTGTAGCGAGCTTCGACAGACCAAACGCTCAAGGTCGTTCGCTGGAGGTAGCGCCTTAAGTAATTTTTTCCGACCAGCCCCCTTTCGCAACGCGCGATAAGGAACTTCGTTCCAAAAACACATTTAATAGATTACATATGTTTATGCATTTTTTATTTAACATTGGAATTTTAACGAATAGAATCAAGATAACACATTATAGACAATTACATTTATCTAAATATGCCGGTCAATTTTGCGGAAAAGATAAACATACAAAATGTCGCTTGTTGCCATGGTCAAACGTGGCATGGAGAACGTTACCTGTTATACAAAGCCTGTAAACCAAGAACTGTATTTTATTTGTATTGTAAAAATCAATGCAATTCCTTTTTCACATTAACTCCATATTTTATTAGTCGTTATAAACATTTAAGTATAAATAATAGTCAAATCTGCATCGGCTTTCCCGTGAATAGGATAGCAAACATTCATATCAGTTGAAACAGTTTGCGCCCTAAGTATGCTCTAGTATATAAAATGTGCTCTCAAACGACAATAATACAAAATGTATTAAATTTACAATACCCAATGTTAAACATTTGAATACCAATGTGCTCTTAAACGGGGAAGAGTTGAGTCTTGTGGACACGAATGTTTTTCTTGGTTTTTACTATTACGCGAAACTTCAATAGGGCCTCCATACTATATCTATATTATCAAGCAGACCTTGTTCTGCAGCATATGCTGTAAGAAAGATTAGACACCTCACCAGTGTTGACACAACTAGATTAGTTTATTTTAGTTACTTTCATAGCATAATGTCTTACTACGGAATTTTGCTATGGGGTAATGCGACCGACATTGAAGCCATATTTGTTTTACAAAAGAAAGCCAGCCGTACGAGCGGTTTATTACTTAAATTGTAGTTCCTCAGAGAAAATTTTAAAAAAATAAACATATTAACTTTGGCATCGCAATGTATTTATGAAAATGTAATGTATGTACATAAAACAAATAGCTTCGATAGAATCAGGCGTTACTTTGCGGAAATCCATTGCAATTAGATATTAATAGTTAATTCGCAACTATCCGATTGATATTAACTTTAGTTTTTCACGTACTGATAAACGGCATTTTCAAATGAACATCCGGACGATAGCAAAACTTTTACACAATCGGCCAAGTGCAGAATTTGCGGGAAGTGGAATAAGAATTAGTAAACAAAACGGTACACAAAATGAAAAAAATTGTCAGTAAAAAAGTAAAATAAACTTGCTGTCTCAATTATAGAGGTAATTATGACGAATAAAATCGAAAGAAGTAACCCCTAAAAGTAGAAGAGGTATAATCACGGAGCAAAATTTGCTCCGTGGGTAAAATACACACGCGTTCTCAATTATAAAGGTAATAAATAATAGGTATAAATAACTAATCCCAAATATGGAGGTTTGTTGTGTCCCACTTACAGAGGTAATTCAGTGCTAAAGTGTCGGGACCTAAGCACGAGTTCCAGCTATGGAGGTTTCTCACTTATTCACGTCACGTCCCACTTAACCGAGTTTTACTGTGTCTCCAAAAATAATCGAGTTCTACTTTGTCGCAAAACTTATGAGCACATATGGTATATAAAGCGTATGATACGCCCTACGTTGCTGGCCACAAATTTACATCCTTTCCTTCACCCTCTAATATCACTTATTCGCAAAAGGTCACTCCAATTCTTTCTCTTACAAATTATATTGCACCTCCAAAGTAGTGTTCTCTGATTACGAGAACGTCTTAAGGTAACGTCCGCCTTTGTACATTTTTGTGCAACGAAGTTTAGAATAGAATAGAATTATTTTTATTTGATATAAATTACAAGATTACTTATTGAAAGTAATTTTCTACATTTATCACTTTAAATAAATAAATAAACTTCGGGCAATCACGACCAGGGAACAATGACCAAATGTGAGACATTCGACCATAAACTAGATCAAAATACGGTGCGAGAGATAGTCCTGTACTTAAAATAATATATATAGATATATATACTATGTCTGATAATTCACTGTTAAATGTATGATAATGTTACTTCAATAATTCCTTTATTGCCACAATGAATTTAATAAAGCTAACAACAATCAAATAACGCTCAGGAGCGGCGACTGTGGCCGATGCAATAATTGTTACGACAGTCAGTTGCATGTTGCATCACATTTAGGCGCTAGAAACGCCGAGAATATTCCAGAAACCTTAAAATAATTGCTTTATTATTCCTAAGCCCGAAACTAGTTCATATTAGTATCCAATAGAAAATACAAGTGTGGGCAAAATACATGTATGGGAAATCAATCTTTATGACTAAATATTAAGAATTAATGTCCCCTGTAACATCAAAAGGTTGTGTCTACGAAAGCTATTTTTTCACACAGATACAAGAATAGACAATATTATTAAGTATATAAATTTTTTCTCTTTTGCACCTTAACAAAAGCGATTGTTTCAATGTTATATAACCTACATAAAATGAGGTACTATTTAATTTCATTGGATTGTTCTAGATTTTCGCATTAAAAGAAGTTTGAATCACAGACATCGGTTTGAATGAACCGGATTGATCTAGAATATTCTACCATCTCTTATTGGATATACAGCGTGCGCTGGATCGTGATTCGCAACATTATTTCAGGAACACGATAGTGAACTATATACTGCGGAAAGCAAACGACCTACGACATCTGCGAGTTCTAAGGACCTCTGCGAAGAAGCTAAGCGATTTTTGACGACGTAATCATGCACGAGCTGAATACGTGATGGAATACGTCAATTTCTCACCCTAAGCGGCATTTTACTCATCCGGCACCCGCACGTTACATTATTTTCAACAAAAGTGAGTCCCAAAAATATCATTGTCATCATCACTACAGTCCTTCAAGTCCACTGCTGGACATAGCACACCCCCAAGGAATGCTAAAAAAACGCGATCCTGAGCCACATGTCTTACCAACAAGGTCATCACTCCACCAAGTGGGTGACCGCCCTACACTTCGCTTACCGGTAAGCGGCTGCCACTCGAGAACCTTATTCTTTATTCCTCATCGATTGTCGGTTCTTCGAGCCTTGGCACTTCAAATTACTGATCCGTTGGGCTATGTCGGTTACGGGATACTGGTTCTAGTGCGGATATCCTCATTTCATATTCTTCCACACAAAAACTCTGAGCATTGCCCTCTCCATATCTCGGTGCCTTGAGCTTTCTTATTCTGCCAACAGTAAAGGAACTCGTCTCAATCCATATGTCATTATTGGTTGCACAATCTTGTTTTCAAGTTTTAGGTATACATGGCGAGATATGTCGTAGTCTCCTATCACTCAAAGTCTAGTTAGATCCTGCGATTGACCTCTCAGTCGAAGTTGGCTCTAACTTCAAGCGTAGTACTCCTAACAACTACCTGCATAGGTGTGACATGGACGTTACGCATGACCGTTGTTTTGTCCATGTTCACTTTAAGACCTATCCGTTGGAAGGCACTATCATAGTGCTTAGGGCCTCCAGCGAATCTGCCATAAGAAGTATATCATCGGCAAACCGAACATAAGTGATATACTCGCCATTGATGTTAATACCGTATCCTTTCTAGTCCAGTCAGTAGCTTATCCATAAGGCAAACTAGGCACGAGCCGAAGGGAGGGAGATTCGAAGGCGCGCGCGCGGAAGTGCTTAAGTGGAGAATGCGCGTGTATATAGCGTTTTTCTTGCCTAAAGATAATGAAAACTTATCGTCACTCAACCATGACTGATAAGAGATAAAATTCGTTAGCGATACTAAACATTGAATCAAACATTTCTTATAGGATAAGGTTTACAAAGGACACAGTCCACCTGATCAGACATCTATCCTCGATTACGAACTAAAACGCAGATGAGATGTCACCCGTGAGGACTAAGATGGAATGCCCCGTTTCTAGTAAAAAGGTCTCCGGTTCTCTACACTCGCCATACGAAACACAGCACCGTTGAACTGCTATTCTATTCCGTGAAATATTGTATTCTTGTAATATGTGTATTCTGTGAGAGCGTGGTCCTTCCCCGGTCGAGCCGACCCATTCGTGCTACAACCATAGTATAACTGCAGCATAGCTCTACCACGTATAAAATTAATTATGAAATAAAAATGTATTTATTATAACATTAAATTAACTCCCCCAAATATTTGTCAAATTTCATTCTGTCAACTGTTTTACCTCATACCAATGTGGCGCCACGCTGGTGGCAGGAAGTCGTGGATGCCCTAATTACATTCTTACCCGGGACCTTGTCTTTTTTAAGGTGCTAGAGAGCCATTTTAATCTCGCTCAGACCGACTGCCAGGGAAATATTAAATATTTTTAGACAGTGTGTTTTTTTAATGATTTCTTATGACGTGACCATGGGTGCTGTAGCTCTCGAAACTTCGGAGTATTTAAAAAGTTAAATATACGCGATAAAATCCGTAAAAACTAGTATTATTTCAAAATGTGTTTTTAATGATGACATTGTATGACCATCTGTGTCAAATAAGTTCACCTCAGTTCCCGCTAGCGGCTACTGGTGAGCGTAAGATCGTTAGCCCTTATTACTTAGGTACAGTTCTTAAAAATAGCAGGCAAGTGATGATATCGCACTCGCTAGGGACCAACTCAAATGTT
This sequence comes from Parnassius apollo, assembly GCA_907164705.1. NCBI lineage: Eukaryota > Metazoa > Arthropoda > Insecta > Lepidoptera > Papilionidae > Parnassius > Parnassius apollo. The sequence continues at coordinate 954,436 of CAJQZP010000620.1, read as the reverse complement.
TATTAATAATTTATATTTGGGTTTATATATTTATTTATTTATTATTTAATTCTTTGCGATAGACAAGGCTTTATAATAGATTAACAAAATCGTAAACTTTATTTCTGTAAGTCTTGCTAATAATTTTTAGCAGGAGTAAGCGATAAGACTGTAACATTTGTGTTTACAAGTCATCTTGATTTTTGTTGACTATTCGTAAAATTTACATTAAAATATTTTAATTCGTAAAATCATTCGATAAATTTGAAGTACATAGTTTGTTTTATGAAAAATACAATTTGATTCCAGAAATCCAATCTAAAGGATTAATTCGCAGTAATTTAACTTTCTTCGCTACTTTAGATTAAAAATGAAAATGCTCTTGCTTCTTGATAATTAAAATTAAAATTATGTGTGCGGCTCCTAAGTCAGCTAATTCAAAATGTCTGAATTAAAGTTTAAATTTAGAATTTAACTTCGTGACATGTGTAACTGTCATGTGGCCTGTAGTAGCGGCTAAGAATATCCAGCACCATCCTCCTGATAACAATAATAAACCGCGATTGCCAACCTGCCAGCCAAGCGTGGCGACTATGGCAAGCACCCCCGAGGAGTGGGGACCGTTTCTTCGTAACTCGATGAGAGTTAACCGGCCTCCAGGCCCTGGCGGCCCCGCTATTCCTGGTTACGTTGGTGACCATGGTAACGACATATAACTTGTATATATAAATGAATGATAACTTGTTCTACCACCGGGGGGCGATCATGTGTCCCAAGGATGTGTCGGATTTATCTTCCAAAAGTTTCTCGTTAACAACGTTGTAAAGATTGTGAGGGTTGCGCACCTTATACTCAGAATCACCAAACGGTATTCGTTGAAGGTCGTACAGGTTTACGCACCAACATCGGCACATCGCAATGAGTAGGTGGAAAAAATGTATGAGGATATCTCTAAAGCCATGCATTCCTCCACAATTATATACGGTGTTAATGGGAGACTTCAACGCAAAACTAAGTACAAGAAAAGAGTGAGCTGAAGGTAGGGAAATTCGGAATACCTATCGGCCAGCAGCTCGCCTACTTTATGGAGAAAGTGACTCTTTATGATGAACTGTCTCTTCCAAAAGAAATAAACACAGAAAGTGGACCTGGTCGAGCCCTGACGGTTCGACAAAAAAACGAGATTGACTTTATCATAACAATGAGACGGCAAATGTTTAGTGATGTCTCAGAGATCGCGAGGGTGAAAAACGGCAACGATCACCAATGGTTAAGGTGTGTCCAAACACGACGCGCGAGGCGCGCGGCAGCCACGCGCGGCATTCGCGGGACACAGGTTGCCGCGCGACTAGTGCACACCTACTGCGCGGCATCGCTGCGCATGAACCGAATTGATTTTTATGAAGTAAATTATTTACATTAAATTTTTTTTTATATTTGATCAAGAATAATTTTTTCAAAAATTTTACTAAGTGTTGGCAGTACAGAAATATGTCTAAAATTAGCGGGGTCTAATGTATTGCCAGATTTAAATAAAGGTATTACTTTACTATGCTTCATTAAATCAGAAAACACACCAGATTTGATACTAGTACTAAAAGTAATAGATAGTTGAGGTGCGATTGCATCTATTATAGACGCAATAACTTTAACGGAAATCCCCCACAAATCGGCGGTTTTCTTAATATCACACTATTCTGATGATATCCCGAACGTCAGACAGACACCAGACAGTCATTACGAATCATCTCGCAAGCAGACTCGACGACTTCCAGCCTCCTGAACAAGCCGTTTTCCGAAAACGCTTTAGCACTATAGACCATAAACATACCCCTCTGGAAATTGTAATGAAGACCGAAGAATACAAAAAACCTAAAAACGAGATTGTACAACCAGTGCGGGTTGCCAGTGATGACTTATGGATCTGAAACATGATCTTTCACTGCTGGCCATATGAGAACGCTCAAGGTTGCTCAGCAAGCTGTGGAGATGGCTATTATGCTCTCTCTGGGTTTCTCTGCGTGATAAACTTGAAAATGGAAATATCCGTGGTAGAACCAGTGATCGACTTAGCCCAACAAATTAACAAGCTAAAGTGGCAGTAGGCCGGCCATATAGCTCGAAGAAACGACAATCGATGGGGAGAAAAGGTTCTCGAATGGCAGCCTCGTACCGGTAGGCGAAGTGTAGGGCGATTCCCTACGAGATAGAATGATTACCTGGCAAGACATGCAGTAAGTCGATGGATGCAGGGGGCTCAGGACCGTGCTTTGTGGCGTTCCTTGGGGGAGGCCTATGTTCAGCAGTGGACTTGTGAGGGGTTGTAATGAATAAAATGAACGAATTACACATTTCAAGTAACGTAAACTAGGTGCACTGTTTACTAGGTGATAGGACTCCTTCTCTGCCCAAGAAACCCCAGTAGGTACCTACTCTTACCTGTTCTTGCCGCCGCACAGTGCAAGCACTGCCGTGTTCCAGTCTGAAGGGTATAGAGCCCGTATAGTTACAGACCAGGTCATACCATACTAGCCCTCAGAAGCGACTACGAATGACTCTTGTATGAAACTGCTTTCAAACGTCCATGGATCATGCAGCCACTTTTTTTAGGATAGGATGACAAACGAGCACACAGTCCACCTGATGGTAAGTGGTTGCTGTGGCCCATAGATATCTACATCTATCCTCGATTACGAAACAAAATGCAGATGCGTTATCACATGTGAGGACTAAAATGGAATGCCGTTTTCAGTAAAAAGGGTACTATCAGGTAGACATAGTTCATAGTCATTTTAGTTTTGTATAAAAAAGTTTAAAAAGCGGCATTATATTGTTATCTATAGAATAAAAATAATTGGTAATACGTCAAGTTTCAAAAATGAAAATCGCGTCCACTCCATTAGCTCAAGCCGCGTACTGTATTACACTAGCCAGTTTAATTTCACTTACAGGCCTGTTAGTGTTCACATTTGATTCGCTCCACAACATTATACCTGTACTATTATAATAAGAACGCATTCAGGCACACGTGCCCATCCAAAATATGCGACTATCAATATAGGTTTATTTTTATTATATAAATGTGATGTAACTAACGAACTTATGGTCCACCTGTTGGTAAGTGGCTTCTGCAGACTATAGACACCTGCAGCTAACTATTCAAACTAATAAGGCTACAGATGCGTTGTACCAGGTTAGTGCGCGAAACTGTTTTTTTTTTTTTTGAAAATTTGACGGCTTCCTGGGCGCAGTGGCTTAGCAATGACTTGCAGCGCTAAAAACCATGGGTTGAATCCCGTACGAAACAAGTATTTGCATGGCCTACAAATAGTTGTTCCGGGTCTGGATGTTTGGCCTTGTGATATTTGTTTGTAAACTGCCCCCACGATACACAGGAAAATCCTAGTGTGGAGGTAATGTTTATTAAAAATAATACAAAAAAACTCCCCCTACTCGTTCGAGTAGTATAATGCTCCGCAATCAACTAGATCCGGTTATTCCACGAGTCACAATCGTTGCCGTTATTCTATACATCTTAGTAACAATTTCGGTACAAGCGAAGAGGCTAATGTTGGAGAGGGGCACACTTATTTGATTTTGGAGATAATATACTGTACAAATTTACTTCCAATGCGTACTTTCTAAAGTGTCTGTTATATAGTTTTGAGAGTATTATCTAACAATTGTCACCTTTGAAGACCAAGGTGGAAGTCCCACAACCTCATAGTACTCTCATAAGCAATTTATTTCCTTATTTAGTACACACCTTAGCACACTGTGTACAATTCTGAATGTTAAATTGTTTTGGTCCTTCGAGCCAGACAAACTGCTAAGTCCTCGGCCACAATATTTTTTTTATTTTTTATATATACCTTCCTCGGCACATTGAATCTGTCGTGTAAAGCAAATCCTATTTAAAACTTTACCAAAAATAAGTGTGCAAACTTTTTAATGTAAAATCTTAGTGACAAAAATTCGTATCTCCTAAGTTTTCTTGCTTAAAAATTTCGCCGTCCGCGATATAGACACAATAGTTAAACGATAGAAATATTCATATATGATTCATGGGATAGGGAAAGGATTAATACGAAATCCTCTATAACATTACTGTAAAAGATTTACAAAATAAATTCGTTTAATTTAATCATATGGTCAATGCCCCTTTGCATATAATATTAAACATTGGGGGAAAAACTAATATTTATTTAAACGTCGACATGTAAACAGAAAAAAACTACCCTCGTTAAAAATAGTTTATTACAAAAATAATAACGCTACAAGTGAACTCCACCTCTACCTACATAATTTCGAAGAAAGAAATTCTTCCATCTTGAAATTATAGTATAGTCCTTATATTTTACTTATTATTAGAATAGTGTTGTTAATAAATAGAACTATGTAGCTTACAACTAACATACATTTAATCAAGGAATTAACACAAACACATTAAAATAATAACATATAAAAATAATTTTACTCAAAAGTTTAACATGCGGAGTAAGAAAGGTAATACAAATAAAAACAATAAATAAATACAGGTAATACGAATACAGGTGTACCTCAATCATCCTTACTATTCGTCTTTTCTATATCAAAATAACTTACAACGTAATCTAAGCTTACTAAACAACTACAAAGTTATTTAACAAAATCTTACAATACGTACCACAAATTTTAATAATAACACAAAAAATTAAATTATACTATGGTCATACAGCAAAAACTACAAGGACATAAAATGATAATAAAACATAAAATATTTTGGAAGATTTATCTAATAGACAGAATAAAAGAAAGAATGTATGTACTGTAACCAATAATGAATAAGTGTTCACTTTTTCACGTCATTTGAGATTATTTTAGAATGACCATCACATGCACTGACTTAATAAGGCACTTGGAGTGAAATTTAATTGGATAGTTTTTAACTACATTGGTGTTCGAGTTACTTAAAAACTACGCTATCTACAATATACGGGTTCAGCCTCACCCGGGCTGTTCCTGGTCAGAGTCAGCATTTTCTTCGCCCTCCTCGTCTTCGTGACCACCTGGAAAACGGATGTTACTTATTTACTGTTATATGGATATTATTATTAATTACAAAAAGAAGTTAATATCAATACCCTGAATAATTGTGATTGTGGTCAACTTATTACTTGATCCCAATGTTTTTTATTTGCGATCAATGAATAAATTGGCCACAAAGATAATTATTTACGAAATTATAAAAATGAACCATATAATATACATATTATTTTTAGTAAGTATAAGCGCCAAACTGCCCTCATAGTTTTATTGTTTGTACCTATATAAAATTATACACGTATGAACAAACAAACGTCCATAAACGAACATGTGTTTACATACGTCATGTTGTTTGTGTGCACATGTGTTTGTAGGTGTATGTTTACGTGCATATTTATTAGAATTTAATAGTGTTTAATTGTCAATGACTGCCTCGGCGGTCTAGTGGTCGTAAACGCAATTTGATCATCAGGTCCAAGGTTGTGATCCCGTCATCCAATCCATCCAATATAACTGATATTTATTATTGGGTTTTTCTGTCAAGAAATTCACAGCAGCAGTGCAGTCAGGAAGTTGGTCGTGTTTTACTTCCGTGCCTCAAAAAACACGCATAGATAGATAGATAGCACTTTATTGTACGCCAAAAAAGAAAACATAAATACGAACAAAACAGGATAACAAAAAGAAATGTGGTACAATAGACGGTCTTACCGTTAAGAACGATCTCTTCCAGACAAACTTTGGATTTGGAAAACCTTTGAACCATGAAGAGTCATGGAGGAACTCAAACCGATCTTTTTGGTAAGGAGGGTAGAAAGGATTAAAAAGTATATTATAAAGAAGCGAGAGAATACGAGTATTCTGACGAAGGTGGATTGGCAATCACTTAATCCTGTTACGAAAATCCGACATATGATCATATTTAAGCAAACCAAATATTAATCTTATACAAAAATTTTAAAGTCGCTAAAGTTTATCAAGTTGCATTTCAGTAAGATCAAGATAGCTGACATCTGCATAATCGAGGATTGGAAGTAGAACGCAATCTTAGTGGCAAAGGTAAAAAATACGTTCAGTGTCGTAATCTTCTCAGAGTGAGCAGCCGCAAAAAGTTTTCGACTAACTTCCTGTAACTGAGTGCCCCAAGATAAAATCTTAGCGATGTATAGACCTAGGTTTTTGACAGTGTCATTAGTCGGGATCATACGAGTACCTATAATAATCAAATACAACATTGGGTGCTTGTGATAAATTAGATTTTGCAAGCACATGTGAAGAACCTAATTATCTTAAGAATTTATCTTAGTAGATATAGAGATAATAAAAACTACAAAAATTTTATGCCGTCGATGTTCGCCCGATTTCCCTCTGGTCGTGTCAGATCACCGTCCCATCGAACTAAGTGAGGCAATAAATATAATCCTGTCCTGCGCTGATAGTTAGTCTCTATTGAGGTAGGGTCTCCATGTACGTGTGTAACGTGTGGGTGTGTAGGCACGTGTACATATGTAAGTACGTGTGCGTGTGCAGGTACGCGTGCGTGTGTTGGTGTGCGTGTATAGAGATGTGTGCAGATGTAGGTACGTGTGGATATGTAGATGCGTGTGCGTATGTATGGAGGACGTTTGCGTAGGTGTGTGTGTGTGTGACGTACGTGCGCGGCGCGTGTAGTGGCGGCGGGCGGGCGGCGGGCGCTCGTCTGGCGCATCGGCCAGCAGCGAGCTGCGGTACGTCTGCAGCGCGCCCCACTCTTCACGCCATGTCATGCCTGCCTGCAGCCGCGACTCCAGAAACTGCGCCCAACAAAAACAAAACCATAATGTCGTATCCATGACCGAGAGAAGTTGCACGTTAACACAAATCTCAACAAATCTTTCAGACTTAAAAAAGGTCTTGTAAAAAACTCACTCTTCAAAAAATTGCTAGGTACCGTTATTACGACATTAAGAGGGCATATGCGTTTCGCGTCGAAAACTACTTGTTTTAGGGTTTTTCCAAGGGCTATATCGTAACGATGTGAGGAGATTATTTGCCGAAAATTAGGGCTTTAGAAAGACGAAGTCTTTATTTAGTACATAGCAATGCAAAATAGTTTTTAATGACGGTTTTTTAGAGCGAAGACAATCCCTTCACAGCGTTTTACGAAAATATGCATCACAGTTATCTTTCAGGTTGAATACAACCATTATTATAAGCTAAAATACTTTATTTTAAGCGTTAGTATAATGGAATATATAGTCTTTTAGTGTACAGCAAAACCTAAATTACGAATATATTTCGATTTAATATTATAAAACAATATTATAAAATCACCAAAACTGTCTACTTCAATGTAATTTTTTTCCGTGTATTTAGTTATAAACATATCTATTTTAATTATTTTATTAAAATACCTGTAATGTTAAACATCTAAAAAAAGTTTTAGATGGTTTTATTTTGTCAATTTTTTTATATAATTATTTTAAAAATACTATAAATCATCACGCGCAGACGCCGTTCGATTCAGTACGCTCCGGGTAATCCCAACGATAAGACGTATCACTTTTTCTCACCGACACCGCGCGATCACGTTGATACACCAATAGGTATATACTACACTATACTATAACTAGCTACCTATAGCACCATCAAGCATTTTAAACGATTGAGACTTTTTAAGCGATATTTTTGGTAGTAAATAATTTAGAAATATGTTTATGGTAATGGTAATATTTAAATAATAAATGATTTAATGGTAGCAAATTTACATTTCATACATATTTTTTTAGAAATGAGTAATGAACGTAAGCAATTCGGGTCAAGTAAAAATACAAAATCGTTGGCTTTCACGTTTGGCTCCGTGGCGGAGTGACTTGGTAATGAGTTGTAGCGCTGAGCGCCGCGGGTTCGAATCCCAGACGGAACAAAAATTTCTGTAACCTACAAATAATTGTTCCGGGTCTGTATGTTTGTCCTTGTGAAATTAATGTATTTAAACTGCCTCCACGATGTACTTAGGAAAAATTTCTAGTGTGGAGATAACATTAGGATTAAACAAAGACATAAAAAAGATATGAGCCGTGCTTGAGTTGAGTAGCTCAAGGGCGAAGTGTTCGCCATAAACGCGAGCAATCCGGGTTCGATCCCCGCCGACACTAATGAAATTGTTAGTTTGATGAATTATGTTTACATTATGAAACAGAATAAAAGTTTATCAAATGATATATATTTTATATAGTACATATTTTTGATTAGAACATATTTTATAATATACTCAATAGGGTGAAAATGTAAAGCCGACTTCAATGTACTAAAAGAATAAAACAATTTCAAAATATTAGCCTCCAATTTCTATTTTCTATATACTATATTACGTGGAAATTATTTTTTTATTCTTTTAGTTCTAATAATATAAAAATGATTCGTGCAACTAAAGCCGACTTTCCACTATGGGATATAATTTATGTTACATCTCGATATATAAATTAATATCGCTCACCGTACTTTTAAATGGAACCGTTTCCACTGAGATATAATATATATTACATCCCAAACTATAAATATTTTTTCGATCGACCGAGCGATATTTTCATATTATATTTCACCTCCTCAGATCATCCAATGACGAACGCACACTGGTTAAAAGATATACCTAACAGTGTGAAGGGCAATCGTGGGATATAATTTATATTTCGGGATATAATATGTATTATATCCCATAGTGGAAAGCCAGCTTAAAAGCAACTAGCGTCGAACTCGCCCTGACACGCACACAGAGATAACATTGTAGTGTGGGTCAATATTACGCCGTTCCAAAGCGATCGCGTAGATTTCGACTTGGACATATTTGAATACGCGCTCTTAAGGATTATTAGAAACAATACGATTCGATTCTTAATAAAAAGTCGAAGTCGAACTTGATACCAAAAAGTATCATTTTTTAATAAGGGTAACAAACGAGCACACAGTCCACCTGAAGGTTTTCATGGACATCTACATTTATTCTAGATTAAGAATCAAAATATAGATGTGTTGTCATTAAGAACCCAAGATCAGAACTAAGATAGAATACCTCGATTCCAGTAAAAAGAGTCTATGGTTCTTTATACTAAGAATACGAAATACAGCAGCATCAAGCTATTATTTTACGCTGGTATTTTGTGAGAGCGTTGTTCTCCCTCGGCGGACCATTTTGTGCTTCAACCATAATATAGTGTAATATGCAGCGTGGCTCTACCACGTATAAAGTGTTTTATTTGTCCCTAAACAGTGTAATACAGAGTCACGGCCTGATTTACTCACAGGCTAACTAGACTGGAGCCTAAGGCGCAAGGTTCGAGTGGGCGCTGAAGCACCTCTGACGTACAGAATAAAATTTAATATTATTATTAAATAATAATAATAACAATAACACTATATATAATAATAATAATAATAACACTGAATTATTTCGTAACTTTCGTCTTTCGTTGACTGGACGTGATTCAGAGATTTTAAACTGCTCAAGCTCTCTTCCTCTCGGTTTATAAAGGTGTTTTGCCAAGGCTGTCCAAGGGGACTTCTGACAGCCATCTCTGTTCCTCCTCCTCACAAGGGAGAACGACTCACGGGCCCATGCCGCAATGTAGAAAGTCGATCTTTTAGTTTCCCTTTTTGAGTCCAACTCAACTCTCAATCTAGGTACAACCCGCCGACCATTCCAAGGTGTGACTGCTCCATGCTGAATGTGTGGTTTACACAGCGCTCACTATGCAAAGCATTCCTCTCCCTGATCGTCAACTAGTCAAGTGGCCCTGTTGGAGTCCTCCCTATAGTGCTGAAGGCGGGTGCTCCAGAGTTTGCACCGGTTCTAACGCGTCTTTTCCGGTACTCCTACTCCCTAAGACCTATGCCACACTGGACAGAAATTCTGTCGCGGATCTACTGCATCAGAACGCTAATACATTTTATTGCGTATAAATTATTGATACCGGGTCCGCATAAGCACTAACCGATCTTCCGCATTGTGTGCCCATTATTAGTCATTTATATGCAATAAAAGGTACTAGCGTTTCGCCGCGGAAGATCTGCGAAGGAATTTCCTTTTAGTGTGGCGTAGACCTAAGCGTAATCCTGAACTTATGGAAGGCAGCTTTAGTATACTCAATTCCTAAACAGGCGACCGCTCAGACGCATTGTGAAGTGGTAGCTACCCGCAGCACGTGGCGCTTGTCCTGGCGCAGTAGCTTGTTGGAGAACTCGGCCAGCGGCTCGAGGAACAGCAGGTTCTGCGGCGGCGCGCCCGCAGCGCCTGCAGCGCTGGACTCCAGCGCCGCAAACGCGATGCCGGCACGGTGCAACGCCGTCAGCGCTTCACGGTTCTTCACCGCGTCCAGCCCGAACATCACCGAGAACCGCTTCGCCAGCTCCTGCGCACATCAAATGTACAATCTTAACAAAACCACTTCTTACGGATTTTATTCTTTTTGTTAATCTCGCTAAAACTCGAAAATGGCTTGACTAATTTTAATGTCTTTTTGTGTTGTAGCTGATGCAGCTCGGTGAACAGCGCCTGCATGGTCAGCTGCATGTGGTGAGTGTAGAGATGCGGGCGAGTACCTTGAGCTCCAGGAACTCCGGCTGCGAGCGCAGCGCGGTGCCGTGCAGCTGCTGCAACTCGGGGAACAGCGCCTGCATGGCCAGCTGCATGTGGTGAGTATAGAGATGCGGGCGACTACCTTGAGCTCCAGGAACAACGGGCTGCGAGCGCAGCGCAGTGCCGTGCAGCTGCTGCAGCTCGGGGAACAGCGCCTGCATGACCAGCTGCATGTGGTGAGTGTAGAGATGCGGGCGAGTACCTTGAGCTCCAGAAACTCCGGCTGCGAGCGCAGCGCGGTGCCGTGCAGCTGCAGCAACTCGGGGAACAGCGCCTGCATGGTCAGCTGCATGTGGTGAGTGTAGAGATGCGGGCGACTACCTTGAGCTCTAGGAACTCCGGCCGTGAGCGCAGCGCGGTGCCGTGCAGCTGCTGCAGCTTGGGGAACAGCGCCTGCATGACCAGCTGCATGCGGTGAGTGTAGAGATGCGGGCGACTACCTTGAGCTCCAGGAACTCCGGCTGCGAGCGCTGCGCGGTGCCGTGCAGCTGCTGCAGCTCGGTGAACAGCGCCTGCATGGCCAGCTGCATGTGGTGAGTGTAGAAATGCGGGCGACTACCTTGAGCTCTAGGAACTCCGTCTTCTAGCGCAGCGCGGTGGCAGCTCGGGGAACAGCGCCTGCATGACCAGCTGCATGTGGTGAGTGTAGAGATGCGGGCGACTACCTTGAGCTCCAGGAACTCTGGCTGCGAGCGCTGCGCGGTGCCATGCAGCTGCTGCAGCTCGGTGAACAGCGCCTGCATGGCCAGCTGCATGCTGAGGGCGCAGCTCAGCTTGTTGATCTCGCGCGCCTTGCTCAGCGTCGCCTTGATGATGTCACCGTAGTCGTTGTAGCACTGCGCCACACAAACAAAACAAACAGGTGAATATCTGGGGTGCGAGGTCTGGGCGATATGTTGGCTGTACTGATATTTTCCAACCAAGCTCTTCTAACTTTTGTTGAGTGGCCAAAGATCTGTGGTCTGGCGTTATCATGATGAAAGCCACTCCTTTTCTGTTAATCAATTGCGGCCGTTTTTTCTTAATTGCTAGCTTGAGTCTTATTAGTTGTTGGCAGTAGAGATCCGAATCGATAGTTTTGGCCGTTAGCGGCGGTTAAGAATATCCACTACCCCATATCTTCCCGTGGGTGTCGTAAGAGGCGACAGAGGGAGACAGGCAGGAGATGGGCAGCAGCATCTTCCTGATAACAACAATAACATAATAAAAAACTGCGGTTACCAACCCGCTCGCCAAGCGTGGCAACTATGGCAATATACCACCCATGAACAATTACACAAATAGACGGCCTCCAGTCCCCGGCGGCCCCGCTATTCCTGGCTACGACCATGGTAACGGCGGGGCAGGGGTGCTAAGAATCTCCGGTGGAGGTTCGGTTGCCACCTACGACGACTCGACCTGGCAACATTTAACGCACGCACCCTGAGGACTGACGAGAAGATCCTGGAGCTGGCAGAAGAGATAGACAAGTTGCGCTGGAATATTATAGGATTATCCGAGGTCCGAAGAGAGGGGGAGGACACCGACTTGTTCTATCACCGGGAGGGCGACCATCGGTCCCAAGGAGGTGTCGGATTTATCGTCCACAAGTCTCTCGTTAACAACGTTTTAAAGATTGGGAGTGTATCGACGAAGCTTGCGTACCTTATACTCAGAATCACCAAACGGTATTCGCTGAAGGTCATACAGGTTAACACGCCAACGTCGGAACATCCTGATGAGGAGGTGGAGAAAACGTATGACGATATTCCTAGAGCCATGCATTCCTCCAAAACTCACCATACGGTGTTAATGGGAGACTTCAACGCAAAACTGGGCACAAGAAAGAACGGTGAGCTGAAGGTAGGGAAATTTGCGATAGGGCAACGGAACCCAAGGGGCCAGCAGCTGGCCGACTTCATGGAGAAAGAGGGACTTTTTATGATGAACTCTTTCTTCCAGAACCGGCCCCACAGAAAGTGGACCTGGTCGAGCCCCGACGGTTCGACAAAAAATGAGATTGACTTCATTATGACGACCAAACGCCAACTGTTTAGTGATGTCTCAGTGATAGCAAGTTTGAAAACTGGCAGCGATCACCGAATGGTTAGAAGCACACTGAACCTATACGTTAAGTTGGAGAGGTCTCGTCTAATGAAGTCAACGCTCCGTCCCCCTCGTGCTCTAATCCAGAATCCCGAAACCTTTCAGCTCGAGTTACGTAACTGCTTTCAGTGCCTAGAAGATTGCAATGCAGTGGACGATATGAATGACAAGCTCGTGGGAACTGTCCATGCGGTCGGAGCTAAGTTCTGCAAGACCCGTCGCAGAAGAACACAAAAACTCTCCGATCACACTCATCACACATCTCATGGCTGTTAGACGGGAGATGAGGCTGCAATCGTCAACAGACTTGATAGCATACAGGCAATTGAACAGACAGATCTCCAAATGCATGCGACGAGACTTACGCAACTTTAATACTGCTCGTATTAAAGAAGCGATCGAGCGGAACCAGGGCCTCAAAGTCTTTGCCAGAGATCTGTCTGCCAGAAACAGCCAACTGTCAAAGCTGAAGACTGACTGTGGCAGCATCGTGTCCGGGACACCTGAGTTTTTGAGTGAGATTGAGAGGTTCTATGGGCCACACGCAAGTGTGAGTAACGATCCAAGAGCAAGTCTTATCCGACACTCATCATCCATCATATCCCGTACAAGTCCACTGCTGAACGATAGGCCTCCCCCAAGTAATGCCACAAAGCACACTACATGATAAGTGGGCAGAGCCCCAGGAAAGGATGGAATTACAGCGGAGCTTCTGAAAGCGGGTGGAACACCGGTACTTACACCGGTCCTTCAAAAGCTCTTCAATTCCGTCCTTCATGGTGGCACTTGTGGTGGTCTTGTTCTTTAAGAAAGGACGAACGCTCTTTTGAAGAACTACAGACCGATTTCCCTTCTGAGCCGCGTCTACGTGCTGTTTTCGAGAGTCATTACGAATCGTTTCGCACGCAGACTCGACGACTTCCAGCCTTTCGAACAAGCCGGTTTCCGAAAGGGCTTCAGTGCCATAAACCACATACATACTCTGCGGCAGATTGTACAGAAGACCGAAGAGTACAATCTGCCACTTTGCCTGGCGTATGTGGACTATGAAAAAGCCCTTTGATTCCGTCGAAATTTGGGCGGTGCTACAGTCCCTTCAGCGGTGTCAAGTTGACTGTCGGTATATAGAAGTGCTGAAGTGTTTGTACAGTAAGGCTACGATGGCTATCCGAGTACAGAACCAGAGTTCGAAACCTATCCAACCGCAGAGAGGTGTAAAACAAGGTGACGTTATTTCCCCGAAACTCTTCACCGCTGCTTTGGAAGACGTTTTCAAGCTACTGGACTGGAAAGGATACGGTATTAACATCAATGGCGAGTACATCACTCACCTTCGATTTGCCGACGATATAGTCCTTATGGCAGAATCGCTGGAGGACGTAAGCACTATGCTCAATGACCTCAATGGTGTCTCCCAACGGATAGGTCTTAAGATGAACATGGACAAAACAAAGATCATGTTTAATGTCCATGTCACACCTATGCCGGTAGTTGTTGGGAGCACTATACCCGAAGTTGTAGAGTACGTTTACCTGGGACAAATAGTCCGACTAGGTAAGTCCAACTTCGACCGAGAGGTCAATCGACGGATTCAACTCTGCTGGGCAGCGTTTGGGCAATTACGACACATCTTCTCGTCAGGTATACCTCAAACTCTTAAAACTAGATTGTACAATCAGCGCGTGTTGCCAGTGATGACTTACGGATCTGAGACGTGGTCCTTCACTGCTGGCCGTACGAGGACGCTCAAGGTTGCTCAGCGAGCTATGGAGAGGGCCTATGCTCGGATTTTCTCTGCGTGATGGACTCAGAAATGAGGATATCCGCAGTAAAACCAGAGTGACCGATTATAGCCCAACGGATTAGTAAGCTGAAGTGCCAATGGGCCGGCCATATAGCTCGAAGAACCGATAACCGATGGGGAAGAAAGGTTCTCGAGTGGCAGCCTCGTACCGGTAGGGGTAGTGTAGGGCGACTCCCCCACTAGATGGAGTGACGACCTGGTAAGACATGCAGGAAGTCGATGGATGCAGGTGGCTCAGGACCGTGCTTTGTGGCATTATTTGGGGAAGGCCTATGTTCAGCAATGGACTTGTGAAGGGCTGTGATGATGATGAGCTTTGGCCGACCACAGCACAGCACTACCTTATTGCGTGCTAATCCGGGTTTAGCTACAGTCTGTGAAGCTTGACTACCGTTTGACCAGGATCTTTTTCGCACGTTCTTGTCGTGAGTGACGCACTTTTCATCACCAGTGATCAATCTTTTCAAAAATGGGTATCTTTTCAGGGTATGTATGTGGTCTATGGTACTGAAGCCTTTTCGGAAACCGGCTTGTTCGGGAGGCTGGAAGTCGTCGAGTCTGCGTGCGAGACGATTCGTAATGACTCTCGAAAACAGCACGTAGACGCGGCTCAGAAGGGAAATCGGTCTGTAGTTCTTCAAGAGAGCGTTGTCGCCTTTCTTAAAGAACAAGACCACCGTACTTCTGCTCCACGCCTCCGGAGTAGTGCCACCATGGAGGACGGAATTGAGGAGCTTCTGAAGGACTTCAAGTACCGGTGTTCCACCCGCTTTCAGAAGCTCCGCTGTAATTCCATCCTCGCCTGGGGCCCTGCCGTTTTTAAGGTGCTGGACAGCCATTCTAATCTCGCTCAGTTGACTGACGTCCGGGATATCATCGGAATAGTGTCGGGTAAGATTTGCTCTTGGATCGTTACTCACACTTGCGTGTGACTCCAACGATGATGTGTACAGCTGCCCATAGAACCTCTCAATCTCACTCAAAATCTCAGGTGTCCCGGACACGATACTGCCACACTCAGTCTTCAGCTTTGATAGTTGGCTCCTTCTGGCATACAGCTCTCTGGCAAAGACTTTGGAGCCCTGGTTCTGCTCGATCGCTTCTTTAATACGAGCAGTATTAAAGTTGCGTAAGTCTCGCCGCATGCATTTGGAGGTCTGTCTGTTCAGTTGTCTGTATGCTGTCAAATCTGTTGACGATTGCAGCCTCATCTCCCGTCTAACAGCCATGAGATTAAGGGTCCCCATCTCCACATGAGCAACGACGCAAACAAACGGCCCCCAGTCACCTTTTACGTAAATCCGAAGAATTATGTAGTTACCTATATTTCATTAGAACGTGTATAGTTTTTTATCACTACTTTCTTTCGAATACTTTTCATTTGAATCTTTCAAACAATGCAAAAATATAAAAAAAAACAACCAGTATCAACGTTTTTGATTTACAACGATATGTACCTTACCGTAGTGTTTGGATGATTAAAAATCATTGTTATACGAATAATCGGCAAAAATATTCAAATAATCGGTAAAAATATATAAATAATCGAATCATTAATTTTTTAAAAGTAATATTTGTTTAATTAAATTTATATTTATAAAATTCCTTAAATTACATGAATCATGAATAAAACAAGTTATTTTTTTTTTACTTTGTCAACGTAAATTTGTGTAGGCAAAAAACTCATATACAAAGCCGCGCTGAAAAAACCACTACGTAATTTCAATCTCCCGCCATTTCATAATTTTTGATTTTGTGTCTGTCTTATTGAGGGGCGTTGGAGAAAGTTTTTTTGTTTGTTTGAAGTAGAGTTTATAATATTTTGTGCAATATTAGTTTTAAGTAATATAATGACATGAATAATTCTGTTATTAAAATTTGATGGGTCTTAATGGTTTTTTTGCAAAATTTTGTTACTCGGCTTTAACTTTTTGGACTGTTTATTCTATACTCGTTAAAGCATGTGCCCATGTCACAAGAGATGATTGAGCAAAAGTGTTAGAAAAAACAAAAAAATTGACTATGGTGACTTTGAGAGACATTAATTTAGACCGTTTTATTGAAAATCAAATAATAATAAATCTAAACAACGACAGCTCAGCTAGTTGTACTGAAAGTGATTAAGTAATTTTTTTTAATCTAGTTTCAATCTTAAATATTTATATAACTTTGCCTCTAGAAATAAGCACTAACAACAAATACGAAGAAACTAATAAATCTTGTGTTTTAAATTATCCGTTTTTAATTTACTTTTGTATTATATAAACCAAACTGTAAATGATTACCAACTCTAAATAATCGATATCGAATTTTTTAAGAATCGGATATTGTACCTTCCCATTTTTTGGGGAAGGCTGTCAAAATGTATTTCTTACATTTGGTTGACTATAGGGAGTTTTGGCGGGAACTTTGCCGTAGACGGATTGTCGCTTGAATAATGTTTTGAAGTGGATTTTGATTCGTAAAAGTGATGCGTTTTGTGAATTAAGTGTCCGCGCGTGTGAACTATTAGAGAAAACGACGAAACAAGTGCTTTGATGTTGATTTAAACCTCAAGTTATTTTGATCGCTTGGGCGCCTTATGAACTTGAGTGGCTGTTCGTCATCAACTGTCCGCTGGGTTGAGCTGTCGTCAAAATCTCCCAAGGGCTTCGCAATGTGACGCATCAGCATATTGTCAAGAAAAAATATAAAAATGAAGATTCCCAAAGAAAGGATAGGCTCAGAAGGTCTAGAAACCAGAGCTGTAAAGCCAGTTAATAAAGAAAGAAATGGTTGACTATAATTGTTAATGCGTAGTTTTAGATTGGTGCGGGCATATTTTTGCCCCTTGCGTTTGTATATTTCTTTGTTTTAAATGTGTGTATCAAATATATGGTTTTTTCTTTCTTTTGAAAGCCAGGAAAATAGTAGGAATATTTTCATCCAACGATAATGTGACACAAGAATACCTTAATATAATGTTTGAAAACATCCGCGGCTCGACGTATGGGCGCCACGTTGTACACGATGAGCTTGCAGTACGCGGCCAGGAAGTTGCGACGTTTGTGTAATTCCTCGATACGTCTCTCATCTTGACCATCTGCAACGCGGTGCTCATTAACACTACATTGAAAAACTTCATGTACACCAACAACTGTCTACGTAAACCTTGGAAATAAGTTTCTGCATAAAATCTATATTATTTTCATTAAATTTGATTTTATAAAAAAGTAATAGCCAAATACTCAAACGCTACTCAATTTCAAGATTTGGTTCTCGTGGTTTCGCAGTCACTTTGATTTAAAGTGATAGAGACAGCACCAGACTTAACAGAATTTTAAAATTGGGCAGCGTTTGAGGGTATGTATATAAAGGGTAACTACAAAATAAATTTGTAGTTTTCAAGAAACTACAAACGAACGAAAATTTATAACTCCGCTGAATGAAGTGATGGCTTCATTTCATTCAGGTATGTAAGCAAAGGCTTTTAATACTCATTAAGTATATATTTTATTAATGCTCAAGGGTTACGCAGATCAGTTTTAATGGTCACTATATTTCACTCTCAGACTAAACAATCAAGCTTCACCAAACAACAAGCTGAAACACCTCCGGACGACTCGATTAAATCACTGTCCCAGTCCGTGGTGATTCAGCTTCAACAGCTGCCATAAATCATAAGTATACATGCAACTCATCTAAAATATTTTATCTACATGTCACATGTACACTAAGCTCTGTTTCATTTTATATCGTGGCTAAATTAGTAGTAAAGTGAAGATTGAAGACACCCATTAAGAAATTTAGTAAAGCAAAGTGTAAATTTAGCTTCGTTAAAAACCAAGCTAAAGCCCCTTGTGATACCACATGACAACCTCCACGACCAATTGAAACTTAGAAAAACTTATACATAACAATAACAGAAGAACGCAACTCAAAATGATCGAATGCACTGCACAAAACCATGCTCAAAATTACAAAAACCCTGAAGGTGTTAATAAAAATAAAACTGCGATCCGAGACCGCGAGCTGTATCTGTCTTTCTGTAAATTGAGATCGCGATTCCTATCACCTATTGATATTGTGGCGACACGAGCTCGGGATGAGGAGTACTACTCGTACATGAGACTTGAGACCGATGTCACAGCAGCGTACTTGTACAGTGTACAAAAAAGTGGTAAAGTAATGCAACGAGATTTACGCGGTAGTCATGCTGTAGGTATATCAATTAGGTCGGCTCGGTCGGGGTAGGGCCACGCTTTTACAGAATACCAGCTTAATGCTGCTGTTTCATATGGTGAGTGTAGAGAACTGGAGACCCTTTTTACTGGAAACGAGGCATTCCATCTTGGTTCTCAGAGATGAAAACACATCTGCATTTTCAACAGATTTCTAATCGATGATGAATGTAGATGTCTGCAGACACAGCATCTACTTGCCATCAAGTGGACTGTGTGCTCGTTGGTCACACTAATTTCATTAAAAAAAAAGATGGTCAGTAACATTTTCTCGATATTGATTCAAAAATATCTTGCTGCACAAACATCGCACGCGGGGTGAGGCACGCGAGTCTCACGTAGCGGACACGGCTTCGGTTTCGGATCGCGTTTTCGTAGAGCGTTCGCGACAATTTTCCCTTAGTAATGTTAGGTGGTACAAGTCGCGGGGTGCGCGGGGTGCGCGGGACGGGCGAGCGCGAGCGGAGACAAAAATATGCATTATTTGCGCGCGGCGGTGGACTGTGTGCGTTCGCGTGGCATTACTAAGGCAAAATCCGGCGTCGCAGTTGTGAGCGTGCAGGTGCTTACCGTAGGGGACGCCGCCGCCGCCGCGCGCACCAGACATGCAACCAAACACACCACCGTTACAGCGGCCCCCACTAACGACACAACGCTCACACTCCTCTTTCCGACCAAAGGGGGAATAATGCATATTTTTTCTCGGAGCCACCGTTCGAGAGGCGACCGACGGCACGGCGACGGTAACTTGCCGTTAGCGAGCCGAGTTAAGTCAAATGAAATCATTATTTACAATTTTTTATACTGTGAACCCCCAAACATAAATGTCACCCGATACCCTATATCTAAACATAGACACGTGAAGCCCCAATTTAGAAAATAAAAACCATTTTTTTAATTTGTTTTATCATTTTAAGCTTGCAGCGCTCAAAAAATCTTGGTGGTACCCGAGTCAACCCCTTCGCAAACAATATATAATAACAACAACTATCAAATTAACAGGTTATGTTCGTTTGATTATACTGCTTTAACAAAATAAATGACTTTCAAAGTAAACTGGGTCATAAAGGTTCTAGCGGCCAAATAAAGCAAAAGGATGGACAAAACTTATCAACATGTATAAGTAATAAACTCTACAAATGATAATTAGCACATTGTACATGACTAAATAACATTTCGAAGATGCAATGTTTCTTTGTATTTGTACAATTCATATGTAAGTATTGTTTTCCGACACAAAATTAAGTATATAGAAAGGCTGGTGAATTTTTATTCAACCAGTAGTTATCCAGCAAACAGTTGGCAAACCAAAATTACGAGCAAAATCATAAACTTCTAATACATCTGTGTTCAAAACAGTTAAATATAACATTGACACTCCAGATTTCGCCTTTTAAATGTAAAATAGGAACTCGATAGTGAAATGAACGAACAAGAATGTAAAGAAGTTAAAACTTTAACTGTAACAATTTAGAATTCCGTAGCCCAAAGAAAATAAATATAGGAAAAGGGCACGGTTGACTCTTTTTATTACTAAAGTTTTTAGTCAATTTTCTGCACTTTTGCAGTAAATAACACCAACATCGTAAAATATAAATTCGGTTAAATAAATAAATACCATCATGATGGAATGCATTTTACGATATAACACTATCGTCCACTAAAGAATTGAGATTGTAATGTATAAAATTGAGCAAGTTTTTTACGTCGGTCAGGCAATATACATTGATGGATGATTCCTGTGAGTTGTGTTCCGTTTCTTCATTGACGCTATTGTCTGTGTGGAGCAAGAATAAATAAAACAATAAATTCAGAATGGATTCATCAGGATTTTGTGAACATAATTGTGGCAAATCATTTTATATCGCTTGTATTAAGCAAAACAAATACTATACAATATGCATTGTTAACTTCAATTCAAATGAGATAAGCGGGGTTCCTCAGGGGCCAATTCTCGGTCCAATTTTATTTAACTAATTATAAATCATATATTTATCTTTTTAAAAGTTAATTGCAGAAATGGTTGAGACAGGTGATGCTAAGAGCATTAAAATTTACAGGCCTATCACATAATAAATTTTGCTTGATGTTGCTGCTGGAATGAAAGGGTAAGATGATGTGTATAAATAAATGTATTGTACCAGTTTAATAACTGTGTACCTATTGATCTTTTTTTTTAATTTTTGTGTTATATGTATAATTTTCAATATAAGACAATTTCGACAATTTAACAACTTTACAAGAGTAATTTATTAAATAAGCAAGGAATATATCTACTATAGTAACTGTCAAACAGGCTACGGAATCTAAATTTTACCAATATTAATAAGTTAAAAATATATTTAAAGAATTAGATGGTATTACAATCAAAAATTTAGACAGAGATACATGAGCAAGTATAAAAATGTCGCGCAACTCAAACTCGAAAACCCAAACGCGAAATCTGAGCATATTGTGGGATAATGCAGACTGTAGAGTGATTGTGTGTGTGTGTGTGTGTGTGTGTGTGTGTGTGTGTGTGTGTTTTTTGTGTGTGTGTGTGTGTGTGTGTGTGTATGTGTGTGTTGTGTGTGTGTGTGTGTGTGTGTGTGTGTGTGTGTGTGTGTGTGTGTGTGTTGTGTGTGTGTGTGTGAGCAGCGACGAGACAGTTGACGGTACCGTAGTTGGGCTGCACGAAGACGAACTGCTGGATGAAGTCGTTGAGCAGGTCGCAGAGCGGCGCGTCGGGCTCGTACACCAGACGGCGGAAGTGCGGCTCCGCCGCGTGGTGGCAGCGTTTGCAGCTGCTCCGCGAAGAAGATCAGCAAGTCGCATATACTCGTGTACGCCTGCAGGTGCCACAACACGTTATTACCAACCGTATTGACAAACCTTCCTCAACGATCAACTCAACTACGTAATCATTTAATCATCATCATCATTACAGCCCTTGAGTCTACTGCTGAACATAGGACTCCAAGGTATGCCACTAAGCACGGTTCTCAGCCACGTGCTTCTAGTGACGATTTAAATATCTTACCGGGCTGTCATTCCTTCAAATAGGGTGGGCATATCAATCATTTAATACGCCTTGATATTAGCATCACAAGATCGTTGTTAATTAATAAACGCATAAAAACAGTATCTCAGTTACCAAGATCGGTTCCTCAAGACGCTATATTTAGGCATAATGTTTAGTGTTTGTGGGCTTGTTCTCCTGAATTATTACATGACATTTTCTGAAGTTTAGAACATCATTCATTAGTTCATTACATACATATATACATTGAATATCATGTAATATTTATTAAAATAATTTTAATAAAATTTAATGCACCTGAGCTATGGAACGTTTATTAATACGGCCTTACCATGAAGCATATACTATGATATATTATGAAGGCAGTTGCGTTTGCCGCATTTGTCCTGAATAAGGGCCATTATGTAAAGACGTTTTATTTCTCAGTGGCGACGAATTATTTTTAATCTAGTCCAGTAAGCCGCCCGCGCCGTCCCCTGCGCGCACCACGTACCTCCTCGCGCAGCGCGGGCGTGACGCCACACGCCACGGTGTCCCTGCAGTGCGCGCAGTACACGTGCAGACCCTAGCGCAGCAGCTCGGCGTCGCCCGCCCCGCCGTCTGCACCGCCCCCCGCGAACACCACGTACCTCCTCGCGGAGCTCGGGCGTGATGCCGCGTGCCACGATGTCCCTGCAGTGCGCGCAGTACGCGTGCAGACGCTCGCGCAGCAGCTCAGCATCGCCCGCTGCGCCGCCCCCCGCTCCACCCGCGCCAGCCCCGCGCTCCTCTAGCTCGTGCAGCGACCACAGGATCGAGTAGAAGCACGCGCGCACAACGTACACCAACGCCTGCCGAGTCACCTCAACCATTACGCAACACCTACTGTTATCACTCAATTTTTATATACTGTAATGGATGGATGGAAACACGTGGTATTCATCAAAAAAAGACCGCAAACACAAACATCACATAGTCACAAAATACCAGCAACAAAACTACAAAGCAGCTGGATTTCAATTTCAATGGTAGATGTCTATAGGACTATGGAGCACAATTATACACTGACCATCAGGAGCACTGTGTACTCTTTGTCACCCAATCATTTATAAAAAAAGTCTTCATTAACCCATAACAGTATTAATCTATAAAAGAAATATACACTAGTCACATAAATTAATAGAGAAAAACAATAACAAAATTTTTTTATCATTTTTGGTTATGAAATGGATCTTAAGAAAACCAGCAAAAAAATATTTTCCAAATTTTTAATCGGCTTAAAAAAAGTCTACTGCCTTTTTTTTTTCATTATTTTACTATTAAGCTCTTTTAGCAAATTCAACGACCTTTAATTTGACGTAATCAAAAACCTGTACGATCATTATTTCCAGTTATTTATTATCAAAGTTAATGATTTGTTATCATTTTGCTTTAAACGATAACAAATCATCGTACAGGCTTTATGATTACGTCAAATTAAAGGTCATTAAATTTCCAAAAAGAGCTTACTAGTAAAATAATGAAATAAAAATTTTTTTGAAGCCCGTGGACTTTTTTTTAAGACAAGCAAAATTTTAGAATTTTTTTCCGTAATTTTCATATAAACAGATATAGACAGAATCCTCATATAATACTTGAAAAAAAGTTTAATCAGTCCTGATTTAGAGGGAGAAACAGGGACCAAGAGAGATGATAATTTTGTCACTATGTAATTAGTTCACGATGCAGTTGCCTCTCTCACTTGTCTAACTCAATCGTTCAGGCACAGCGCGATAGCAGTAGGTCTGTTAAAACTTATTCTTCAAATATCTTACTATCCGCATTTCACTTATGTTAATTACAAAGCTAATATTCAAAGCTAATAGTTCCCAAGTATTTAGAATTCGTACCTGTGCAGGCATTGGGTCATTCTCCACAACACATCTTGGTAGATCCTCAAACAACGATTCCCAAATGTTTGTATCATTCAAATTGTGACACATGTACATTATGGATACTTTGCGCAATGAATTGGTTACATTGAACAGTTCGTCTGCATCTGGTGTCTCTCCCTAATACAGAAATAAATTTAATTTAATATGATATAAACAAATAAATTTAAACATAACAAAAACTCCATTACATTATATTGTATTTATATGTATTAACCTTTTATCAAGACACTTTAAGCTAAATTTCAATAACATTTTCGTAGGTATGTAATTTTATATTTTTATACCTTTGTTGACTTCAGATAGTTATTGTAGAAACATTTTTGACATATATTTTAAGAACTGTTTATTGCGACGTTAAGTACGTAACTAGACCGCTAGTCTAGTCCGTCAGTCGTTTCGTGGGTGTGGAGACGACAGAGGGAATCAACAAAACTGCGGTTGTCAACCCTCCTGTCATGCGCCGCAATGAGCCAACCTGTCGGGGAGGCCTGCTTCAGCTGTAGACCTTGGATAGGCTGTAACGGTAATTCGGAAAGGATTTATAACTTTTTAGTGAAATGCTTCCACTCGTACCACTGGTTCAAACAAAAACCTCTAGCGCAGAAGGAAATAGCAAGAAATCCAGTGAGTCTTATTTAGGAACAATTTACAGTACAATTTTGTAGAGCCGTGGTAGCTCAGATGGTTAGCGCTCGCTGTAAATTTCATAATACGCGAGCAAACCGGGTTCGATCCCCGCCGGCACCAATGAAATTGTTAATTGCAATTTTAAGAGCTGATTTACCACGTGCTCGTCGGTGAAGGAAAACATCATGAGGAAACCTGCATGTCTGAGAAATAAGAAAAAAAATATTTCGAAGACATGTGAAGTTCGCCAACACGCATTGGGGCAGCGCGGCGGACTATTACTTGCCCTAAAACCCTCTCAGAAATGAGAGGCCTGTGCCCAGCAGTGGTACGTATATAGGCTGTAACTTTACTTTAACTTTTACAATGTTGTACAGTTAAATATTAAACATTTGCTTGGCAGGCAGATGAGACTGACAATCTGTAATGTGCAACGTAAACGAGATGACTATATTTCCTTATTTATAATCCTGTGGGATTTTGTAAGAGGCGGCAGAGGGAAACTGAAAAATAAGATGTATATTCGTCATTGGTTGATGCTTGTTGGTTGTTGCCCAACTCACTATTAATAAAAATACTGCAGTTGCCAACCTGTCTGTCAAGAGAAGCCTATGTTAAGCTTTACTAGTTAGGTAAAAGAAGGTACATTATGTAAAATACAAATATGGTACATGTACATGATAAAAGTATTGTAATTACAACCATAGGGCGGACACCTGGCGGCCTGAAATACAGGCGTAAAGCCTAGCTTAGGCACCAGTCTCCCACAGTATAACATTAAAGTATAATATTTTCATATTATGTACAATAATTATGTAATATTGTGAGAAAATAAATCATTTATTTATTATTATGTTTAGCAGTGAACGTCGATGGGCTGTAATGAATGAAAAACATATCAGCATCTGTCAGAACCATGTAGTTTCACTCTGGCTTTTTCAATTATTGTAATCTTTTAAGATAAATGGAGGACGCAATGGTTTTTTTTTTTTTTTTTAATTTATTATATTTGATTTACAACAATTACATGCCTATCAAATGCAAGTAATTGTATATATATTGAACATAAGCCTTCCTGTAGATTATTTTATAAGGGTATTTGTTATAGTTGAAAAGTTTGGCAAACCAGTTGGTAACAACAGTTTTATAATATCTTGAGGTTTTGTTGTTAAAGATGCTGCTGCATAATTGTCGCTGCTTATGTCCATGGTACTATGGAGAGTAGTGTGCAGGTGCGGTGGTGCGGTGGTCAGTACTCACGCCCTCGATGAGGTTGCGGAAGTCGTCGATCGCCTCGCGGTACTTGTGCGCGATGGTGTCGACGAGCGTGGCGCGCGCCACGTTGCAGCGCGAGTACACGGCGCAGCGCTCGGCGCACAGCAGCTCCAGCGTGCGCGCGCACGTCTCCAGCACCTCGCACTCCGTCTGCGTGCTCATGATCTCGCGCACCTTGTTCAGCAGCAGCGTCAGGTTCTGCGACCACACAATGCATCTCAACACTCCACGAATACATATATTTCGCACATTGGACCTATAAAATATAAATAATTTTTTTTTTACATCATTTATAGTGAAGTGCTACTTCTTATTTGTTTGTGGTGAAAACTAACACTTTACATTTCATTTTAGTCCCTTCTGACTATTTTATTTCTCACGTGAACGACACAGTATTTGGAATGACACTTTCATAAATTGTTAGGAGACAAAATATAAGCAAATAACTTTTAAAATCAGACAATTTCTTTAACTTTTATTTAAAAAACGAACAACAAAGTTACTTTTGTGCCTTCTATTTTTTTTTATTAATGTAACGGTTTCTTGAACCAAGCTGCTGCTATATTATAATTGTGCCATGAATAGGTCGGTTTGACCGGGGAAGGACCACGCTCTCACAGAATACCAGCGTAAAATAGCAGCTTATTGCTGCTGTTTCATACGGTGAGTGTAGAGAACCGGAGGACTTTTTACTGAAAACAAGGCATTCTATCTTAGTTCTTAGGGGTGACAACACACTTGCATTTTGATTCTTATAATATAATAATAATAATATAACAATAATAAGACCTTTTAATCTGAACTTAAATATATAAATAATATATGTTATATTTCTTTTTTGTTTTTATAAAATGTTCCGAAGGTCAGTTTGCCTCTTGGAATAGGCCTCCTCTAACATTTTCCACTGGGACCTGTCCCGTTACTACCCTTCTCCAGTGATGTCCCGCCGTGAGTTTTAGGTCGTCATCCCATCTTGTCTGTTGGCATCCTCTACTTCTCTTGCAATCTCTAGGGTACCAATCTGTGACCGCTTTACTCCATTTCTCTTGTGGATCTCGTATCATATGACCTGTCCATCTCAATTTTCTTGGTCTATTCGAGTTAATTTATCAGCAACTTTGATTTTTTCTATTATTTCGCAACATCTCACTCTGTCCTGTTTCTTTATACCTATCAAGTTTCTTTCAATGGCTCTTTGGCAGCGTTCCAGCTTTACCCTATAATGTTTGGTGAGTGCCCAGGTTTCACATCCGTAAGTGATGACTAGAGGTATACGTGTTGAAGACTTTCCTTTTTATTTGCATACTTAGTTCCTTGGATTTAAAGACTTCTTTGAAGGGCCAGTATTTATTCCATGTTTCATATTCTTCTTTTAATTTCTTTGGTAGTTGATCTTTATGGATATGCTTTATTAAGTAGATGTTGTGGGTTTGTCAATCTAATTTTACTGATTCGGAGTTTGTGAGCAGTTTTGTTTTGTCTTTGTTTATGCATAGGCCTACTTTCTTACTTTCTTCGTTAAAAGTTTCTATCATTTTACTTAGATGCATTGGGTTTTCCTCAAATAAGACTTCGGTGGTTTAGTTTGTAGCAGCCAGGCTAATCAACCCTAAATAATATATACCCTGCTGCTACCATAACACAGGAGGCTTCGCCTTTAACATTTATTTCCCAACTATCCCCGGCTACTGAGATACTGCGGGCTGCATATTGATGCGAGATAATTTGACGTATATATTTAACGTTCTATTAAAGAAACAAGAAACAGCCGCAAATATCATTCAGCGCCACATCGTCTTCACACGCCGCTATCGTCATGGACGGATAGTCAACCATTTTTGAAGCCGTTTCTTCAACGCCGCAGCTCGCTTCTTCTTGCTGTTCCGGAGCTGTGTCCCACGCCGCCGCCGCTCGCCGACTCCGCGCGCGCGCCGGCCTGCACAACTTTTATAGCCCAGTCCAGCGACGTAGCTACGAGAAGATATACACGAGTCTCACGCCGGCAAATGCGTTCCGCACATAATAGTTGTATTTTGTTTAATCTTTATTGGTCATAATGTAAGAATGCTAGGCAAATAATTTTTTTTTATTATTGGTAAACTAGCGACGTAGCCGGACATATAAATATTGGCAGGGTTGACGTAAAAATATATTCCATATTCCATACTCAATACTCCATTCATCGGCACACCAAAAAAGTAGTTTCATTTCTCCACCACTAAACCACTCAGAGGCCGTACTCTTTCCAATCTTTTTTGCGGAAGATGTTTTCCAGAGCAGCCGAGAATAATTTTGGTGAAAGAGGGTCTTTGGTCCCTGTCTTACTCCCCTCTCCATCTTGAACTTTTTCCCAAGGTTTCCAGTTGGATTCTCGCTTCTCCATTCATATAGATATTCTTTATGATATTGGTGTAGTTCGATGGTATCCCCTGCTATTCTAAGCTGTTCCATACGGCCATGTGCTCTATGCTGTCAAAAGCTTTAGAATAATCAATGAATGCCATGTAGTTTCTTATTATACTCGTATTTTTCTATTTGTTTCGTTGCATGTATATGATCTAGAGTGGAGTATTTTTGTCTGAAGCATTTTGATTCTTAATCGAGGATAAATGTAGATGTTTTTGGTGGCCCAAAACTACATTTATCCTTGATTAAGTAAAGTTAATTAATACATCAGAATCTCCTTACCATCTGGTGGGCTGTGTGCTCGTTTGTCAACATTATTATATAAAAAAAATGCAATGCCTTTTAATTGAGCTTGAATCATCCGTTTTCATCACAGAGCGATACATGGCAAATGGAGTTTCGTACATCATGTTTTAGAAAACATTTGATGATGCCGAACTCGGACGACTACGACCTGAGATGGTTCCCTCATCGAATAGTGTGGGTGGGATGCGGGTTCACAGAGTACAGCCAACGCTCCGTGTGGTAGTTTGGAGCTGTTCTATATATTCTGTTTATGATTCGGAACTTTGATAGCGCGATTCAGGCTTCGGTGTGTTTCGCTTGTGGCGCGACGACAACAAGATATTTGCTTAAGATGCCACGCTTGGCAAGCAGGTTGGCAATAACAGTTAGTTATTTTTATTCAGTTGGTATCAGGAAGATGCTGCTACCCGTCTCCTGCTTCAGTTTTCCTCCGTCGCCTTTTACGACACCACGAGCCGGTACATTTGCACCACCACTGCCATACACAGGTTTATTAAATGTAATAAAATTACGCTTCTAATTAATAATAGTATAACAACCGCAATAGATGTGTTATTTTAATTTTTCTTTTAAAGAAGGAACTAAATATAAGCTGTCACATACCGCCTCCTGACGTTGCGTAGTGTAGAGTTCAAGATCGAAGTACTGCGGAATAGCCACTAAGTTTGCAAGTTTTTCAGGGTCAGCACCGAACTTTTCCAATAATGCTGGTAGTGTAACCATGAAGTGAGCAGTCATCTTCGCGCGATCATCGCTCACCATCTGCAGAAACACAAAAATTTACACTAATTGGGCTTTAATAATAATATGTTATCAAATATATAAAAATTAATGTCTGTTTATTCGTATGTTATGCGCTACCATACCATTCACTAGATTGCGGTAAAACTTTGTCAAGTTATTGATTGCACTTACGCGAATGTTATACGAGGGCTGATCCAAAAGTAATGATAATGAAAATAAAACACGGTAATTAGAGTTAAAATAATAATTTATTTTTCTACATAGTCTCCTAACAAATCAATACATTTAGTCCATCTTTTTTCTAAACCCAAGATTCCCTTTGAAAAAAATTCTTTGTCTTGACCCTCCCAAAATGCTTCAACAGAGGCCATTACTTCGCTATCGTCTTCGAATTTCTTGCCTCGGAGGCGTTCCTTGAGCCGAGGAAAGAGGTAGAAGTCACTAGGAGCTAGATCTGGCGAATAGGGAGGGTGTTCGAGCAGTTCGAATCCCGTTTCTTGAATGGCAGCCATCGCAACTGCGGCTTTGTGAGCCGGTGCGTTGTCTTGGTGAAACAGCACTCCAGCTCGCAGTTTGCCGCGTCTTTTTTCCTTAATGGCCTCCCGTAATCTTCTTATTTGGTCTGCGTAGTAAGAGCCCGTAATAGTGGCTCCCTTTTTCAAATATTCCACCATAATTATGTCTTGAGCGTCCCAAAAAACAGATGCCATAACCTTACCCGCCGAACTTGAAACTTTGAATTTCTTTGGCGTCGGTGAGGAGGCTCGCTTCCAAGTCATCGATTGTTGTTTCGTTTCAGGATCAAAATGGTGGATCCAAGTCTCGTCCATAGTCAGAAAACGGAACAAAAAAATTTCTTGATCTACTTGGAACTTTTCGAGATTGACCCTCGAAATGTCAACTCGATTTTTCTTTTGCTCGTCGGTTAACATTCTGGGTACCCAACGCGCAGAGACCTTTTTATATGCAACTCATTCCCAAGGATTCTTTGAACGCTGCCATATGAGATCCCTGTGACCTCAGCTACATGCCTGATGGTCACTCTTCGATCTGCCAACACAACATCTTCGACTTTTTTCACGTTGTCTTCAGTGAGGGAAGTGGATGAGCGTCCTTCGCGATGTTCATATTCAGTGGATGTTCTGCCCAGTTTAAACTCCTTGGCCCAGCGTGCAACTGTAGAATATGGAGGAGCAGAGTCCCCCAATGTTTCCACTAAGTCACTGTGTATGTCTTTTGAAGACATTTTTGTCAAACAGAGGTACCTGATGACAGCTCTAATTTCGTTTTTCTCCATGTTGATGTTATCTTTTTGACAGTTCATATTCAAATGAATGTATCTCCCGGAAATCGTGATCTATTTATATGATTTTTTTAGGCTGACGTAGTGAGTATATAAGCAAGCAAAAAATATTTTTTTTTTGGATTTTTATGCGGACCTGAAATAACCGATTATCATTACTTTTGGATCACCCCTCGTAGGCATAGAACAATTAACTTACAGTAGGTGGCGCGTATCGTACCGAGAAATTCTCTTGAAAATTATATATCATTTAACTTTAATGATTGTATTATCATCCCTAATGAATAAGCAATATAACTCTTTCAAATTTGAAATGATATTTCCATAATTCTAATAATCCTCCGTTATGCCGAAAATATTGCAGCATTAATTTTGAAATAAATATAAGGTAAAATTGAGGATTAATGTTAAGTACTATGTTAGACGAAAACACGATTCCGTAAAATTTTCTCGATAGAAAAATAATCCAAAATTACCTCCAAACCGAACAATAAACCGCTGGTATTCACAAAATACTTTAAATTAGATCATGAAACTTTGCATACTAACTGAACTAACTATAAAGCAGGGCTTATGTTTTTTATTTTTTTTTTAAATTACCATTATTTTCACTGTAAAAAGAAATTACTTAAACTATCGGCGTCCTGAAGTTTGTTCCTTGCCGCCCGATAACCTCCGTTCAGTTTCGTTTTAGTGTTGCCACTTTAGCGACTTTGTCGCTAGATGTAACGACTTTGTTGTTAGTTTAGGGAGTTTAATTCAATGTTTAGCGACAAAAAATATTCTGGCGACTTTTAGCGACATTTGCACAATCTGTACATACTTCAATTTTCCATCCATCTGACAACTTTAGGCGTAAGGAATATAGTCTATCCACTAACGAAATTATAAAATGTAAAGGAACCGAAACAAAGGTTCTTTGGATACGCTTTTACAAACACATATAAAACATCACAACAATATTCCTAATGGAAAAATGTTATGTTATTTATTTTTAATGTAGTAACAGGATTACCGAATCCTGTTAAAAATAAAACACGTAACATGTACTTACTTCAACAAAATCTCTTGCTTTTAAAATTAAAATTAATAACAACGTAACATACGTACGAAATAATTTTAAAATAAAAATGAAACGCCTTATAAATCCTAAAGCAACTAAAAGTCAAATAATCATTTTACATAGTACTTATTTTAAATAGTATTATTTAAAGTATTATTATTAACTTATTTTATGACAACAGAGAATTATTATTAAAAGTTTTATTTAAAATGAGAGTAAGCTATTTCCTAATTTGGTCGGATTACACCTACCACGTTGTTTTCACTCTTTATTTGTTTACATTTTATCTGTTTTATTTGCTTTGATCGGGACTTCCTCGATAGTTATATTTATAATATTCATTCTTGTCACTTTAGTCTTGTTGCGCGCAATACTTACGTAAGTACGTTCAGTGTTTTTTTTTAAATCTACTGTGTATCTAATTTTATCTGTTTCCATTTAAAAGTGATTGTTTGTTATTTAATTAAATTTATTATTAATCAAGATTATAAAATGAATGTACCGCTGAAGAAAAAAACCTGCAGTCAAAAATTCAGAAAGGAATGGGAAGACGAATTTAAATGGTAAATCCGAATTTTAGTTCTTTTCATTGAATTATATATATATAAAGATTGTATTTAGCGACATTTGGAGACTTTTTCTGTTACTAAATTCACTTATAACTAGGGACTTTTTGATGGCAGTCTAGATTGTTTCGTTTAGTCTTTCGAACGAAAGCTGTGTCGCTTACGATCAGAATACACATTACACAACAGAACATTAAATTAAAATGGCAAATAACCGTAATGAAAATAAGAAGCAACTGGGTTGGGTAAAGAAACAGACATTAATATGATAAACTTAATGAAATAAGTGTCTAACGACCTATCTACTTACAGTATTAGTGATTACAAACATGTCGGTAGAGATCATACGACGTACGGGGAAGTGGGGGCGAAATTAGAATTTGATCTGAGGTAATATAGGCCCTTAATTTCTTATAACATTCTATATGATTTTTCAATTTCGCTACTATATCCATTAAAAAATCCATTAAACTTATCTCAAGCAGTTTTTTCATGAAAATAAAATCACACAGCATCTTTTTTCTACCAGCTACTTTGTTGTATTCACGATTTCACTAACAAATTACGAATCACGAATAATTGGAAGAAAACACATTAAGTCATGAGCTCATGAGTTAATACTTCGAGGAACACCCGAACTGTGTAGATAAATATAGCAATGCACGTACATATGTGTGCGCTGTAGTTAGGAAATCACTCGACACTTTTTGGTTGATTGTTGCTCAAATGCTTTGATTGATTAAAATCAGGTGATATAAATCATCTTAACCCTGTAATCAAGAACTGAGGCACACAAGTGGTGGTGGAATGTGTGTGGGCGGTACCTTGGCCTGCTCCTTGGAGAGCGGCTGGTGATGTTTGCGCGCCGGGCCGCGGCCCACAGGCGGCTCGCCCGTGCTTGCCTGCCGTACGCAACACACCATCAGCTCGATCAGCGACGACTCCTGCACACATCATCGTCATTTTTTATGTATTCATGTATAAATAAATATATAAAACTACACAATTTCTCTTCTTCTACACAACATGGCTTTGAAGGCCAAATACGATTACCTGTGTTCAAACTATGGCCAAAGAGGCAAGACAAAGGCAGATAGTAAATGGCCAACATTGGTAATACTGTTCGAGTATGAAATGTTTATTTATTTTATTACTAATTACATAAAAAACAAATGATTACATTAGAATAGAATAGAAGAGATTCATATTTATTTAATGTAGAATATAAGAATACTTATTGAAAGTAGTTTTATAATTTTACTACTGGTTATGAAATAAACCTCTGTTCTTCCCAGAACCACCAGCAAGAAGCTCAGCTAGATTTTTTTAAATAAAATCAATTTACAATACCTGGTGTCATCCATCATGTACTCGTTAGTAGTATAATAACCCTTAATAAACAATTTTTGCTTCATAAAAATTTTAAACTTGTGGATTTAAGGCTTGCGTATTTTCCGAAATTTTGTTGTAAAAGCTTATACATGGCCCCCGTGAAGGAATTACCGACTCTGTGGAGTCAAGTAACCGGTATAATTAACTTGTGCTTATGCCTGATATTTACAGAATGTTTATCACAATTTTTAATAAAATAAATATTGTTTTTGAGTACGTACATTAAATTTTCTCTTCTCTAAGGGATCCCTTCGAACCTAGGTTACAAATTGCTCTTGTGCAAAACAAAAATAGTTTAAATGTCAGCCGCATTACCGCATAGCTAATTTCATATAATATTATGCTATGGAAATAACTAAAATAAACTAAACTAGCTGTTTCAATCCTTGTAAAGCCTCCAATATTTTACAGCAGCATATCCTGCAGAACTAAGTTTGCTAGCTAGTTTAGATATATGAGGGCCCCATCGAAGCTTCGCGTCAACAGTAATTCCGGGACAAACAGTAGATTGAACAAGACGCACAACCCCCCCCCCCCCCCCCCCCCCCCCCCCCCAATTTAACATTTTAATATTATTTGTTGTAAATTTAATAAATTTCGTTTTATTACTAAAAGCAAATTAATGACGCTAAACCAGTGTACTACTTTTGATATAATATTATTCACTTCGTCATATTTTAAAAATTGCCTTTTAAGTCGGATAAACAATGTAGTATAATCAGCAAATAAAACAATATCATGATTATTCCCTACCAAGTTTAATAAGTAATTAATATTAACTAAGAACAATAAGGGGCCAGTGCCCTGAGGTACACCCATAGATACTACCGATCTGGAAGAACTGCTCGCATTAATAACTGTTTGCATTCTATTATTTAGATATGATGTAATGAGTTTAAACGCTATGCTTGCTACACCATGATGATGTAGCTTCTTGATTAATGTCTCATGATGAACTAGTCAATAGCCTTAGAAAGATCACAAAATATACCCAAAGCATCCTCTCAATCCTCTCATGCACAGAAAATATGTTCTATTAGCTCTATATACGGGTATCAGTTGTCGAGCAAATTGATTTTTATGGAGCAATTTATTTACATTTAAAAAAAAACTTAACATTTAATATAACATAATTTTTTCAAAAATTTTACTGAGTGTTGGCAGTACAGAAAAAGGTCTAAAATTAGTGGGGTCTAATGTACTACCAGATTTACATATAGGTATAACTTTACTATGTTTTATTTAATCAGGAAACACGCCAGATTCAATACTAGTATTAAAAATAATAACAAATTGGGGTGCGATTTTATCTACTATAGATGCTATAACGCGATATTTACCTGTCTATTATCAAGTGCCTCCTCTCCAGGCCCTGGCTCTTCCAATAGCAAGTCAGTCATGCATTCCCAGTCCTTCATCATCGGATTGGAATCAATCAAAGAATCTACAAGATAAGCTCCATGCTCATGCAACTGTGGACAACATCATCTCTAGTTTATATACATTATATTCTATTTAACCGAGTTTCATCAATAGTTTTATTTAAAGATATGTTTTATTTATACATTATAGGTTCACATGTGGTCCAGGTGGACCCCCAGGAGTCCATAGGAGACCACACGGGGGTCCACGTAGACGTGAAAAGAAAACAGGGGTTCACAAGTTATAAGGGGGGGTCCAAGAAAAATTTCTGGTTTTCATAATAAAGAACAAAAATTTTGGCTTGGATTTACCTATCAACGTAGGCAGGTACGAGTAGTAGTAGCAGTCGTTCACTAGGTAGGTACGAAAAATATTCGAGACTCAGTTCAAACACAGAACTCAATAGAACAGTAGATAATAGTAATCTTTTTATATTTACGTGGTAGAGCCATTACTGCAGTTGTAGTATGGATGGTCGGCTCGACCGGGGAAGGACCACATTTGTGTGTGTGTGTGTTCACGTGTTTCGTATGGTGAGTGTAGAGAACCGGAGACCCTTTTTACTGGAAACGAGGCATTCCATCTTAGCCCTCACGGGTGACAACGCATCTGCATTTTTGTTGGTATGTCTATGGGCCGCAGCAACCACTTATCATCAGGTGGACTGTGTGCTCGTCTGTCACACTATCCTATATAAAAAGTACAAGTGTACACATGTCGAGACTTGCAAAGTGCCGCCCGTGCGCCCGCTCGTCCGAGATGCTTGTCGCTAGAGGCCTTAACACACGCGCGTGCTCACAGGTTTTGTATGCAAATGTTCCCAATGTCCGCTCTATATAATATATATATATATATTATATAGAGCGTCTCGAGAATGCGCGAAGTAGAGAATCCGCTCTATATATATATATATATATATATATATATATATATATATATATATATATATATATATATATATATATATATATATATATATAATTCCTTTGACGTTGCATACGAATAATATACTATACGATACGAATTAATTACTATTCTCATCTATTAAATTAGTCTCAGTACAATTTACAGTTGATTACCTGTGATCTGCGTATTTCACGATTTTATGAGTGATAATAAAGTTTTCCATAATAAACCTAGATTTTAATATCTTCCTACATATATACATTACGAGTCACGTTGTTTGTCCGCGATGGACTCCCTAAACTACTTAACCGATTTTAATCAAATTTGCACACCGTGTGCAGTTTGGTCCAACTTGAGAGATAGGATAATTTATTTTCCCATGAGTGGACCCACAATTTTTTTGCTAATTTAAGGATTTTTAATAGGACATGACAAAGGGTCATCGAAAAGGGCAGAACAACGTCTGCCTGGCAAGCTAGTTTTGTATAACCACAAGTATTATTTTAATAAATAGGACACAAGAAAATGTGCACCTTTTTTTCTTCTTAACACCCCCAATTTGGGGTGATATTTTTCATGAGTTTAGAGAATACAGTGGAAATGTAGCAGCAGGGGGTCTACCGAAAATAGTAAAATTTTGAAAGTGGTTCAAAGTTTTACTATTTTTAAAGTTTGGGAACCTCTGGTAAACATAGCCACTGTGGTTTAGAACCGGATCTACCCCCACCTCCCACCCCCTCTCATCAATGAAAAATTGTAATTTAAGGAAAGAAGTAAATATACCCCTCAATATGTTTTCAAAAAGTCTTACTATTTATATATGAGCATAGATGTTCAGAATATTGTGCAAGAAAAAACTGGGCCCACACCACATACTACTATTTCTCCGGAGATCGCCACATAAGGGACTAAACATCTCAGAAGTCACTCAGCGAGGTCGTCAGTAATAATAGAACATCATTATTATTATGGAAAAGAATATAGAAGTAGACTATTACACCAAGTAAATTAAAAGTAAAAGTAATTAATTACATCCTTAATTACATCCGAGTAGGTATTTAATTACGTGTCCATGAAAGGCGTCTCTACTTAGGGCAAATAAAGCTTTATTAGGAATTAATTCATTTAAAGCCAATAATGTAATATAATATAAACTTGGTTGAAAAAGCCCACAATACATAGCACTTAATGATCGTTTAGTATTTTGCAAGACAGTGTCGATTAAAACGAGAGACGCAAGGCTAAAAGGCCTGTTCACACTCAGTGTTCATAACAAAATGATTAAAGACATTGAATTTACTGATAAAATCTTGAACTAGTTTGGACAACAATCTAGACGCCTCAAATTTTTATTCACATTAAGACTTTAATGGGATAACAACAACTGACAAAACCTAAAAACAGATGGGGAAGAAAGGTTTTTAAGTGAGCACAACTTATTTATTTCTAGAAAGTGCAGTATTGGGTTACCCCTCACTAGGTGGGGTGACGATCTAGTGCATGCAGCTTAGTAATATATTTTGTATTGTATCAATTTAAGGAGGAGGTCTATGTTTAGCAGAGGGCTTGTGATGATTATAACGAGAATTGACATGAATGATAAAAAAAAAAATTCTTATATTTTTGTGCACTATTCCACCCAGTGACAAACGAGCACACAATCCATCTGAAGCTACTAGGTGGACTGTATGTGCGGTTTCTTGATACCCCAAAACAAGATGGCTGACGTGGCACGCGACAGCCTTGGACGATGCACTCGCTCTTCCTAATCTACTACTTCACCAGTGTCAAGGTGGAGGTTTACTTGAGCCAGTGAATGAAGTGGATGCTGTGGGGCTCATATCTATATCTACATCTATTCTTGATTTTACACCTTGCATTCTATTGTTCTTGACGACATCCGCAGAATGTAAGTGGGTGTGCTGCTATGGGTACATGGGTATCTGTCACAAAAAGAAATCTTCATCGGCTACTACGCTGGTTCGTATACCTTAGGTTGTTAGTATACCTCTGACTCGATGAAGAACTGCACGAGGTCGCGCAGCAGCGGCGTGTTAGGCAGACGCTGCTTGCCACGGCGTGAACGCGTGGCAGCTGTGGCAGCGCCGGCAGCCGACTCGTCGGCACGGAACAGCCGCACGTTGAGGAACTCCCCCGCCGCGGCCGCCACCGAGCGCCACGACGAGTACACCAGCTCGTACACGTTCTCGCAGTCTTTATCCGTCAGCACGTCCGGGTGCATCCTGCACGAGAATACCCCACATTAGCTATACGTCCTAGCCGCTCACTAAATATTGATCACCAAAGGAATTTTATTTTATTAAGCACAGTGCACTATATTATTAACAGTAGGGAAAGGTAGGATAGACTGCAAACTCAGACGATGCAACTACTATGATAAAACAACCCCAACCCGAGCATTTAAACCATTTCCCTACCCCACTAATCATATATGAATGTTTCGATTGTCTAACTATTGTGCCTGTTTTGCGGACAGGGAAACGGTTAAGTAATGGAAGTATTAGTAATGGCTACTATACTATCAGTCTTTAAAAAAAAGATAAAAATATAGTTAATAGCACCCCCACAGCTCTTGAACTTAGTTGTCTGACTGAAAGTTTTTTGTCTTTGCAACCCATTGTAAATATAAATATCAGTATTTTTTTTTCTTATTTCTAGTGAACATTACACATGATAAATGGCTAAATCATTCATCATTCTAAATCTAAATAAAATTTAAAAAAACTTTCTTCACTAAGAGACAAATGTGTTCATTACAATAATAAAAAATACTTCCTAATTTTGTTTCTTTTTTATTATCTCTTAATTTCACCTAATGAATCCAACATTTTTTGCCTAATAAATTTCCAAAATCTTGCATCATTTTCTATAGACCATAGATTAAAACAAAAAAGGGAAGATATGGTATTTAATCGGAGAAAGTGGAGCAAGTAAATTAAATCTGACAGGCGCACTATAATTTTGCAGTAATCAGTGCTATAGTTTTGAGCGCCTTTCCACTTCATACATAATAAGTCGGTGAAAATTTTCCTCATATTTTGTTTGTATAAAATTGAAGAAAAATCTCTTGTTGTACTGTTTATATCTGGTTAGTTTTAATATATCAATACATATGGGATATAAAGAAAAATAATAAAAAGTAAAATACACTTTCCCGACGTTTTTCAATTGTTTTCTTTTCGAGTAAACTATCAACAATTGTTATTTTTGCAAAATTTTGTTAAATAACGTAAGTTTTGCTAAATTAACGTTCACTCAGCGCCATCTAGGAGTGAGTTAATTGATAAAATTAAAAATAAATTATGTGATAATTTCAGATCGAAAACAGGTCGCTAACGCATTCAATGACTTTTCCGCGTCGATTGGGGAGCTCAACCCCGAGCCGGTGGCAGGCGGCGGCGCTCGTGGCCGCCCTGTTCTCCGGCGGACACAAAACACCATGTACCTGAGCACAGTCGACTGTCCCGAGGTATATAAAATTACTAGCTGTTACCCGCGGCTTCGCCCGCATGGTCACTGGGAAATGAACTATCCATTGCTTTTTGAATTGAAAGAAAACTGAGTTTTATAGATTTGTCAGAGATGCAGCCATTAAAAGGAAACTGAGCAAAATTGATTCGTCAGCCTATTTAAATGTTTTGAAACGCAGCGTATAGGAAAGCATGAAAATAGCCTGTTTATTCCAAATGGAAATGGGATATTTTTTTAATTAAAGGAAACTGAGCATAATTATCCGTCAGGGATGCAGACTTTTGAAAAGAAACTGAGCTAAATTGATTCGTCAGAGATGCAGTTTTCTGAATTGATAGGAAACTGAGCCAAATAAAAGATCCGTCAGAGATGCAGCCTTTTAAGTTGAAAGGAAACTGAGCTTAATAGGTCCGTCAGAGGTGCAGCATTTGGAATTGAAAAGAAACTGAGCTAAATAGGAAATTTTGAGTTGAAAGGGAAGATCTGTGGGAATTCTGATTAATTGATTGTGGGAATTTTGGAAAAAAAAAACTAACTGAACAATATTTTAAGACACTACTGTACACAATGTTATATGTTTTTCCATTCGGGGAAAGAATGTGGAGATTCTGGGCATTTGACTCACGCGAACATGCTACATACAGCTGACCATGAGAGAAGCACGGTTTTTCTAAGTTGACCCCCGCTACCTGTAACGTTTGCCCTTGCGCTTTATTAATTGTCATTGCAAAACTGAGCTTAATAGGGAACTGCAACCTTTTGAAATGAAAAGGAAGATCTGTGGGTATTATAGGGATCCGTGGTATAATTACATTTTCACCTTTTTCTACGCTTGTCAAAATTGTAGCACCGATTATGTTCCGTCCAAGATGTGTCACACGTAGCCTTGTCCCGTTACATAACCGAGGAGCATCTAAATTTCGCATTAGCATGACTGGGACGCCTAATTTTAATTGAAGCTTATGTGAGGGCACACCTGACAACTCTAGAGAATTTAGAAACTCTACGGGATATGAAGTGCTCTGTTCTGTGTCTACTGACAAATACTCTGTTATTTCTCCTGCTACTTCGCTTAATATATCTGAATTTATTTTGTTAACGCTCTCATTTTTTGGTGCAAGAATTACCCTTTCACATAACCATTTGGCTTCATGCATGTTGTTCGTTAAATCTGAATAAACGCTCGCAATCAATTCGGAATGACTGTAGTAAATTACAAAAATCTCTCGTCAATTTAACGCAGCCCTCAGCATCCGTTTCCAAACGCCCATCGCCAATTTTAATAGTGTGTCAGCATAATTTCCAGCATTGATATCATTATACAAATGCACTCTCATATTCATAGTTAAACTGAATTTTGTCACCTTGTTCCATAAAATAGACGACTTGAGGCATGCTTTAATTTCATCTGCAGGTGTGCCCTTTTGAATGACAAGTAAGTTTGGCGAAAGTCCAGCCAGTAAAACCACCATTCCTCCCATTACATCGGTATTGCTGCGCAAATCCTGGAGCGTTCGATTTAGTGCTTCTACAGCTTTTTTATGCGACATTGTACTTTCGTTCCACACTAAAAGTTTGCATTGTCGTAGCATTATACCTTGTGTACTATTTTTGCTAAAGTTGCAGATCGGCGATTCTTCCTGGGCTAGATTTAGAGGGAGTTTTAAAACAGAATGTGCAGTGCGGCCCCCGCTTAGCAGCGTGGCGGCTATACCGGAGGAAGCTACGGCCACAGCAATGTTTTTATCTTTCCGTACTTGCGCTAATAATAAATTTAACAAAAATGTCTTCCCAGTTCCGCCAGGGGCATCTAAAAAGAAAAATGCACCATTTCCAGATTCAATTTGTCCTAATACTTTGTCAAAAACTCGTTTTTGTTCGGGAAGCAAGCGGGGTACAAATTCGGCTACTCGCTGCTGAAAAGCTGGTATATCGTAGTTTGTTTCACGTATTATTTCATCACTTAGTTCATTTTCGGTTGTTCGCTGAGGGCTTATCATTCCAAAGTCGCTTAATTTTTTGCCTACCATTGCCATTACTTTATCTTCAATTTTTCCAAGTGCTTCATTATAAATGTGTTCATTGTATGTCATGTTCGCGTGTGTCTGCTGTAACCTTCGCAAAATATCTTCCGCCATGTACTCTTTCTATTTGTCCCACAATTCATGTGCATTAGATAGCCCGCAAGATGATATGAGAGTTGCATAAAGATCCCTAATTTTGGCTGGTGACTGGCACTGCACAGCTTCCTCCATGCTTTCATCCCAGTGATTATCGTTTTCTAAAAGATGCAGAGCTTCACATGCTTCTCTATAAGTTGCGCATTCCTGACCGTTGACAGTTTTAAGGTCTTTATATCCTGTAGGACCCCGAACATGGTGCAGCAGCAATCGTAAACAGAAACATTAGTTACATGGACGGTATACACACGACCAAGGGCATCTGATGACTTTACACCGGGCCAATTTGCAACAGGCGCGCCTTGAATACGGCGTTTCCACTCCTTCCTAGATGTGTTCAAGTATAATAGCGGGGGACTTCAGAATATAACAACGTTTTTGCAAAGGGGTCAGTTTGACAAAGTTGAAAGAAGGCTGTTAGTGTAGTTTTGACGGTGATGCAATTCTTTCTTGGAAATTTCTTTCGGTGAAATATACACGCTCTCCATTTTCTAAGTGCACAGCAAGGTGAGTAACTGTTGGGTGCCTTTCGTGTAAGAGAAGCCAAGGAGACGCCACGCTGCCTCGTTACTGCTGACAACGCCCTGCTTGAAAGGTCTGTACTTCATTAACAGGATTTGCCTCACCTTCACTCCTGAGATTAAATATTGCTTGGTCGCTTCCTTTATTTATGTACTTACAGATATACTTGATTGCGCGGACAGAGCTACATGCTTCTACATTAATGTGGACATTAAACATTTTACATAGAATGGGCGAATACAGGACAATCCAGCTGTTATCTAAGGTTTCGAACGCTCCAGAGCGAGATTTGATTGTAACTTTCCTGCCACCATCTTCGGGAGCTCTGCGTCTGTATAAAGGGTAGCCATTGTCATTGTGCACTGTTTCTTTTAATAGCTGTTTAGGGAATTTCTTTGTACATTTTCCTTCTTTCACACATGGCGATATTGAATTTCGTGCTCTACATGGATCGTGAATCATATTTCGGACGATGGTATCATACAATTCTTTATTTTGCTCAGTATCCGGAATCTCGGCGCTTATTATGTCGTCTATTTGGCTGGGCCGCAACTTCTCTTTAAGCCATATTAGAATGTGGGCATGCGGTAATCCTCTTTTTTGCAATTCAATTGAATACATGAAGCACTGCACCTCTCCGAAAATTTTCACTTAGTTAATAACATACATTAATTTTTGTACTTTTACCTAAATACTCTAGCAACTAAATCGTGTCTGTCAGTACTTTTTTGGCCCGGCATTAGCTCCTCGGTTATTTCTTTCCATGTGGGATTGCAAGTAAAAGTAACAAAAAGATCAGGTCTTCCGTAAGTTCGTACATAGGCGAATGCGTCTTGTGTGTAGTCATGTAGGTAGCGGGGACTGTTAACGAATGATGAGGGCAGAATTACCATTTTACCTAAACCTCTGGGGTTTACATTGGCGTCGCTAGAAACTGCATCTTGTAAATGTATATAATTCTCAACGCGCAGATTTTTTCGATTTAAAGATATATAACGGATTCACTTTCTACCTTCACATACATGTCTACCAAAAATTGATGAAATAATTGTCTACACCGGGCTAAGGGATTAAAATCATTTTCTCGCAACATCATATCATACACATAAAAATCCATACATGATACTTTTTGTTCGGAGTAGGTTCCTTTATGACCGGGTTAATGAGTGGAATTTGAAAATGATAACCCTCGTGTCCTTTGCAATAAATCAATGGGTATTGCAGAGCGTCATAAAACTTGTGTGTATCGGCTACCCGTTGCAACGTATCATCACGTGCTCGCAAGACACTGTCTCGTGAAGAAAATTGATCACCACTAATTACGGCTGCTATTTCGTTTATCAAAGGTGCATTGCAGCGCCTTTCATGCTCTCCTCGAGGAGTCCAATCCGCGTGAATGACGACTTTATAATCCTCTTCAGGTAGGTTTTCTAAAGCAGTTTTAAATGTTTTGACTAAAATGTTACGTTCATGCAAGAATCTTTGAATTTTGAACACTGTGTCTCTCTCAACTCCCTGGATAAATTGGCAGCGATGGTCTACCTCAATTTCTTCGTCACCTATAAAAAATACTTGTACAAAGGAGAAGGGCGAATATGGGCCTAACTTTACACAAGTGAAATATTTATCAATATTTTTAAAAGTTTTTTTGTAGTTAATAATGAAATATTAAGCAGTTTTAGCATGGCAAAAGAAATTAAATATTTAATAAGAATAATACTGACTTTTTTATTTTTAAACAATGCTGCCAGATGAAATAAGTTAGTTAATCGATTTTAATACAAAAATAGAAAAAAAAAACAATAAAAAGTGATTCAGTCTTTTCTTCTTTAGGTAAGTTTAAGATACTTCTTATTTAAATAATGGTTCCCTCGTGACACCTTAACGTTTCAAAATAGTCGTAAAAATAAATTGACTGAATAAATTAATAAATCGATTTCACAATCGATTATCAATGTTTTATACAGGTCACAAAACGGAAATGTCAATGTTAGTTTAAAAACTAAAAACGTCACTCAAATCATTTGTTACTTTTCTTCACAGAGTATTTTTATATAGGGAACTTTTGTTTGGCTCTGAGCTTGCGGTGGTAGTGAATGTTTTCTGTTGTTTTTCTGTATTGTAATAATATTCCCATCTTTAACAACTCTGGCTACGTATAAAGGATTCTGACGGTTTCATTTCTGATTTTACAATAATACATGTGCAAAATGATAAATGATTTTCCCCAGCTCACACACAGTAATATAATAAAAATATCTTTAAGTATTTATAAAATTAAATGGGTTAGATCCCATTATGGTGAACACATACAAGATGGGAGATATGAAATAGAAGTGTGTCTAGAAACGGACAGCAACCTACTAAGAGAATTGTCTT
The DNA here is from genome assembly GCA_907164705.1 of Parnassius apollo. NCBI lineage: Eukaryota > Metazoa > Arthropoda > Insecta > Lepidoptera > Papilionidae > Parnassius > Parnassius apollo. The sequence continues at coordinate 910,194 of CAJQZP010000620.1, read as the reverse complement.
TATTCGACCTCTTAATAGCCACCTAGAATGGTACTATCCAACCATTCTAGCTGGCTATTGAGAGGTCGAATAAAATCGAGACATATACTTAAGCTCAAAAACATATTTTACATATATTTTAGTTGACAGTCCTCTTAACGGTAGAGAGATCATCAAACAGTATTATTTCAATTCTTTGGTAGGAAAAAGAACTGTAAGTTGCTGTTGTCATGTAATGTCCATAATATGGTACCTAAGCTGAGCAAGGCGTCAAGAGAATTTAATACCGTCTGCAGCGTTTTTAGAAGATATTTTATTTGTTTATGATGAACGATTAATAAATCATTAAAAGAGAAAATGTTTTTAACTCATCCTCCTTCTGCTTTTTTTATAATTATTTCAAACTTCTAGAATTTAGTTGGACGGCGGCGTCTGAATCTTCTATTTGTGAATGTTCTACAATACATAAAATTATGGTGAAGTCTAGTTTACAATAAAGTGTAATAATTATTTTCTTAAAGTGTAATGTAAGAGCTTGGTGTGAGAATAACATTGTATGCATAGTATAAGCAAAATAACAACCTATTTTTTTCTACCATGAAGCACTCGTAAACATTTTAGTTTTTTTTTAAATGGTATTGATATATAAATAAAATAATACAGTAATCGTTTCTGTAACAACAGGCCCAGCTTTCTATGAACTTTCGCCCGTCTCCTTTATGCTGTTCGTTTTCATCTGGAAAAAGTGAACCTATTCTATGATAAATTTGCCCTTGCACCGTAAATGTAGGCAAAAATCCCGGTTCCAAAGGTTCTTCTGGCTCCCCAAGTAATGGAAGAGACACTTTGCCATTGGAACAGCATATGCCTGCGGTCTCATCTTTCCATTTTAAAGCGCTGCAAAATCGACACGCCTTGTCCATCAGTCCGATAACAACTAAACTGTGATTTTTATAATCAATCAACGGATCATAAATGAGTGCTGCGTCATTAAAAACCGACCAATTGTTTCTTTGAAAATTTTGTCGACGTTAAGCTTGGAGCTGTGCATTAGCATCTCTTCGCGCCTGTGTCTGTTCTGGTGTTTCAGACGCCCTTATAGTAGATTGACGTTCAGCTTGCTCAATGAGTCTGTGTTGAGTTTCATCAGGTGTTTCCACGGCTCTTAAGGCGGCCTGACGTTCCCCTTGTTCGAATAGCCTATGCTGAGTTTGAGCAGGTGTTTCAGTAGCTCTTAAAGTAGCTTGACGCTCTGCCTGTTCAAGACGCCTTCGCTGACTTTGATAAGGTGTTTCAGAAGCTCTCAAAGTAGCTTGACGATCTGCCTGTTCAAGACGCCTTTGCTGACTTTGAGAAGGTGTTTCAGAAGCTCTTAAAGTAGCTTGACGCTCTGCCTGTTCAAGACGCCTTCGCTGACTTTGAGAAGGTGTTTCAGAAGCTCTTAAAGTAGCTTGACGCTCTGCCTGTTCAAGACGCCTTCGCTGACTTTGAGAAGGTGTTTCAGAAGCTCTTAAAGTAGCTTGACGCTCTGCCTGTTCAAGACGCCGTTCCTGACTTTGAGAAGGTGTTCCGGAAGCAACGGCCTTTGCTGACGTTGAGAAGGTGTCTCAGATGCTCTAAAAGCAGCCTGACGCTCTGTTTGTTCTTGCCTTCTCAGTTCAGCATCTTCTAAAGATTCTAGCGATCGAGCTAATCTTTTCGCTTGTCTTTGAGAAGATATTCTTGAAAGCTAGACTTACATTTGCGAGGCATTATAAAGTAACAATAAAAAACGTGTGGCACTCGGGGACTGCCGCGGTAAAGCTATTGCATAGCATTTTGTATCAACTTATGCAATTATAATTATTTTTTATTTATTTTATTTATGCAGTATTTCTTTTTCTTTGATATTAATTCAAGTTACACTTTTTGAGCGTGGTGACCGATAATAAAACAAATTTAAGAGGGCTACTTTTAATATCGCTCATTTTAATATCAAAAATTTAGGTTATCTTTATAGCAAGCAATATTATATTTTCAATTCAAAATTAATACTGCATTTGTGATAATAATAAAATGTATGTATATAAAGTACTCACTCATTCTCTTTCACTATTTTTTCGTGACTTTCTTCATTAATAATAAATGCACTTTGTTCATTCATATTCAAAACACTTTATACACAAATTTTACAAGTACAGCTATTCACTGTTGTACATAAATACCTATACACCTATATACTTTCTCATAAACAGCTGCTTATGTATTCGTCCGATTTCGGAGCACCTCGTCTCTATTCGTGCGAGCTTCGTAGAGTCGTACAATACATCTAGTTGCACGCACACAAACACCGTGTCGAAGACTGCCACAGAGTACTTTTTTATATATAGGCTGCCGAATAGAAACGACGTTAGACAATGCACGGCCTTCAAGCCACACCTCCATGCCTGTTGGAGTGGGGAGCGTGAGGTTTTTTTTTCGTTACGGAATTTCTGGATTCGGTCCCCGCGCTCAAGGCCCGCGATAGAAGCTATGCAATAGCTTAAAAAAAACTATTTATAAAAAAATGTTGAAATACCTAAAAGGAATTAAATTTTCTTTTAAATATTTTTTTAAAAGCAAATACAAAATATCTAAAAGGAATAAATATTCCTTTTAAATATTTTTTAAAATCTAAACAACAAAACCAATTCAAGACACAACACGAATCCGAAAACGATAGCCAAAAAAATCGAATCAACTTAAACCAAATCACAAAACAAATCGCAGAAAACCGAAATCGAAAGCAGTAGTCAATATAAATATAACCAACGAAAAAAGAAGTGTATAGGTACCGTATACACTATCTATACTATTAATATTCCTTTGAAATATTGTTAAACAACCTAAAACAACGAAAACCAATTCATGATTCTAAATAAACAAAATCCAAAATCAAAGCCACAGTAATATGTATAAAGGAATACTAAATATGTATAAAGGAATACCAACCAAATCAACAAAACCGATCCAAGAAAATACACAAATCCGAAAATGAAAGCCAATATAAATCCATTCAACCTTAACCAAATCACAAAGCAAATAAACAACCGAAATCGAAAGCAGGTAGTCGAATAAGCTACGAAATAGAAACAATTTAACTGTATGCACTATAAGTTGACGCGCGGCTCAATACATATATATATATATATATATATATATATATATATATATATATATATATATATAATGCGTTTTATGGTGTTTAACAATAAAAGCCATTGACAGATGACAGTCAAAATATTACATACACTGCAAAGCCTATATAAACACCCATTACATTATTGGAACAGGCTCATTAACATTATTTTCTAAATTTAAAGTATTTTAAACAACTTACTTTAGAATAGCTATAACAAGTTTAACAGCATGCACTGCAACCTCGGTCTCTTTGTCTAATGTCATGGACACAATACGGTCCTTAAACTTGGAAGTGAACAGCTCCAGCTTGCTTTTCAGCTCTTCACATTCATACAATGGCTGTAGTGCTTGCAGACAACGTAGCCGCACTTCTCCTACCTACATTTGCAAATTTAAGAAAAAAGTTAACTTTGGTAAAATAATAAAAATACACTTGATTGCTGCAGTTAAAACACATTGTTAATTTAAAGACAACTTGCCACACTCAAAGTTTGTTGTCCACCATTGACCATTGTTTCCATACATTTTAACTAGTCATTGATACATGAAGTAATCCGAGTGCAACAGTAACTAAAATTTACATGATAAGGAGTATATGCACGAAACAGTTCTCACCTTGTCGTGCAAGGTCCAGCCAATGTATTTGAGGTAGAGATCATCAAGGAAGTGTGCAGGAAACTTTTCCATCCAGATGCCAATCTCAGCCATTGTAATTGCTCTTATATCTGGCAATGTGTCTCTAAAAAGAAATAAAGATCATATTATACGGGCTTCATTTATCCATCCATTTATTATACATTATAGTCTACTGCTGTTATTTGCACTCAACTGTGAGTCATAAGTACAAGAAATCCATATAATATATAAATTATAATATGCAATTTCAGTAAACCCTAATTATTATGAGCGAGCACCTCTATATCTCAATCCTATATAGCCTCTACTCTACATCATCCCTAGGCGAGGTAAGGTCCTTGTGGTCAATATATTACAGTAAAATATAACTATATTTTACTAGGTAGCAGGACCTGTTACCTATATCTGCCACACAAATAGCAGCGCTTGCACTGAAGTGTCCAGTCTGAAGGAGCAGGAGAGCCAGTACAATTACAAGCTGTGTGGCATTCCATTTTAGGCCTCAGCCTCAGAAGATAGATAACAACGCATCTGTAGCCTTCTTAGTTCAAAGATGGTTACGGATGTCCACAGACTCTTAGATAACATTTTTGAAAATGTTTGTAAGGCAAAACAAGAATGGTGTATAGAATGAAGACTAAATTTATAAGTATATAATGTGTAAAAATACACACCTGTATCTGTGCACAAAAACAGACTTAAACATGTATGAAAGCATGTTCTTGATCTCCTCCATATTCTCCTCAAGCTCCTGCCGCTTAGCCACAAGCACTTCGAGCCGCTCGTTGGCTCGCTTGTCGCGAGCTTTCAATCGCTCAGCTTCATACTGCCGCAGGCAATTGTCACAATTCACACTTGTCAAAAGTGCCACATCCACCAGCGCTGTCATCAACTTCATTACTGACAAAACAAATATTTTAAAGTCATTCAAAATGAAATTCAAAATTAAGTTTCAGTTTATTCCATTCACACACACTTAAGACACCATAGCGGTGCTTCATGATTATAAACAATTCTTTGAAATGTGTCCAGAATCCAGATATATAATAATTTGCCACCCTGTGCCTGATCTCTATATATAAGAGTTAGAGATTAAGGAGAGCCCCTGCAAAGTGCAATATACTGCACAGATGGCTACTCATCATTGAACTGGCCGGCATGACAGAAATTACACCTGGAGAATATTATTTCATTTGTCAAGAAAAAGAACCGAAAAGCAATTTATCTTGACAATTCATTCTGATGGGCAGTCATGATATGTCATGATTATGACTTAGTATAATAAAAATGTTTGGAATACAAGTTTATCAACAAGTAAAAAATATACCTGGCAAATATTAATGTGTGGATAAGCTACATTCTACACTTACAAAGTACTAATAAATAAAATAATCTTTCTAATAAGAAAAATAATAAAAAGAAGCCATAATATAACAAAACTACCTGCTAAGGTTGCAGTATGCCTGAAAGCTCTCACTTGAGAATCAGACAGCCCAGTTAGCAATGATATAATGTTGTCCATGAGGTACTGGTCATATATGATTGAATATTGACACATCTTCACCAAGGTCTGTATAAATTCACAGAAATTGGAACGGAACTTCTTCCATGTTTGGCCACTCATAATTAAAGGATATTCACCACTTTCCTAAAAAATTTAGAAACAGAAAATAATTGACTTAATAAATCTATCAGCTAATTCCAATGTACTGCAAACATTTCTTTAAAATTAAACTTATTATAAGGTTCTACAACATACCTCATCAAACTCTTGGGTCATTTTCTTAATTATAAGCGTGTGGTCCATGGATGCCATATCAGGGGTTACCTTGCCACGGCAACCAGAGGAATTGATGAAAAATTGCATTAATTGGACTAAAGCACTTTCCCTATTACTCTTGTATTCCTCTATCCACATATCTACAACTTGCTGCAACGAGAAAATGAAGTATTTTGTTGAAACTCTTCGTAAAGTAATACAACATACTTGTACTTGCTTATCATTATTAATGTAAAAGAAAAATCCAAAACAAATAGACAAAGCACGTTTATGTTGCATACGTAACTGCAAAGCCGCCCAAGGATGCCCTAGATGGAAGTTTATAAACCAAATTGGCCATATATTGAAGATAGACCAAAGTAAGAGTACCCTTAATTGCCGAGCATCTGTGTAAAGGAGGTGAGAGAAGTGTGTCAGGATCATGCTAAATGGAAGTCCCTAATCTCTGCTTACCGCGCTATGTGAGGTGCGTTAGAATTGTATGTTAACAATACATAACAATAATTTAATCGAGAGAAACACACATTTTAGTTTTTGTGTTGTAGCATGATGCGGACAGTTACAGAAAGTAATTTACGTGCGTTTGCAAGATACAATGAAATTTTTATATATTTTTTGAGTTTGACTAAATTGTTATAAATAATTGTGAAAAAAGAACACAGAATTTCTTTTTATTAATTTTTCTTTTAATATTTAATTTTTCTATTCTGTTATGACTATTAGATTATCTTTAACTTCAAAAATCTCACCTTATTATAATTTTTTTTAAATAATAAAATTGTAAAGTAAAATTTATTCTACTTGTGTATGCAGTTACATATTATACTTACTAGCGGTGATTTGTTTTTAATTACTAGAGAGGTGCTCCATCAGACGCAAAAACCGTCTAGCGAATACAATCACAAAAAATAAGTAGGATAATTCTTTTTTAGTATGTATGCTGCAGTTTTGTCTTATTCATGTATACAAAATTTTTGTAGCTTACAATTCATGTACATCATTATAAACAAATAAATAGAGAAAGTGGTAAAATTAAAAAAAAATAGGATAAATACTCCTGCATCATAAATGTGCTTTATTAATTTTCTGTAAAGCAAATATAGTTTGTTTTACAGAAAAAGAAGGCCATTAGAGCAATTTATGATTTAAAACCTAAAGAGTAGTGATGTAACAGATCTCTGCTTCTGTTTCTGCAACTTTTATAACAAAAATTGGATTGGACTTGATAACGGTACTTCCCCCAAATGGTGCCGAACTCAAATTGATGATAAAGTCCAACCTATGTCATCATCAACAATGAATTTTTCAATACAAATGTTAGCGTTCTATGTAGCACGGATGGATGGGCTCGACTGGGAAAGGACCATGCTCTCACAGAATACCAGCGTAAAATAGCAGCTTATTGCTGCTGTTTCGTAAGGTGAGGTAGAGAACCGGAGAACTTTTTAACCTTTATATTCCATCTTAGTCTTCAGGGGTTTATAACGCATCTGAATTTTGCTTCGTAATCAAGAATAGATGTCTATATCCATGGGCCACAGTATTCAATTGCGATCAGGCGGACTCATGCTCGAGCTAGTTTTCACCCTTGTTCTATAAAATAAAAAATATGTCAAATATGAAGGAAGCCCAGCAAGACTCAACTACTAATAATGAGAGTGATAATCTACTTTTAGAGATACAGTCACATACATTAAAAAAAACTTTTGCAGTATGTGGTGGAAATGGAATGCACACAAATATCATAATCTTTTACCAATAGTGGCAAAGGGACTTGGTGAACTAAGATACAGGTTTTACCTAGTTTAGGCACCAGTTTTTTACAACAACAATGATAACAATAGTATTGTTTCAGATGTAAGCATATATTATTCTTTGTTGCTCTCTTCTTACATATTGTTGGTGGAAATAAATAAATAACCCCTCCATCCTTAGCAAATAAGCATTGGCAAGACCCAGCAGTACAGTGCATCCATCCGGGAGACCATACGGAAGGAGAAGGAGCTCCACGGGAGCTTTTACAAGGCTCTTAATGAACCTTTCATAGACTTGGTTGCCTTCCTCCACTGGCTATGTTTCAGTGATCTTTTCGGGGAAACTGTGGGTTTTGTCTGTGCAATACAACATCATGTTATTAAGAGCAGCAACTATCGGAGATGTCGACGGTGCCATCTTTTAGGATCTGTCGAGCGAGTCGCCATCCCGATGAGTCACTTAAGCATGTAATCTCTGGTTGTTCGGCGCTTTTTAACACTGAGTACTTGCACAGGCACAACCTAGTAGCCAGGATTCTCCATCTGGAGCTCGCTCTGAAAAAGCTCTTGACTGCTATCCACTGTGACTCAATTTGTTGTATATGAGTCCTGTCTTCAGCCACAAATGGATTATCTGGGTCAGAGTGATTAACTTATTTATGGGTGTATCTGTGTTAAAAAACCAAATTGACTTAAGTATTTGCATTTTGTTACATGCAAATATTTAGTGAAATTTATTTTTATCGTAATTAATTCAAAAGGCATTTTCGAAATTCAAAAACAGTGTAAAAAGTTCGAGCTTAACCCTGACAAACCTCCTAAATTGAAAACAAAATTAAAAAATCAAGTACCGAAAGTCTACTTTATAATATGAGAATAAAGTGACATATTTGTGTTTTGTTATAAGCAATTTTTAGTGAAATTTGTTTTGATCATAATTAATTCAAAAGGCATTTCCAACATCCAAAAACAGTGTAAAAGGTTCAAGCTTAACCCTGACAAGCCTCCATAACTGAATACATAATTAATATCAGATCCAGTACATATCTATAGCCAACCCAAAATGGCCAAACTACTCTTCATAAAATATAACTTACAGCCTCTTAATTTGAAATATTAATTTAACAAAAATTATATTTGTAGAAAATTATAATTTTTTCGCAGAATTTATAATTCCGATTCTGCATCCGTTTCCATTTCAGTTTCTGTCAAAATTTACTTTTGACTTCCATTATAACACTTCTGTTGCATCACTACTAAAGAGCTGCTCAGACAAAAATTTAAAGAAATTAATATATTAACTTTGGCCTCTCAATACATTTATGAAAATGTAATGTACATACACAAAAATAAAAGTAGTTTTACAAAAATAAGTTATATTCATTCTGTAAATACTAGGAAATTATCTTCACGGAGATCCCCACCAATATTGATCTGCTCCATCAACAGGCCCTCAACAATTTATGTAGAGTTGCTACCCACCTGCTACTATCTAAAAAGCCCAAAGCCTTAAACTTAAGAAACCATATCAGTCCCCTGGTGGTTTCACTGGATTGTCACAAGCATACCTACCTAAGAATCTTTGCAAATATACCTATCTCAAACAAAAAATGGCAACTAATTTGTTTAAGCCATCCTAAGGAACAATAAACTAATACTCAATTTAATAAACCATAAGCGCTTATTGCAGCTCCCCCCTTGCAAGTTTACACCATAAAACTTATCTAAGAACCATTGTTTGTAGATACATGGAAAAATTTTGTTTGCATTTAGTAAAAAATTGGTATGTTTAGGATCATAGGTTGTTTGTGTGTACAAGCAAACTTTCACCCTAAACACATACCTACACATTCTGTTCCTTTATGAGTAAAAATATGTTTACAATATATAGAAAATAAATGAAACACTAAGAATTGATATCACTTTATTAAAGAATTAACTTATCACTGACAATAAGTTAACTCTTCAATAAATATCAAGAACTTACGTTAATAGCAGTCTTGTTAAATCTTAGAATATTGTAGAGACTGTTCTCATCATCACCCGGCATGAGAACAGGCGGTGGTGAAGACGCTGGTGGTGGAGCCGCACCACGGCCGCGGCCACGCCCGCGACCACCCCTTCCACGCCTGCGCAGAGGAGGCGGTGGCGGAGACTCCGCTAATCTGCCTACGAAGCCACCATCTCCACCTCGTCCTCGACTTCTCGTAATACGCTTCGTGGGAGCTGGAGATGGTGAGCGAGCTTCTTCTTCCTGTTGTTCCTCTGGTTCGTCTCTCGGCGCTTCTGTTGCCGTTGAATTTACTACTGCTCCAACATTAAATCCTGAATAATTTACATTCGGAATTTCTGGTTCATGAATTGATTGTCCACCATAATCAGTCATTGGTGTTGCCGGAGTCATCGGATTCACATACTCCGGAGGAGGATCATCCATTCGGATTCTTTTCCCGCCTCGCCGATGCATCTTGTCCTCTTCGTTAACTAGAAATAATTACTAACTACATTTAAAAGTACTATTTTGTATCTATAACGCAACAACTTGAACGCCTGACAAAGATTAGGAAAGCATTAGTACAATGCGACTTATTTTTACGATTATTGATTTACACAAAACTCGCTTCCCTGTTTATTGATCCTAAAAATCAGAATCATAGATAAATAAATATGTAGCAAGCTATGATCAGAATCACAGATAGTCAGTGGAACCATGGAGGTTAGAAAACATTTTTTTTTATTTAACTGGCTTTACGGCTCTGGGTTCTAGCCCTTCTGAACCTATAACTTCTTTCAGAATCTTCATTTTAATTTTTTTTAATGTTCAACCCAATGGACTGTTGATGACGACAGCCACTCAAGTTCATAAGGCGCCCAAGCGATAAAATTTACTTGAGGTTTATATCAACATGAAACCACTTGTTTCGTCGTTTTCTCTAATGGATCACACGTGCAGACACATAATTCACGAAATCACATCACTTTTATGAATTAAAATCCACTTCAAACGATTATTCAAGCGACAAAACAGGAGCAACAGTCATCGACGGCCTAGTTCCCGCCAAAACCTCTCGGTTAAATGTTCTGTATATATAGAACGATCGCCGTAGAAAATAATGTCCCAGAATAATGGACACCATAAGTGTGGTGCTGCAATCGCTAAGTTCGCTCAATAAAAGTCATTTTCAGTTTATTTTTCCGATCAGATGCTAAACCACTTGCACATATCATCTACAATAAAATACTTCTCCATTTTTTAATGTTTCTTTTTGTCAAAAATTAAAAAATTACTAAGCATGAAAATTTCTCACCAATGTCCGTTATTCAAGTAACTTCATCTACTTGTACTCATAAACAGCTAACTTCGCAGCCACTACTCACAACTCACAACTTTCAGGGACAGGCGGGATATGCACGTAGCGATCGTTCTCCTGTTCTCTAGCCTCCATGGATTAGGGTGAGACGAAAAAACGAAACGTACCGGTGTGAGTCTTTGGGTATTAAAGTACTCTTACTAGTTTGTGGTATTAAACCAAAGGAGACGAAATCGCAAGGCAGACGCCTCTGTAAAAGGTACGAGAGTCCGACTCATACTCGTTATATAAAACTAGTTGCTCCGCGTCGTGAGTCATTCCGAAGTGATCGTGCCAGTAAATAGAGTTCCGACAATATGCCGACTTGCATTTACATGAAAAAAGCAATCAAAAATGTCAAGTATACAAAAGGACAATGTGGCTTTTAATTTGTGAGTATTTTTAACATAAAATTAAAGTAATTTTATCATTAAAGCTCGTACTTTGTGAATATTATCGTTAAATAGCGAGTGTGGCCATCATAGTTCATAAAGTGAAAAATAATCTATTTTTAAATAAATATAATTTGCTACACAAGTTATATATATTAACGAAAATATATTTCCTAATAACTAAATCAGTTTGTGATGAATAATAATCATTACATATAGATGTGTAGTGGATTTTGTTAAATGATTTATATATTTAGCTCAATTTCAACACGATACTAAATATTATACAATTAAATATAATCGATAACTAGTATTTATTAAAATATTATACAAAATACAGGCCAAATAAGTCAAATCGAAACTTGTTACCTCGCAGCAAAAGTGTGCAATTTTTATAAAAATAAACTGGTATCACTGCAACCGAAAGTATTGCACTATAGTGATGAACGCCGCAACTTTAGCTATCGATGACTTAATTAACCATGCGGGTTTGTCTGCCGAACCGGTTTGTAGTTTTTATTTCGATTTTATAATAAAGTAATACAAAAAGTAGTAAATTTTTCTATTATTGGTTTTGTTATTACAGATTTCCAAGAGATCCTCTTAGGCGGCACACTTTGATTGTAGCTTGTAGAAACCATGAACCCGACACTTCAGTACCAATCTTGAACTTGTGGGATGTAATGTTTGGCTGTAATTATATTTAGATTAAATATTTTTATTATTAACTTTGACACCAATATTATTCTATTTGAAAATATTTTATTAAGTTTACAAAAGCATTAACCTATCAAATTTAATTCATATATTTATATGCCTATTATTGTAATTGTAACCTTAATCTAGTATAATTTTTGTACGCCATAAATGGCAAAACATGTAGCTGGTTTTAAGTTTTTTAACACTTGTATTTTATTTACTCATGTTCTACAAAATAAACCGACGCTCCGGGAAGTCTGCAGTCTGCGAACATGTTCAAGATCGTCCCCACCATTACATTAGATTTGATAAACCACAAATTCTCGCAAAAGAACACCGATTCCTACCAAGGATGATACGCGAGGCTATTGAAATTAAAAAAACATCCAAATTTCAATAGAGAAGATGGTTGGGTGCTACCTTGCTTGCTTGCTTGGGATCCTATAATTAACAAAATTAAGCCCAAACCCAAGCATACCACGGCAAGACTTCATGATACTATAAGCTCGTTTTGGACTAACTATGACATTGGGACGTCAAACATCTCAGTCCCCCCCGTGACCATGGGTGCCTTAAAGCACCCGAAACGTCGGGATAATAATAAAAAATAAATTAAAGTAATTAAACGCGATAAAATCCATAAATAATAGTTTTATTCAAAGTGTTTTTAATTCTTTTTCCTGTTCAGAGGTTAGTTGTGTACCACATTGTAATGATGAATCATCTAACAAAAGCGCAATACTTACTCCTACCTGATTACCACTGATTACACAAAAGTGCTTCGCCAATTACCATGCCCCGAGTTAATAATTGTCCAATTTTAAAATTAACCTCCTTATCTCCAATATTTTGTACAACAACCCCCCCCCCCCAGAACCTCCGCACAAATTGTATTCTCCGGGGAATAGATAATATGCTTCACCATTGTTTAACCGCCTAATACTCCCATTGACATAAACTTTGCCATTATAATTTTTGTCTTTACCTTTCGCACGAACTAACTTTGTTTCAGCAGTCTGTATTATTAAAGAAGTTTAACAAAATAAAGAGTACTTTTGCAAATCCGTATTGACTAATCTTCTTAATATAATGTCTGTATCTGTTTTTATTATTTGTAAATTAGGTCTCTCTGTAAAACTATGTCCGAGGAGAACAGGACAATTAATTAAGGCATCATCTATAATAAGGGCTTCCACATTATTTTCCTGGACACCCAGAACCTCTTATAGTCACTAGGGCTTTACCTAATGGTCTATAGGGTACATTTCCTAATCCCCTGAGCACTGGGCCTTCAACTTGCCGCCAGTTTAGTCCTAGGTTTTGAGGTGTACTAAGGTGGATCAAGGTACCCTCACTGCCGAGATCGACATGACAATTCGTAAGGTGGCCATTAATTTTCAATGGAATCTTATATTTACTACTCGTATTTGCCGTGTTATCTACTATAAGAACTGATTTTAGATTTCCTTCCTTGGTACCTCGATTCTCCCTAGGGCACTCAGAGCTTATATGTCCCAAAAAATTACAATTATTACATCTAATCTTAGGTTTATTACAACGAAAAAATGGATGTCCTATCTCTTTACAATTAAAGCATGACATCTGACTAATTAGGCCTGTGCGCTGAGTTAGGTTTCGAAATAGGTTGTGTATTGTTAAGTATCGTAGTATTTGATCGACCTTCTCTGTCTTTTAATAAAAATTTATCATTGGAGTTTTTGTTTTGATCAGTTTTAATAGATTTGAAAAATTTTAGCACTTGTTCAGGTTCGCCAAATTCTGCACCTTGTGCCCCTAATCTAATATCCCCCTATCGTCAATGCCAGCAATTAAACAATCGACGGCCCTTTTTCCAAATATCTCACAACGATTGAGTAAGTTCATTTTTGAATAATAATAAAGCTCTAGCGAATCACCAAAACGAACTCTCTTATTGAGCATCTCTTAATAATTCTGCGTAGTTATCACGTGAAGGAAAAGACTCCTTTAGTTTGAACTTCCATTCAGACCAGGAAAAAATTAAAATAGGTAAGCCCTGATACCACGTTCTTGCTACCACACTTAATTTAGGCAAGGAGTAATGTATAATTTGTCTTTCATCCCAATTATAAATTTGGGCACACTCTTCAATCTTATGGATCCATGCGTCTATTGATTGTTCTTTACAAAGCAGGTCAAATTCAGGAATAACGTTATTAAAGACAGGAAATTTATCACGATCACCTACGTTCTTGAAATCCTTCATAACGTTTATAAATTTTTCAAATAATTTTGTTTCATTGTACCTTGATTCATCTATTGACGCGGGTGAACTGCTGCTTGAAGTCTTTCGTCGCCGCTGGTGGCGATGGTGCCGGGATTTATTCTCCTTGCGCTTGCTTAGCGACCGAGAACGCTCACGGCTGAACGTGCCTCGATCGGCTCGACGCCGTGACCTTGATGATCTTGTCTCTCGTAGCTCATCTCGCGAACGAGATCTCAGCTCTCGGGAATGATTGCCGATCCGTTTAGACATGATGGCTCATGAAATAAAAAGAAATAATTGTTTCAATACAAAAAAAGAAATTATAACTTAATTTAGTGAAACTAACTACTTATTCGTAAAACAATTAATGTTCATATTATAGTGAAAATGACGTTTGTGTTATTTTCTTTGACATATTTTATTTAAAAATGTTCAGCTAAAGTTAAATACTAATAACATACCACATATTATGTAGACTGACAAGTCAGTTATTTATTTGGGCCAACCATATATATTATGACCCTTTCCTAAGTTGAAAGAGTTATACTAGTAAAAAAACTGGTATCATTTGCATATTTTCGTAATTGATTATATTTCAGTTTTACGAAAAATATTACTAAAATTCAGACTATTATTTCCTCAAAATCGAGAAAGAAAAGTTTCGTAGCCATGCTTAATAAATTAACTAAGAAAGGATAAAAAGATATATTCTTTTAAAACTCTTTACTTACATTAGTTCCCTTTCAGCGGTATCCCACTTCTGAGATGTTAATATCGACGAACTTTTGCACAGGAATGGCGGTACACCAAATTAAATGCTTGTTTTTAACAACTGTATATTTCATGTGGCATTAGTCTTTACAATACATGTATCCACTTTATCACAACCGTAGTGAACACTTCACTAATCTAGTATCATTCACATAGATTCCACTATACACGTCTATGCGTTACGACTGTTTATCTACGAAAGACGTCTTCACTGTCTACCCTTACAGCATTTATAGCAAGAATAAAATAGGGTTTGGATATGACTTCCGCAAAAGACAAATCCATAGTCAATAACAAGGCAGAGTATTTGCCAACCGGATGTTACCGGAAAATGTACAGAATGACAGCAATATCAAGAATCAAATAGGGTTTGGATTTGACTACCGCAAAAGTCAAATCCATAGTCAATAACAAAACAGAGTATTTACCAACCGGATGGTATCGGAAAATATACAAAATGTCAACACACACACACACACATATATATATATATATATATATATATATATATATATATATATATATATATATATTTATTATATTATATATATATATATATATATATATATATATATATATATATATATATATATATATATATATATATATATATATATTTATATATATATATATATATATATATATATATATATATATATATATATATATTATATATATACAATAGTAAAATGTATAGGAAAAATGTAAATTAAACTATTGTATTAGTTAAGATATTTATATTTTCAAATGAAGAACGTTGTTTCAACCTTATATGCTAGATATTTAAGAATTCTAACTTAGTACATATGTTGTAAAATAGGCATATTTTGTTGAATAAATAAAAGGTTTTTTGTGATATAAAAATGTAATGTATATCATAGTATAGATATTTTTTGTGCTATCTTTATAAATAAAATGTATAAATGTATGTCTTATACAAATAAAGATATTGGGCAAACCGTGAGAGGAGTGAGGCTCACAGAAAATGTACCATAACACACAAGAACTTGTAACACACGATAACACACTGGAATTGTGTAACACACTGGAAATGTTGTTAAGCTTGATGCACATAAAGCAAGAAAAAAATTGAATTTCAAATAAAATACGATTATAGATAGAATTATTTATTTAATAAAACAACTTAAAAAACAAAGAGATCAAAATTTGTACTTAGAATTACACAATCGTATTATTTTGGCATTATTTGAATATATATATATATATATATACAAGCTTGTAATCGTAGTGGTGTTGTATATATATTTATATGTTATATCTACCTACTTGTAAATATTCTACTCAAAATAAACCTTATCGCTAGGATCAGCTAAAAAGTATTCTTTTGATCGTTTTGTGTTTTGTGTTATTTTAACCTGCTTAACTATTAAATCTTCAGTTACAGTGTCTTCATCTTTTATTTTGTGAATTACAAACTTTAGCTCCGGTTTTTTAATGGTTTTCAGAAATCGTATGGTAAAATAAGATTTTCCTTCTTTTTTAAAACTGTCTTCCAAGAATCCTATGTAATACTTCCACGCGGTTCTTTGATAATACCTTACAAGTACAGTGTCTTTGAAAGATAGCCTCCATATGTCTGTATTAATTTTTGATGTCACTTCCGAGTCATTTTTTGCATTGTCAAAGTTATTTTCATCATCCTGCAGAGTCGTAGCAATCACAGATTGTTCAGCTAAATTAGTTTTAACTACTCCCTGATTTTCATTAGAAAAAATGTTTATTTCTCTTGTGTCTTTACCAGTGTATGTATTTTTTTTATCTTCATGGCTTGATTGTTCTATTTTTTCTCTCTCTATTTTACTTGTGTCTGATATTTTTCTTAAATTTGTAACGTTCTTCTGTTCTTTCAATTGATAATCCATATGATCCAGATAATCATCATCTGATAAGATATCATCTGTAATGTGATACTCTTCATCAGAAGTATCATGCAAAGAAATCGTCATATCTTCGTCTGTACTGCTCTCCTCTTCCGTTTTAAGTTTCTTATTTGTTTTAAGGTGTATGTCTTTTATTTTTCTTTTCTTTGAACATTTCTTCATTCTGTCATGAGAATTTTCTTTCAAACTTTTGCTAGCAATGTCTGTTTTGAGGTTTATTTGTTTTAAATTGAATGGTCCATATTGTCTCAAATTAAAATAAGACCTGTTTTCTTGAGTATTTTTAATGTCAGCTAATACTGTTATAGACGTTTTAGACGGAATAGATTTTTCATTTAACATTTCTGTTTGCTTTAGCAAGTCCGCAGATTTCAGATTGAGACAGTCGCAAAAACCTGGTCTACTCTTTTCGCAGAAGCAACTTAAACAACGGTAGGAAATAGAGTTAGCTGAGTCAACATTGTTAATAATCTGATGTATTTTCATCGTGTTTGGCACTGGTACGAGTTCTACTGATTCGTTCAGCATGGCATCTTCAGGTATAAAGAAAAGCTGTATTTTGGTTTCAGACGCTTGTAAAAATTCATAAGCTGTTTTAGCGTCAGGAACATTTGAACCATAAGCGACAATTGAGTCTAATTTTCCTTTAATGGCTCCTCCTACACCATCAGCGGCTCCTTTACCGTGTGACGCTTCGTAAAAGTTCCACGTGGAAAATGGAAAGCCCAACTCTTTCGTCAGTTTTGCGAAATAGTAAAAGTTTTTCTTCTGTCGGTATTGTACAGTTGGGCCATCTGAATAAAAATGAATCCCGTCTACTTTGGGTAATTTCTCCTTGACCAACTTAAGCACAGGTAAGAGATGTGCCCAAATGGCATCTGGTCCGTGGTCTTTGTTTGGACTTAAACTTGCAAAAGATTGATGACCTTTTTCGGTATATAACACCCCAGTGTGGAGACTGATCTGTTGTCTGGACCCATCAAAATGCATGGCTTGTATTTCAGTGGCTAATTTGCAAGAATAGTTTTCCGAAAAATCGACGTGTAGAACGACAGTACGGTCATCTAAATTTTCTATGCACTGCCGATATTGTTTGTACTGATGCACGATATTGTAGGAATGGATTTTGAAACTTCGTAGTTCTTCTTGAAAGGCATCTAGGAGCATTTTTAGCGAACCAGTTTTTTTTTCTATGACGTTTTTTTTTCGTAATTTTCGTCACATCACAATTTTTTTTTGGTTTGTATTCATGAGATTTCAAAACCCATTCATCCCATGAAACATTATAGTTTAGATCTTTTTCACCCATAGAAAAATCAATACGTTTGTTTTTGCAAAAATCACAGTCTCCGTAAGCACATTCCTTTGACTTTGAAGAACATACAACCATACTCAGTAACTCATCAAGATCTGTTGTTGCTATTAATCCAATTGACTTCAATGACGTGGCTTTCATTTGCAAATTTTCGTGCCTCTTGCAAGCGCAAGTGTCTCGTTTCTCGGCTTTTGGTGGTAATATATAAAAGGGTCTGTACCTTTTGAAAGTTGAAAATGATAATTTTCCTCCTTCTTCTCTATATTTCTGATATAATTTATGTAGAGTGCCAAGCAAATACTTTCTTTGTTTTTTTGTTTTTTTTTTGTGTCTTTACTTCGTTTTTCCCTGCTGTCATCCTACTCACATCATCCCTTTCATAAAAGTTTCTTAACTGTGTCTGTATTAACGAGCTTTTATTTTTCTGTTTAGTGTGACGAATTTTTCCTTTAAGACCTAAATAGGTAGCCATCTTAGTTTTCATACTGTATTTATTAATGTTATCACTTTTGGTAAAAAAATCTTTAATTAATCGTTTTTCTTGAGTGTTTTTACTTTTGTAGCTGTCTTTTATAGTGCCCACTATTACATTATGTTCTAGCAAAACTTTTTTCACGCTTTCTCTTTCTTCAGGTCGAATACTAGGTAAATTTTGATCAATGTATGCGCACGTTTTCGAAACGGGGGTCATTTGTTCAAGGGCTTTATCTTTTTTTGGCAATTGGGCTTGACCTGTCTTCAAAGCTACGAATCATTTGGTTTTTCTCCTCAATAATTTCAAGTAACTTTTTATTTTTTTCCATAGAACGGTTTAATCTTTGCCTAATTTTTTTCAACGACTTTTTATATTTTTTTTAATTCCTCTTCTAGCTTTGTGTCATTTTTCAGTCTATAAATGACCCTTCTATTATAATTTCTCTTCTGTGTTAAAATTTGTCGTTCTAAAGGCACTACTTCAGGCTTAGGTTCTTTCTTACTTTTCTTCTTTCTCTCTCTCCACTGCTTTCTAATGATTTCTTGATCAGATAAAGGATATTCTGCTATTCTTTTTCTATTTCTTTTTGTTCTTTCTGCATTTTGTTTTTGCTGCAATTTAAATTTTTCAGGATTTACTTCTTTCAGCCGTTCTCGATAAAGTTTCTGCCTTTCTTTAGGTGTTAGAGGCATCTGTAAAATCAACATAAAATAAAAATAAAAACCATGAATGCAGTTACATTTTACTTTTTGTTGTATATTAAGTAAACTTTTTTCTGGTTTAAAACCCAAAAATAGCCTACTTTAAACAACAAATTTATATGGGACCAGCCTGAAGGCATTCTCTATTCACCAAAAAGTATTTTTGAAATTGGTCTACAGAATCTGGAGAATCGCGTAACATACATACAAAAGAAAATAAAAAATATCAGTTGAATTGACAACCTCCTTTTTCTTGACACAAAACATAAATATTTAGCTTTTTCTATACCTAAGTATTGCAATGTGAACTAAGCTTTATACTTTTCACGTGTGTTACGTCACACAAATTTGTAACACACGCATCACACGTGAGCAAACACTCGTGAAGAACATAACCTAAAATTCAGGTAGCATCTTTACTTGCAAAGCAAATCCGTAATAAACTGCATTATTTAGGAATATTTAATGTCTCTTTCAACTATATATATTACAAAACAACTTAATGTTATTACTTACCTTGCAAAATTATTTCCAAAAGTCTCTAAAGTCCAATGACGAAAAATAACACACACCAAGTACTGCCTACTGCCCGTAAACCAAGATGTCTGACAAAACACTGACGTTTCATATTGAAAGTTATAGTGTTGCCATTGTGAAAAAAATGGATGACGTGTTGCTATTGCTTCTATCAAAAAAGCTGCTATGTAACACAGTTTTTGTAACACACGTGAATCAGATGGAACACATTTGTTTATTCAATCGTTTTTTAATTATTTTTTTTACTAGTTTTATTACACTTATTATTAGAACAGTAGTTTTATGCAATTACATTTAGCATAACATTAAGAAATCACGATACTTTATTCAAACGATGAAGTAATGAAGAAAAAGAAAATGTACTACGCATGGACACATTTTATTTTTCTATGAAATTACATCTCACCAACTTTTTGTACCAGTTTATTTTGCTTATATTAAAAAGTATTCACAATTTAAATGGAGTAATATTAACAAGCGAATAATGCCCAATACAGAAAATAATCAGATTATTTACAAAGAACTACCAAAAAATATATTATATATTCTTGAATTTCGGCACGTGAAAAATATAGACGAAGTACATTTTTTGTGAGCCTCAACCAGAGAGTGATAGTACAAATTGATGTAATTAGGTAGCGTAATCGCACGGAGGGCGCGGCTCTCTTTCGCGTATAGCTTGGTGATACCTCAGTAAACTGGTTTTCATACAAATAGGACGATGCGTTCCATCGGCATAAAAATGGAGGCGGCGGGCGAGGAACTTAGGATCTTTGCAGCATACCGCCCGCCAGGGACTCCATTTCACTCCTCAGACATCCGGACGGTAATGGAAGGCACAACACCCACCATCATCGCCGGGGACCTGAACGCCAAACACCCGGCGTGGGGGTCCAGAATGATCACCCCGCCGGGTCGTGAACTGTACGAAGACGCTGAACACCATGACTATGACGTTCTAGGTCCCGAGGAACCGACGCATATTCCTAGCGACCATAGGAAGCGTCCGGATGTATTAGACATCGTGCTCACTAGGAACGTCAACTATCCAGTAGTGGTAGAAGTGCTGTATGATCTGAATACACAGCACCTCCCGATTCTGATAACCCTTGGCACTAAGGCAGTGACCTCACCGCCCAGAGCCAGTAAGACCAAGATCGACTGGAGGCTCTACCACCAACACCTGCAGGAGAGACCTCCAGTCCATACACCGATCACCTCAGCGGACGACGTAGAGGCCGCTGCAACCAGAATTTCCACGAGCATCAAGGAGGCCCTCAACGCGGCCTCTACGATTGTCCCTCTCTCGGGAAGGAAAGAGGAGCTGCCGCTAAAGATACGCGTGCAGCTAAATCATAAAAGAGCGCTGAGGAAGCTCTGGGCGCGTACCCGCTGCCCTAGAGTAAAGAGAAAACTGAACACCTTGTCAGACGAACTGTCGGTTGCAATACAGGCCCACAGAGGAGAGGCCTGGGAGCGGCGCATATGGAAAGCTGATGAACAGCACGCGTCGCTCTACACATTGAACCGGCAGCTAACGAAAATTCGACCACCTGTTTGCCCGCTGACCAACAACGCGGGCATTCAACGTTACGATGCCAAGGGCAGAGCGGATATCCTAGCTGAGCACTTCGAGGAGCAGTTTATGCCGAACCCTACAAGTGCGGAGTTCCTGGAATCCCATTCACGGAAAGAAAGCCGCGTGCAGGAGCTCCTGTCGTCGCCCGTGCCACCGCTTGCAGGAGAGTGGTTTATCTCCCCCGCTGAACTGCGGAGGACAGTAACCCGCCTGCAACCGAGGAAGGCGCCGGGGCACGACGGGATTACAAATGCTGCACTACGACAGCTGCCCAATAGAGTCCTTGTAGAGATAGGTCGGCTCTACAATGGAATATTGCGGACATCCCACTTCCCGGAGGACTGGAAGAAAGGCAAAGTCATCGTCTTGCCGAAACCCGGGAAGGACAGACGTAGAGCTGCCAACTATAGGCCGATCACGCTGCTACCGCATATAGCTAAACTGTGCGAAAGATTACTGTTAAGACGTCTCCGCCCGTGCATCCAACTTCGGGCGGAGCAACATGGATTCAGGAGGGGACACTCAACAGCAACACAGCTGACCAGAGTGCTGCACCTGCTTGCGGCCGAACAGACAACCGTGGCCGCATATCGTTGGGCGTCTTTCTCGATATCGAGAAAGCGTTCGACCGGGTGTGGCACACAGGATTACTCTATAAATTAGATGTGCAAACATGTATCCCTCCTGCTATATTGCGGCTAGTGGCGTCTTTCCTGGAAGCCAGGAAGTTCTACGTCTGCGTAGAGGACGCCGAGTCCGCAATCAAGACCATAGCAGCTGGTGTGCCACAGGGCAGCTGTCTATCTCCAGCCCTGTACGCGGCGTACACTAATGACATACCCACCCTGGCAGGACACTTGCAAGAATGGGAGGACGACGTCGAACTAGCACTGTTTGCGGATGACAGCGCATACTTCACGTCGTCCAGAAGAGCCCACATAGCAGCTGCCAGGATGCAACGTCTGTTGGACCTGCTGCCACCATGGTTGGGTGAGTGGAGGATGGCCGTCAATGTTAGCAAGACGACCGCTCTACTCACTCGCCGCTATAGAAACCTACCACCACCGCTAACCCTCGGAGGCCAGGAGATCGCATATGAGAAGGCCGTGACCTACCTTGGATGTCGGATTGACAGGATGCTGCGTATGACTGCGCACGTTGACTCTGCTATACGCAAAGCTCGATGTGCGCGGGCAATGCTACGTCCTGTCCTGACATCCAAGTTACCGACAAAGTCGAAGATAACCATCTATAAAACTTACATAAGACCCCTGCTAACATACGCTGCTCCGGCCTGGTATGCACTCCTGAGCGATCATCAGAAGCGGCGACTTCAGGCCCAGCAGAGTTTGTCATTACGAACCATAGTCGGTGCGGGTCGCTACGTCCGTAATGACGTCATAGCGGCCAACCTCAAGATGGAGAGCCTACATGATTTCGTGGTCCGGCTGGCGCGCGGTATGTTTGACCGCGCCGACAACGGGCCACATGAACACCTCAACGGCTTCGCGCCGTTGCATGCAAGGCCGCCGGACGGGCGACCTTATCCAAGAGAACTCCTCCCTATATAGATTAGGGAGTCCGAGTAAACCCCTCAATGCCGCAGAAAGGCCAACTTTGACAAATTGTGTTATTTAAACACAATTCTTAGATAACCTCCTTTTATTATAAATTTACCGACTGCGACAATAGTCGTTATAAGCAACGCCTTTAACATCAAGGCGCCCAGGACCGGCACATTGTAGTGTGCCGTGAGGAACATCCGGGTAAAGGGGTACACCCCGAGGCCCGAGACCTGCACGGCATTTATGCCCTGCAGAGGACAACAACGATACAAATAGCAATAAGGATCTCCTAGGTGTGCATTATTTCGTAGTTATCAGTGGCTGTAAATAACCGCCGGTTCGACAAACTCCGCCGATCGTTGAGTCCCGTGATTCCGTGAGGCGTCGAGGTCACCGGCCCCTAGGTGATTCTTGGCACTTAATGCGCTCCGTGCATCCTGTGCCTAGTCGCGTATTAAAGTGCCACCGTCGCACTTCCCCCAACCCTTTTGTTGTAAAAGGGGTAGGCAGTGCCCCAAGAGACTACGCCAACTTAGTTGCTACCTCCATCCGCGTCGCGCATTACAGCCGATCGGCTGGATATAGACAGGGCCGTTAGTAGACTACTGACTCTTAGGTAGGTTCACCATGTCCGACAAGGACAATGATAAGGGGGAGCCACCACCGAGAACCAGAAAACCACCGGACCGAACAAGTATTCTGGATCGACCGATAGCATACCGGGACATCTTTAATCCGGAAAGGACTCGAGTAGTGTCTTCCTACTCGCAGATCCCGACTAGGAAACCCCTATCTCCAGGGAAAGGACCCGCACCGAGGACCGCGCTCTCGCCCATCGTACCTGAAGGTACGACTGGGCTGGAACCGGTTCCCCAACAACAGCGGGCTAAGAAGTCGTGGAGAAGGCACACTCCGCCTGAGACTGCAGCATCATTGCAAGAGAAGAGGAAATGCCTAGGATCCTCCAACTCCTCGGATTACTCGTCATCCGAGGAGGAACAAGTCCAACGACCGATAAGAAGATCACCACCGAAGTCGCCATCGCCGACCAAGCCCACTCCCACTAGATCAGAGGAACACCATTCCAGCATGGAAGCCGTGGATCTAGAGCAGGGAGGAGAAGAGTCGTATGGTTGGAGTGCTACAACTTATGCGACCTTAGCCCCGAATACATCTGCTGGACACTCGCTGTCCATGTCGCCTGGGAAGACAACTGAAAATCCGTCCGGGCGTCCGCAGGATGATGGCCAACGGCCATCTACTAGCTACGCCCATATGGTAGCTGCGCCAGCAGTGCCACGACCGGCGGCAGTGACTTCTGATAAGCCTGCCGACCAGGAGGAGAAAACAAGATATCCGCCCATAGTGGCGGAATGCCTCCCGGACTGGACGAGGCATTTCAAGGAGCTCAATAGAATGTTGGGCCACCCATTGAATGCCCGTCCGTTCGGGAAGGGAGTCCGATTTACACCACAGAGCGCCACTGAATTTAGGACTGTTCAACGCTATATGGTTGAACTTTCCAAGGCAACACCTAACATGTCGTGGTACTGCTATACCCTGGATGTAGACAAGCCCACCAAAGTGGGCATCCGGGGCCTACCAATGGGGACCGACACCAGTACCATCGAGGAGGCTATAAAGGCAAAGGGCTTCCCGGTGAAATACGTTAAAGCGATTCCACCACGAAGGGGCAGACCAGGATGCGTCTACTTTGCCCAGTTCGACCACCTGAGCCTGGAGCAGCTCAAGAAACTATATGAAGTTGACGAACTACTCTATATGAGAGGAGTAGTTATTGAGGCCTGGCAAAGGAAAGCAGGACCGGCCCAATGCAACCGCTGCCAGGCCTTTGGACACGCCTCAGCTAACTGCTTCAGGCCGGTGAAGTGCGTACGCTGCGCCGGGGAGCATATAGCGAGCCTTTGCCCTCGGGGTAGGGAAGAGGAACCCACGTGTGCCAACTGTGGTAAGAACCACACAGCCAATGACCGTCGCTGTCCAGTCCTGAGGAGGACTGCACGAAGACAGGGGATAACCTTACCGGGGCTACTCCCGGAGGACCCGAAAAGGATCCCCCAGAGTCGCCCTAAAGCCATTACCATCCAGAAAGACGGGTTGGCTACCATCACGGGGAAGGGCAGACAACCAGCCCCCCCCCCCACCCGTACCACACAAGGAAACTGTGGAACCCGCAGAGGAAAGGGCAACCACCGGGGCGACTCTGCAACCTCCCGCCAATCCTGCCACAGAACGGCAGCCCTCAAAGAAGAGGAGGCGGGAGAGAAGCAGAAAGAAAGCGCAGCCTCCTCGGGCTGTTACCTCTACCCCGACACCTGGACCAATAGCCTCTCAGGCTCAGGTTACAGAGGAGACCACCAAAAAGGGCATGGGTAGAGTGCAGGAGAGGGCCCCACTCGTAGAGAGAGCCCGACCCACACACAGAGCGCGCTCTACCCAGAACCAAGAAGACCAACGCCCGAGACCAGCACCAACGCCTTCACATAGGAGACCACCGACGGCCGGCCTCGAAACAGCTGATGCAATCCAGCGCTTAGTTGGCATTGCCATCGAGGTCGGCACGCAAGTCCTGGCCGATATAAGAGCCGGGACTGACCCCGTAACAGCGATCATGAAGGCGCTGGCAAACCTCCTGGCCAGGCACTATGGAGGAGAATAACCTGCGCCTAATGTACTGGAACCCGGACGGTATACGGCAGAAGCTGCATGAACTCCGCACTGTCGCCCAGCAACAGGACATACATATCATACTGCTGGGCGAAACAATATTAAATCCAAAGACGCAAATAAAGCTGCCTAACTTTCATATCTACAGAAGGGACGAGGTCACTTCTCAAGGGGCCGCCAACAGAGG
Source organism: Parnassius apollo (assembly GCA_907164705.1). Classification (NCBI taxonomy): domain Eukaryota; kingdom Metazoa; phylum Arthropoda; class Insecta; order Lepidoptera; family Papilionidae; genus Parnassius; species Parnassius apollo. The sequence continues at coordinate 884,481 of CAJQZP010000620.1, read as the reverse complement.
GACGGCGGTTCTAGTGAGGAGGGACATCGTCCACCAAGAGCTGGAATTACCATCCTACCAGACAATGCGTTCAATCGGCATAAGAATGGAGGCGGCGGGCGAGGAACTAAGGATATATGCAGCATACCGCCCGCCAGGGACTCCATTCTGCTCCTCAGACATCCGGACGGTGATGGAAGGCGATACTCCTACAATCATCGCCGGGGACCTGAACGCCAAACACCCGGCGTGGGGGTCCAGAGTGATCACCCCGCCGGGTCATGAGCTATACGAAGATGCAGAAAAGAACCAGTACGACGTTCTAGGTCCCGAGGAACCAACTCACGTTCCTACTGACCCACGGAGGCATCCGGATGTATTAGACATCGTGCTCACTAGGAACGTCAACTATCCGATAGTGGTAGAAGTGCTGTACGACCTTCCTTCAAAGCACCTCCCGTTACTGATAACCCTTGGCCTAAAGGCAGTGACTACGCCGCCTAGAGCTTTTAAAACCCGTGTCGACTGGAGGCTCTACTGTCAACATCTTCAGCAGAGACCTCCAGCACACCATCCTATAAGCACAGCGGACGACGTAGAGGCCGCTGCTACTAGAATTACCAACAACATCAAGGAAGCCCTCCACGCGGCTTCTACGGTCGTCCCGATTACAGCAAGGCGAGACGATCTGCCGCGTGAGATATGCGTGCAGATCAAGCGCTAAAAGGGCGCTGAGAAAGCTCTGGGCGCGTACTCGCTGTCCCAGAATTAAGACACAGCTGAACACCTTATCGGAGGAACTGTCGGTTGCAGTCCAGGCCTTCAGAGGAGAGGCCTGGGATCGGCGCATACAGAAGGCGGAAGAGCATGATGCGTCGCTCTATCGACTGAACCGGCAGTTGACCAAATCCAAACCTCCCATTTGCCCGCTGACTGACAATACGGGCAAACGTTGCTACGATGCCAAGGGCAGAGCGGATATCCTAGTCGAGCACTTCGAGGAGCAATTTATGCCGAATTGAGCAAGTGCGGAGTTTATGGAGCTTCATGCCCGCAAGGAAAGTCGGGTACAGGAGTTCCTGTCGTCGCCCGCGCCGCCTCTTGCAGGAGACTGGTTCATCTCCCCCCGCAGAATTGCGGTGGACAGCAACCTGCCTGCAACCGAGGAAGGCGCCGGGGCACGACAGGATTACCAACGCTGCACTCCGACAGCTGCCCAACAGAGTCATAGTAGAGCTTGGTCGACTCTGCAATGGGATACTGCGGACATCCCACTTCCCGGAGGACTGGAAAAAAGGCAAAATCATCGTCTTGCCGAAACCCGGGAAGGACAGGCGTAGAGCTGTCAGCTACAGGCCGATCACGCTATTACCACATATAGCTAAACTGTTTGAAAGATTGCTACTAAGACGTCTCCGTCCGTGCATCCAACTTCGGGCGGAGCAGCACGGATTCAGGAGGGGTCACTCCACAGTCACTCAACTGACTAGAGTGCTGCACCTGCTTGCGGCAGAGTACAATCGTGGCCGCATATCGTTGGGCGTCTTTCTCGATATCGAGAAGGCGTTCGACCGGGTGTGGCACGCAGGACTATTATATAAGCTGAAGGAACAGATCAGTGTCCCTCTTGCTATACTGCGGCTAATAGCGTCTTTCCTGGAAGAAGGAAGTTCTACGTCTGCGTAGAGGACGCCGAATCCGCAACGAGAACCATCCAAGCCGGCGTCCCACAGGGCAGCTGTTTGTCTCCAGTCCTGTACGCGGCTTACACCAACGACATACCTACACTGGCAGGCAGGCTTCAAGAGTGGGAGGACGACGTTGAGCTGGCACTATTCACGGACGATAGCGCCTATTCACCTCGTCCAGAAGAGCCCACATAGCCACTGCCAAGATGCAGCGTCTGCTGGACCTGCTGCCACCATGGCTGGATGAGTGGAGGATGGTCGTCAACGTTGGTAAGACGACCGCTCTGCTCACTCGCCGTCTCAGGAAGTTTCCACCTCGGCTGACCCTCAACGGCCAGAAGATTGCGTACCAGAAGGCTGTAACCTACCTTGGGTGCAGGATCGACAGGACGCTGCGCATGACCGCGCACGTCGACTTCGTCGTCCGCCGGGCCCGATGTGCGCGGGCGACGCTCTTGCCGGTCCTGGCATCCAAGCTGCCCATACGAACCAAGCTCCGGATATACAAGATGTATATCCGGACCATCATCACCTACGCTGCACCGGCCTGGTACGCACTTCTGAGCGACCCTCTGAGGCGGCGATTACAGGCCCAGCAGAACCTGACATTAAGGACGATCGTCGGAGCAGGTCGCTACGTCCGGAACGACGTGATAGCGGCTGACTTGAAGATCGAGAACATCACCGACTTCGTGGCCCGTTTAGCGCGCGGCATGTTTGACCGTGCCGATAACGGGCCACACGAACACCTTAACGGCTTTGCGCCGTTACACACCCGGCCACCGGACGGGCGACCTCTTCCAAGAGAACTCCTCTCTATATGTGATTAGAGAGTTGAGTAACAACCCACAATGCCGCAGAAAGGCCAACTCAGACTTACCAAATAACCACCTTTTCCGTAGTTGGATAACTACGGAAATCAAATTACCACCACCACGGAGAAAACCCGTGTATGCTATCGAGCCTAAAAAAAGGCTAAGGACTGTCCCATAGTAATGGGATATGAGGACACCCGGGCAATGGGGGTCACCCCGAGGCCCGATACCTGCATTGTCCTAGGACATTGTAGACGACATTCAACAATACAAATAGTAATAAGGATCTCCTAGGTGTGTGTTATCTGTAGTTAGCAGTGGCTGCAAATAACCGCCCGTTCGACAAACTCCGCCGATCGTTGAGTCCCGTGATTCCGTGAGGCGACGAGGTCACCGGCCCCTAGGTGATTCTTGACACTTTATGCGTTACGTGCATTTTGTGCCCAGTCGCGTTATAAAGTGCCACCATCGCACTTCCCCCAACCCTTTTGTTTGCAAAAGGGGTAGGCAGTGCCCAACAGTGATTACGCCAACGTGTTTTAAACCTGCCATCTGCGTCGCGCATCGTGCCGAACGGCTGGTATTTTGGATAGGGCCACTTAGATTACCTGACTGACCCTTAGGTAGGCTCTCAGCATGTCCGATAATGACAAGGGGGAGCCCCCACCTAAACCAAGAAGACCACCGGACCGTCCTGGAGTACTGGATCGACCAATCGCGTACCGCGAAATCTTCCATCCGGAACGAACTCGAGTAGTGTCCTCCTACTCGCAGATCCCAACACGGAAACCTTCGTCACCAGACAAGGAGCCCGCACCGAGGACCGCGCTCTCGCCCACCGTACCTGAAGGTACGTCTGGGCGTGAACCGTTCCCCCAACATCAACGGGCTAAGAAGTCGCTGAGAAGGCACACTCCACCCGAGACAGCAGCATCCCTTCCCATCCCAGACAGGAAAAGAGGTAATGCCTCGGATCCTCCAACTCCTCGGAATATTCATCTGAGGAAGAATACGACCAGCAACCGAACAGACCCGTACGGAGATCACCACCTAAATCGCCATCGCCGATCAAATCAACTCCTCCCAGAACACCGGAACACCATACCAGCATGGATGCTGTTGACCTGGAACAGGGAGGAGAAGGGTCATACGGGTGGAGTGCAACCACGTACGCGACCCCAGCGCCAAGTACATCTGCCGGACGCTCACCGTCCGTGCCTACAACCAACCCGTCAGGCCGGCCATCGGACGCTAGCCAAAGGCCTTCGACTAGTTATGCCCAACTGGTAGCTGCCCCGGCAGTACCAAGGACAATGACAGCTGAGGCACCTAAACCGCCGGAAGAAACGGCCAAAAGATACCCACCTATAGTGGCTGAGTGCTTACCGGACGAAGCATTTCGAGGTGCTGAACAAGAAGTTGGGTCACCCACCGAATGCTCGCCCATTCGGTAAGGGGGTCAGATTCACCCCTCAGAGTCCGGAAGAATTCCGGACGGTGCAGAAATATTTAATAGAGATGACCGATAAAGTACCAGCTATGTCCTGGTACTGTTACACCCCCGAGGAGGACAAGCCCACGAAAGTGGGCATACGGGGACTACCAGTGGGCACGGATCCATCTGCAATAGAGGGGGCTATCAGGGCCAAGGGGTTCCCTATTAAGTACGTAAAAGGGACCCCCCCCCCCCCCCGTAGACGCAGACCTGGGTGCCTCTACTTCGCGCAACTGTACCACCTGAGCCTGGAGTGCCTCAACGAGCTTTACCAGATCGACGAGCTCCTCTTCATGAGAAGAGTCGTCATAGAGGCCTGGCAAGGAAAAGCGGGCCCATCACAGTGCCACCGCTACCAGGCCTTTGGCCACGCATCCACCAACTGCTTCAGACCAGTGAAGTGTGTTCGCTGTGCCGGAGATCATATCGCCAGCAACTGCCCAAGGGGTAGGGATGAAGAACCGCGATGCGCTAATTGCGCTAAAAACCATACTGCCAATGATCGCCACTGCCCAGTCCTGAGGAGGATTGCAAGGAAGCAGGGAATAGCTCTACCGGGATTACTCCCGGAAGAGCCCAGAAGAGTCCCCCAGAGTCGTCCCAGGGCCGTAGTCCAGGAAGACGGGTGGACTACAATTAGAGGAAAGGGAAGGCAACCTGCCCCCCCTCCACCCGTCTCGGCACCCACAGAAACGGTGGTGCCAAGCACCCTTATATCGAAGGCAACCACCGGGGCGATTCAACGCCCCCCTGCTAACGACGCAATCGAGCGCCAAACCTCACAGAGGAGTAAGTGGGGGAGGAAGAAGAGGAAGAAGGTGCAGCCTCCTCCTCAGGCAGCAACTTCTACCCAACCCCAACGGTAACGATAGCCCAGGCGCAGGTTACCCAGGATAAGAAAACTAGAATGGGTAGTGTCAGAAAGGGCTCTATCTGAAAATAGAGCCCGCTCTACATATAGAGCGCGCTCTACCCACACACAAAGACCAGTGCTACAACACCCGAGACCAGTGCCAACGCCTTCACAGGCTACGAGAATACCATCAGCCGGCTTCGAGACCGCTGACGCCATCCAGCGCTTGGTTGGCATAGCGATCGAAGTCGGCAGTCAGGTCCTGGCAGACATCAGAGCCGGGACTGATCTCATAACAGCGGTGATGAAGGCGCTGGCAAACCTCCTGGCTCGGCACTATGGAGGAATCTAACCTGCGCCTCCTCTACTGGAACCCAGGTGGAATCCAGCAGAAGCTACAAAAACTCCGCACTGTCGCCCAACAACAAGACATACAGGTCATCTTGCTGGGAGAGACAAAATTAAATCCGAGTACACACGTAAAGCTGCCTAATTACCACATTTATAGGAGGGACGAGGTCACTTCTCAAGGGGCCGCCTACAGAGGGACGGCGGTTCTAGTGAGAAGGGACATCGTCCATCAAGAACTTGACCTACCGGAATACCAAACTATGCGCTCTATCGGCATAAAAACGGAGGCGGCGGGCGAGGAACTTAGGATCTACGCAGCATACCGCCCGCCAGGGACTCCATTTTGCTCCTCAGACGTCCGGACGGTGATGGAAGGCGAAATATCGACCATCATCCTACCTAAATAAAATTTAAGGGGCTTTACTGAATCAATTCTGCTGGACTATCTTGTCTCACTTAGAGACTTTAAACTTAACCCAGGGACATTTTTTCTCAGAATATCCCACCTTTTTGTGGATGACGAAAAAAAATTATATAACTCTTGCACAAGATTAAAAAAGTTTATTGTAGCATCTGACACTTTAGAGGCGTCATTTACTGTTAAGTTCAAAGTATGAGCCGCACAAGGTACAAAAAGGGCTCTCGGATTCGCGTCAAGAATGCGTTTTTGAAGCCCAACATGTTGTCCCTTCATATTTGCCCCATTATCAAAACCTTGTCCCCTAATATTTTTTTTTAAACAGTGTACATGCTGGCTTACAGTTTGCCCAAAACGTCAGCATGCTAATTAACAAATTACAGTTTTAAATAATAGTAATAATACAAGATACATGTCAAAAGGTCAAACAAATTAAAGAATACATGTCCAGTAGATCAACTAAATACCAAAAAAATACATGCCAAATAGATTAAAAGTCAAATAAGTTAAGCAAAATGTCATTGTCAGATTGATTACATAAGATAGGATTAAGAGAATACTAATAATATTACAATTTGTCAAAATGGGATGTCAAAAATAGAAGGGCTTTATTACACAGTTGCCCTAAGCTATCAGCAAATAAATCGGTCTCGTTATAATCTGCGAGCATGTCTCCGATAAGCCGTATAGCACGAGAAGTGGGCGCGTGAGCGCCGTACCTGGTGCATGCCGGCGGCTGCCACAAAAGGCGAGGACGCCGCTGTGGTGCCACCGTCCCCTCCACATCACAGCCCAGCCGCTTCGAAGCCAACAACCCTACTCTACTTAATATCATCGAACTATCTATACGATTATGGATGATTGCTAGGTAGTGTGTTATCAACTGCATAGTTCGCCTAAGTTTAAGCGTGTCCAAACCCACCATACCATTAACAAATAAGGACGGATATAGATAGGGGTAGTAACCGTATTTCTGTTTATATCCATCGTGCAAATTTGCGCTGTATTCTCTCAATCATCAAAATATATTTTTCCTCATAGGGATTCCATACAATGGCACCGTACTCAAGCTTACTACGAACATATGCATTGTAAAGTACCAAAGCGACCTCTAATCTATCAAACTGTGAAGAAGTGCGAATAACGAAGCCAAGCAATTTACTGGTCTTTTTACATACAGTAGTCACATGGTTATAAAAAGTCAAGTTTAGCGTCTAACAATAATCCTAAGTCACGAATTTCACTTACCCTTACTAAGGGCGTGTCAGATAATTTATATTCTTTTTTTTAGTGGACAGCGTTTACGCGTGAATGTTATTATTTTACATTTATTACTATTAAACGGAAGATGATTTAATACACTCCAATCCATAACCGCATCGATGTCCCTTTGCAATGACTCGCAGTCAGACGGGTCATCTATACCTAGGCTTAACTTGAGATCATCCGCGAACAACAGACATTTGGAGGCAGTCACGCTATTCGGTAAGTCATTAATGAAAATAAGAAAGAGCAAAGGCCCCAACGTACTTCCCTGGCTCACTCCAGATCTTGTGTAATAGTCACTAGACTCAAATGCACCCACTTTAACAAACTAACGTCGATCGCGTATATAATTTGAAAAAAACTTGACGAGTGCCGGGGCAAAGCCTATCACCGCCAATTTACGCAACAAGATATCGTGGTCGACCAGGTCAAATGCTTTCTTAAAATGTAATTACGCAGCATCCACCTGCCTACCAGCATCCAATTCAGCATATGTATAGTCAAGATGAGACACAAGATTGGTAGTTGTAGAACGGGTAGTTCGAGAACCGTGTTGACTATCATGCAATAATTTTTGAGTTTGCTTATTAATTTGCTGACATAAGACAGTTTCAAATAATTTTGCAAAGACTGACAAGACTGCAATCGGTCTAAAAGACGAAACGTCATTTTCACCATCAGTTTTTGGAACCGGAGTAACCCTAGAAACTTTCCAAATTTCTGGATACTTATACTGAGTTAGTGACAAGTTAAAGAGGTACAGGAGTGGACTCTCGAAAGCGGATATGCAGTCCTTTCTAAAAAAACAGGGATACCATCAGGGCCACATCGACCTCGGTTTTAGCCGCCTTACTGCTTCCTTCAACTTGGTATTATCAATAGTATTTATTGTGATACAGGTGGAGTCATATTGACTATCTGCGGCACGTACCGCATCATCATGGTCCAGTTCGGAACTTTGTTCTGATATACCGAACTAAAATAGTTCGCAAAAGCGTCGGCCGCAGATTGCCCAACAACTTCGACACCACTGGAAGAATAAGCATTCATACGCTGCCTGTGATTCTTCCTATTCTTAACGTACTCCCAGAATTTGGCCGGGTCGTCAATAATATTTTGTTGAGTCAGATGTAAGTGCTGCTTAAATGCATTGTCAATCAAGTTTTTATATCTAAATTTAATTTTTTCAAAATTTCTGTCATAAATGTATATATACCTTTCCCTCTAGAGTCCAGTATACCCTATCTCAGTGGCCCCCGCCGCTTCTACAAGCTCTGCAGCCCCCGCTGCCACCTCTGCCCCCGCAGCCTCCGCCGCTGCCGCGATCCCACTCTTGTCACTAGACATCCCAACTCCGACCAAACCAGCCTCTCGATGTGCTCCAGTCCCCTATCTTCCTAAGAGACAAGGCTCGATTCACACAACTGTCAAAAACCTGTTACGATGCCGGCATCAAATACGACCATGCCATTAACCTCGGGGAGGCTATTAAAATCATCCCCAACTCGATCGTGGACTTCCGTCAACTCACCAGGCTATTCACAGCCGAAAGAGTTTCGTATCACACGTACGCTCTTCCGGAAGAGCGTAAAGTCAGGGCCGTCATCCGAGGCGTCCCTTTTGAATTCTCTAACGACGACATCCTTGAGGACCTTAAGTCCCAAGGTTTCCCCGTAGAAGCCGTGCACAAAATGCACAGTAGAACAGGCAAGAAGTTCAATCTAGCCCTTGTCATCCTAACCAACGTGCCGGAGGCAAAAGCCATCTTCCAGCAGGTACGCACGGTGTGTGGCCTGTCGAGGGTGAAGGTTGAGCCCCCACATAGGCGCGGATTTCCGGCGCAGTGCCACCGCTGCCAGCTATATGGCCATGCGGCGGCCAACTGCTCCGCCCCACCCAGGTGCGTTAAGTGCCTCGAACCCCATAACACCAAAGAGTGTCCTCGGCCCAAAGACGCCGAATCCCCACCCGCATGTGTCCTGTGCAAACAAACAGGCCACCCGGCAAACTACAGAGGCTGCCCTTGCGCACCCCATCCTCGCCCCAGTAGACAAGCTCCACCGCCGGTTAATGACCGCTCATTCCCGGCTCTCTACCAACGGCCCCGTCAGGGCCCTTCTCAGCCCACCCAGGGCTTCTCTCGGCCCCCTCAGGGTCCCCCCAGGCCCCCTCAGGGCATTATTCGGCCCCCTCCGGGCTTCTCAATGCCTATGCAGCCTCCATTCTTTCCCTGGGGTCCCAATAAGGCAAACCCACCGCGGACAACCTCCGCTCCACAGCATCAACAATCGCAGCCCACTGTTGAAGACCTGGAAACGATTTATTCCGCTATTAGGAACATCGAAGTTAGCGAATTCGCGGTGTTAGCACGCAAATTGCGCGCTGCGAGGTCCCCTCAGGACCGTCTCCTCGCTCTTACAGAGCATCATAATCTTTTGTGCTCGTTGTAAGTTAAGTTAACTTAATTAACTTAACTTCAATGACAGAACAGTTTGTTCTACCAAAGTCTCACGGTCGTATCAAACCTAAGGGTTTATCGCTTGTATCCTTTAATATTCGCGGTTTGCGAAATAACCTCCCAGAGCTTAAGCTCTTTCTTCGGAATCGAGAAGCCGATTTCCTCCTCCTACAGGAAACTAATCTCAAAACTAAGGAAACCAAAGGCCTTTCTATTACAAACTTCTCTTTTCTTCGTAACGACAGACCCGACCGCCGAGGCGGCGGAACGGCCATCTATTACAAGAAGACACTTCACTGCTCGCCAATTTCTACTCCGCAGCTTACCAACATGGAAGCCACGGTGTGCAGGCTAGCTATGACTGGACATCAGTCCATCCTCATAGCCTCCTGTTACATCCCTTCAGGAACCCATCCCCTCAAAAAAGATTTTGAGGCTATTTTATCTTTAGGCAATTCAGTCATTACGTTTGGAGATTTTAACTCCAAGCATACTGAATGGACATGCCGTACTACGTCCCCTAGTGGCAAGATACTGCTCGATATCACGCAGTCTCTTGATATTACCGTCCATAGTCCCCTCGGTGTTACTCACTTACCCGATAACACCGATCACGCCCCCGATGTACTAGATTTTGCGTTACTCCAAGGAGTTTCTCTCAACCTCAGAGCAATCGAGACACTAGACGATCTAGGATCCGATCACCGACCGGTCTCCCTCATTCTCGGATATCAGCCACCTCCCCCAACACACACGAAAACCTTCACTAATTGGAAGGGATTCAAGGAGTCCCTAGCTAAAGCTCTGGACTCACAGGACTCTACCATCTCTCTACCGTCGGACTTAGACAGTCCCGAAAAAATCGACACCGCGGTCGATTCACTCTCCACCCTTATTAAATCTTCCCTTAAGGAGAACGAAAGGGTCGTCCCGGTTGCTAACAATAGTAGGCTTCCCCTACATATTAGCAACCTATTAAAAGCCAAAAAAGCTGCTTTCCGGAGAGCAGCAAAATATCCCACCCCCGAATATAGGCGCACGGCCAATCGTCTTCAACGAGAACTCCGTTTCCGCCTCTCTGAATTTCGAGACCTCGAAAAGAGTAAACTCGTGGAGAATATCTCTCCATCTCATACAGTGTACTATCAGATGGCTAGAGCCCTCCGCATAGACGCTATCACCCACACTCCCCCTCTCTCCCGTCGCGACGGTACGGTTGCCTTCGAGGACGAGGAAAAGGCTGTGCTTTGCAGATAGCATTGCCGCACAATGCTCTCCTAGCTCTCAACCCGTCGACCCCTCACACGTCCAGGCAGTGGAGGATGAGGTCCGCCGCCGGAACTCACCCCCTACAGCCTCCGAACCTATCTCTGTGTCCAATGATGAGATTTCATCCCTCATCAAAGGACTTAAGCCTAAAAAGGCTCCGGGCGCGGATGGCATCTCCAACCAAGCTCTAAAACACTTTCCTGAGCAGGTGTTAACCTTTTTTTTTTTTATCTATTATCTTCAACGCCTGCTTCAACCTTAGTTACTTTCCCACTACGTGGAAAGAGGCAACTATGATTGGTATTCCCAAGCCAGGCAAGCCTCTCAACCTCCCCTCGCTATCGCCTCGTATGAGACGCTATCTGTTTCCCACAGACGGTGACCCTCTTATCACTCCCCATCAATTCGGTTTCCGAGCGCAACACTCATGTCCCCAATTGAGTTCACCCTATTGTGGAATATATCCTCAGCGGTTTTTATCCTCGTCGTCATAAGACCATCGCGGTCTTTTTCGACATAGCTAAAGCCTTCGATAGAGTCTGGCATACAGGCCTTATCTACAAGCTGTACAAAATAGGTACAAAAACCCACATAATGGTTTTTAAAAAGATCGATAGCATAAAAACTAAGCGAGTTATGGATAAAAAACCAATTACTTTTTTAAACTCGTACAGGGTCTTTGACTATATTTACGTGCTTCCTACCTTCCTATAGCCTTTATTATGTCAGATAGAAAAAAAATGTTTTATGCAGAAGTTGTAGGTTTTTTCCTACATTATCTATTGAAGTTATCAGATAAAAACAGGAAAGAGACAGAAATAGGAAACAGATAGGAATAGGAAACAGTTAGGATTCCTATAAAGGGTTAACGTTGATAGTATAAAGTGAAGTAGGGAACACTTACCATTTTATAAAAAATCAAACCTTTGAATTTGCAGTAAGCAAGCATTCAGTACTTAATTTTTTAGAAAAAAAAGTAGTTAAAAAAATATTATACAACACAAGCAAGCTCAGGTGGTTAGCGCTCGCTGTAAATTTTACAGTACGCGAGCGAAACGGGTTCGATCCCCGCCGGCACCAATGAAATTGTTAACTACAATTTTAAGTAATGATTTCTTATATATAAAGTAAAAGTAGTTTTAATCATGTACAATTTTAAGTGCTAATTTACCACGTGCTCGGCGTTGAAGGAAAACTTCGTGAGGAAACCTGCATGTCAGAGAAATAAGAAAAAAAAATATTTCCAAGACATGTGAAGTTCGCCAACACGCATTGGGCGGCGGACAATTCCTTGCCCTAAAACCCTCTCAAAAATGAGCGGAGGCCTGTGCCCAGCTGTGGGACGTATATAGACTGTAACTTTACTTTTACAACACTTGACAAAATAAAAATTATTTTAAATGGAAAAATTAATAGGATTACTTGTTTTTATGCATTTCTGGCACGGTCCAATGAACTAACCGGTTTAAAAACGCTTCTTTTTTTTGCGCCCGAAGCAAATATGGGCAACCCTCCGGAAAGCGGGGAGGGAGGTTGGGAATGCTCATAGCATACCACGCAGCCGGCTGCGTGGTTATGTGGTGACTTTTACCCACTAAACCCAACCTTTTAGGAATTGGCTTAACGATCTGACTAGAGATCTCTAAGCCGTATACGAACGCGAATCTCCTTGGCAGAAAGGAGGGCGCAAAAATACTTCTGGCGATGCATCGCTTTTATAGCGCTCCGGGCATTATTCATGTCTGAACAGGAAAAATCAAGAAACTACCGCCTGACATGTTCTCGCTACATAGGAATCGGCAATAACTGGATGATATACTAATAAAATTTCTTGTGTATTTATACCTAATCCTATTTAATTTCTCAACTTTTATTTTAAAATTAATTTTTGTTTTTTTTTTTTTTGGAAATTTTTGCAATTTTGACCCTGGGTTTTGGCTCCCCTAACGGATGCCGCCTGTGTGCATTGCACACTTTGCACATATGGTAGCGGGGGCTCTGCGTATACAAATACATATGGAATTATTTCACTTATTTTTGCGATTTTATACGCTTTACAGTTTTTAAGCTCGATTGTGAAGAACATCTCTATTAATAAAAAAAAATATCGCTAGTAAGCATAGTATATAATAGAATAGAATCATTTTCATTCAATATTGATTACATAATATAATTCTTATTGAGTCATTTTTTAATTTTACCACTGGTTCGGAAATAAACCTCTGTCCTGGAAAGAACTAGGAAGATACCCAGCGGGACACTTTTTTTTAAACATAAATTACAATATAATATTTACACAATTGTTATAAAGATATTAAGAAACAGTATGGTAGCGATAACCTTAATTCCAGGGGTTATTATCAATCATGTACTCTTTAGTAGTGTAATAACCCTTAGTTAACAATATTTGATTAATAAATATTTTAAGCCTTTTGATAGATAAGGTCTGCACATTTTCTGGAACTTTGTTGTAGAAGCCTATACATTGCCCTATGAAAGAATTACTTACCGTAAAACCTGGCAACTTTGCCCTTGGGATTTGACTTTGCCCAGTTGGGTATTTTTTTGGTAAACTTGATACACAGCGAATTTGACATAACTTAGGAGTATTTTTTTGTCTGTAGTATAAAATTCATTATTTTTCTAGCAACACTAAGTGATGTTATGTCATCTATGTAACTTCAGTTGCCTGTCAGAACTTGTATAAGTTGGTAGTGTTTTTTGGTGGGCAAAAACCAGCACAAAAACTTTACCGAAAAGTGATAGTTGCAGTAACAGCAGGTAAGTAATTTTTTTACAACCGTAAATATATTTAAAATGGATAATATAGACTACTATTTACGCAAAAAATTTCATAAATTCACCTAATATGTTGGTGGGCAAAGTCACACACTTCTTTTTTTGAGCATTGTTGACAACATTGCCCACCAATTTATTACCCGTAGGGTTGTCATCTGTAACTTTTTCATTTGCTGTAATTTTTGTTAGTAGCACAAATGAAAGATCTCGTCGATCGTATTTTCTACATATAGTATTCTACGCTTCTGCGTAATTCCGCATTTTGTAACCTTTTTTATTATTTGTTTTTATAGTTTCTCAGATATATTGTTTTTGTTTTTATAGGATGAACAGTAATAATAATTCAAATACATGTACAAAAAAGAAAAAGAAATAGAAGGAAACTAGGATCCAGAAATTACAAAAACTACTCTAAGGAAATGTTGGATATAGCAGTAGACCTAGTAAAAAAAAATGTTATTTCTAGTAGACAAGCCGAAAAACAATTCGGGATACCACGGAGGACCATAATAAATAAGGCAAAAGAAGTGCACATGAAAACGGTTGGGGGACAAAAACTACTAACAGAAATCGAGGAAGACAATCTTGTAAATGTTCTGGTAGCTGTCAGTGACTATGGTTCTCCAATGACCAAGTTAGACCTGAAAATGCTTGTTTTTAATTATTTAGAAAAAAATTCACGCAGTCATATTTTTAATGGAAAAATGCCCGGAAAACACTTGGGTAGAAAATTTTTTTAAATAGACATTCATCAAAATTATCAGTTCGAACTACACAAAATATAAAAAAAGGTCCGGGCCGAGAAAGGTCTGCTAGAAATGCAAAATTTCTTCGATAATTTACAAGCGACGCTGAAGGATATTCCACCTAGTAACATCCTTAACTACGATGAGACTAATTTGTCTGATAACCCGAGTAATTTAAAATGCATTTTTAGAAGGGGCATAAAATATCCCGAAAGAATTTTAAACAGTTCTAAGAGTTGTGTTTCGATTATGTTTACGGTGTCTGCAGCTGGTGACTGTCTTCCAACATATGTAGTATATAAAGCTACAAATCTATATTCCGAATGGGTTGACGGAGGTCCTGATGGAACTCGTTACAATTGCACGAAATCGGGTTGGTTTGACTCTGCCTGTTTTGAGGATTATTTTAGAACAATTATACTAAAGTGGGCAAAGAATCTTTCAGGGCCAAAAGTCATAATAGGTGACAATTTGTCTAGTCACCTAAATATCGAAGTTGTGGAGCTATGCCAAAAATATGATATTAGGTTTGTGTTTCTTCCACCTAACTCCACACATCTGACCCAACCTCTAGATGTAGCGTTTTTTGCCCCTTTAAAAAGAGAATGGAGGAAGGTACTCACAAATAACAAAATTCAAAATCCGGAACAGTCAACTATTAATAAAAAGCACTTTCCTAAACTCTTGAACGAATTATTAAAAAATATTAATCTCAGAGAAAGTAATAATATTAAAAGTGGATTTAGAGCCGCGGGAATATGGCCAGTTAATGCCCGAAATGTTTTGAAACGAATACCTGAGTATTTTGACGAAGAAGTGTACAGAATAGATTCAGCTTTATTAGATTACCTACAAAAAACAAGGTGTTCTAAACCAATGGCAGTGAAAAGGAGTAAGAAATTACGTACAGAACCAGGCAAGTCAGTTTGTGCCGCCGATATTTTAATAAAAACAACTAGTAACAAAAGTGTTCAAAATAAGAAATCCAAAAGATTTGAAAACTATCAGGATAATTTTAATGATATAGAAAGCAGCAGGCAAGATTGTGAGATAAATATATTAGAAGAAGTGACTACTGAAAGAGACATAGAAGAAAATGAGCTCGTATTGGATGGTAAAATAGGATTTTTTTTAAAAAACACACCTGAACATATTGAAACTACCCAGAAGATAGAACATGAAGGTATAGTTTTTCCGTCCAATAAATCTAAAAAAAATGCCTTCGACGTCAAATGAAAATGTTTATGGAAATAATTTACAAATGTTCCTATGGTCAAATATATCCCATGTGCTTTATAATCCAGATAGTCTCAGTAAAATCTGTATAACAGTTATAAATAATAATATGATTTCCTTAATAAATTACACTACTCCTCTATCACCAAATGATGTGCATTTATTAAGCAAAAATCGAAAAGGTGACAAAGAGAACTTGCCATTTATAGTGATAAATGATAATGATTTGCCACCATGTTTGCAATCAACAAATCAAACAAATGTTATAATAACTTCCAATGTAAAATTAGACTGTAAGGAAAGAAAAACACAGAAAAACTTAAGGATCCAAATAGATGCTGGTGCTAAAGTTATTACGCAATCAGCACTGAAAATGAAATTATTTACAAGGGATAAAATAAACAATGATTCAAGCGTAACGGACAAAAATAATGAATACATAAATATGCAAAAAGAAGAAAATACAACACGAAAACGAAAAAGTATGACTAGAACCACATGCGTAAAGCGTGAAAAAAGGAGTAAAATTAATAAAATCAAAACAAAATCAAGCAAAACAACATCTGTGAATAAGAAGAAATTTAAAAAAAATATTAGTGAATCAAGCTCTGAAATTTCCGACTTTCAATTGAGTATAGCAGAATCAGATGATTCGGAATATGAAACATTAAATGACTACATAAAAATCTGTTTACAAGATCAGTCGGAAAAAAGAAAACTTGGAGCCGGACCCGATCCCGTTTGGGGTCATTGATATTGAGTATTTCACAGGCAATGTTGATAATTTAAACGAAGGTGACTGGCTCATAGCAAAATTTGCTACAAAAAAAAGCGTCAAGCACTTTGTTGGACGGATTTTATTTATTAAAAATAATATCCCTACAATAGAATTTCTAAGGAAAGTTAAAAATACTGCAAATAGCAAAAGATTAACCTTTACGTATCCACCTGTCAAAGATATTTATGAAATGCTTCACGTAGATGACATTGTTCTCGTCTTACCGCAACCAATAATTACTAGAAGGGGCCAAGTTGTGTTCGAAGTTGATTTTTCTACTTATAATATACAATAAACTTATTATAAAATATTAAGTTACTAGCTGTTCCCCGCAACTTCGCCTGCGTGGATTATTTTCCGCGAAACCCTAAAATAAAAGTAGCCTAAGTTGCTCCTTATAAAATCAGTTATCCGCCAGTGAAAGTCTTATCTAAATCGGATCACTGGTTTTTGCGTGATGTGTGTCCAAACAGATGTTGTGTTAGAGTTTTAGTATAGTATAGAAGAAAAGATAAATATATGTTGTAAACTAAAGTTATTTTGTTAAGTACAAAACTTTACTGTTAAATTGTTATGTTATTATTATAATATAATGCAAATTTAGTCTGAAGTAAAATAAGAAACTCTTTGTTTATCTATGCTTAAGTTTTACTTGATCTCAATTGTAACAATCGTTCCTATAAGACTGAGAATATTTTGTATAATAATTAAAACATTAAGAATAGCTGCTATTATATTTACGTAATTAAAATACTAATTATAGATGACATATTTGATTTGTTTATGAAAGATAGAAGAAGACAGTTAAGAAGATGATTACATCCTTTAAAAATCCCTTAGGTGTTTTTGATATTTAAGCTGGACCTATAATATAAGCTAGTTTGATTATAGTCGCAAGTAAAATTATTGGGTACACAATACACCTATGTTTAAGTGTTCCTTGATTTCGATTTTAAATCGAAATCTAAAAATACCCAAAGAACCTGTGCTCAATAATATAAGTTTAGGTATTTTTAGTTTATTCTATTACATGTTGTACTTTTATTCCTTTTATTCTTTATTGTTAATCGCTACGTAACTCAAACAAACAGTATATGTAGGTACACCGTTGTTCTTTATTTTGTATCCATTATGATTGCACTTTTTGAATTTATTACGTCAATAAATATTTTATCTATAAAAAGTTTTCATTTATTATTGTAATAAAGCATTTTTTTAATGGTGACAGCCCTTAGACGTTGATCGTTATTGTAAGAAAAATGTTCTAGGTGGGTTTTTGACTTTGCCCACTCAATTTTAAAGGACAATGAATATGACTATTAAACTGATATTTTAATATAATACTGCATTGCTCTACATTTATGTTTAGCTATTTTAAGATTTTTGATACGGTTTATAATATCGGAAATATTTAAAGTTGGCAAAGTTGCCAAAAATCTATGAATTTTTGCCCACCACATATGAATGTGTTTTTTACAAATATACATACAACTTTCTGGATATTTTAAGAAATAAATATCGAGACATGAACTTAAAGTACTGTGTGGTACAAATATGGTATGAAACATATAACGGGTTTTCAAAATAACTCAAAAAATGCAAGAATATTCTCATTTTTAGGGCAAACTTGGCATGTTTTACGGTACTCTTTGGAGTCGAATGACTGGTATCACTACTTGGGCTTGTTCCTGATATTTACAAAATGTTCATCACTGTTTTTACTCGAAATGAAACTATTTTTGTTGTTGTCGTCCTAAATATATTGATAGGCCATAGTTAATATATTTATGTCTTTAAATTTTTCTCTAAGAGATTGCTTGGGAACTAGGTTATAAATTGCTCTTACGGCTCTCTTTTGTTAAACAGAGATAGTTTAAATGTCAGTCGCATTATCCCATAGCAACATTCCATATGACATTGACTGCGTGAGTGATACCAACTACAACGCAACCGCGACGCAACCAGACGGAACTAGCGGCCGCTACTAGCAACAACGCAACCACATCGACATTTTGTCGCACAACCACAACGCAACTGCAAAAAGCTGCAGCGACACTATTCACACGAAATCATATTTTGTCGCTGCGATGTGGTGTGGTTGTGGTTCGTGTGAGTCGATCCTTAATTTTATTAATTACAGGGTCCCAAGAAGGTGGTACCCAGCCTCCATATCTATTGATATTAGGATGTTTTTTAATTGCAATAGCCTCATGTATCGTGCCTGATGGGAATATCGATGTTCTTTAGCGAGTATTTGTAGTCTATCAAATCGGATGTAATGGTGGGGGCCGTCTAGGATATGATCGCAAACTGCAGACTTCCCGGAACATCGATGCTTCACGTCAGCTATATGTTCTTTGACTGCCTCGTCGATCTAGTGGTTGTAGTAGTGCGACTACTGATTATGAGGTCCTTTGTTTGAATCCCGGGTCGGGCCAAAAAATTAATAATTGAGTTTTTCCGTCAAGAAATTCTCAGTAGTTACCCGTAGTCAGGAAGTTGGCGGTGTCTCACCCCCATGCCTCGGAAAGCACGTAAAGCCGTTGGTCCTGCGCCTGATCTCTCTCCGGTCGTGTCGGTTTACCGTCCCATCGAATTATGAGAGTGAGGGAATAGAGAGTGCACCTGTGCTTGCGCATACACTTGGGCACTATAATCCTGTCCTGCACCGATGGCTAGCCTCCATTGAGGCAGGCCGTCGTGGCCGGAATTCGGTCTGGAGGACATTATTATTATGTTCTTTTACACGAGTTCTAATTGATCTTTTTGTTTGGCCTATATATGAGAGACCATATTTACAATCAAGTTTGCATACTCGTGCATCTTGTAGAGATATACGACACTTGACGGATGGTAAGAACTGACCATGGAATATAGAGGCAAGGAGGACAATCTCCCATAGGAAAATAGTTGAAAATGTGTCCATCTGAAAGCAGTAAATAACAGTTCAAAAACTCTCCACAACAGCGCTCTACTCGAGCGGTATGATAAATCAAGCAACAGTGGTATGATAAATCGCCGTAAAATACGTTGAGAGTGGTTTTGAGAATAAAAATTTTGAAAGCAATAAAATAATTATTGTAAAAAGAATTACGGTAAAAGTCTATGCAATAAAAACAATTATAAAAATTTAGACTTTTTTATACAGAGTCTGTACTCCTTACTTCTACACTCCATAGAACTGACTAATCTTCTTCGGCGGCTTGTAGAATGTGCTAATAGAAACTCGCTTCAAGATGTAGCCAATCTTGTCTGTAACACCTCTGATATATGGTAAAGCATACACACGCTCGACTGTGGTCGGCTTCACTCGGTCTCTGCAACTATGGCGCGGCACCCGAAGCTAGTTGTCGTGCAGAACCTGCTTTAAGTCGGTGGCTTAGAAGCAAATAATTGCTTAGCTTTCCTATAAGTGTTAGTCATTCGAAATCTTAAAACTTGCTTGAAAACAAACTAGCTTGCTACATATTTATTTATCTGTGATAATAATTACTATATCTGAAGAAACCAAAAATGTTAATTTTGTGGTATATTTTTTTTTTGGTTTGACACCTTACAGTAATTATATACATATAAATCTGAGGTTTGCGTAATTAATAGAGTTATTAGGTAATTGATTAAAATTAAATGACTAACTATTAGCAGAATTATATCAAGAGAAACCATGAATAAAAAGAAGAAAAAAAATGACAATTGTTCGTCAACTTTTTTCATGTTAAAAAAATCTACTCAAAGTATTTCATACTATTAGATTTTAACGTAAATTTATTATTGCTTTTTGATGAGTTGCAGTTATTGTCAGTTCATAATAGATAGTTTTCGTTTGTAGGCATTTCCTCGCGATTGTGTATAATTTTTTGTGAGATGTGAACTCTGTATTAGATATTGTCTATAAATTAACCCTTAACCACAGATAAATTAATTCCGTATATTTATTTCTAACCTTAGAGTAATTACATACATATGCATATACGTATGCATAGAGAGAACCTACAATTCTACATAAATTGAGTTGGTATCTTGTCTTGCTTTTTCTAATTTTTTGGCAGATGCAAATATATATTGTTAAAATTTTTCCTGAATAAAGAAATTATTATTATTATTATTAATTTGATTTTCCAATAAGGCAAAAAGGGACAAATCTATTAAAATATGTTGTGTGTAATTCACGCGTGGCAATAGAAATGTCAAGTGGTCATTTTTGGTCCCTTTATACAATGCCAAATATGAGAGTAAGTTTACTCGTATGTTCTGATTTAATAGAAAAATGACATCCATATTGTGGCAGTATTACTTATGACGTTACTTTACAAGACATTACGTCTTTAATCTATAGTGATTTCGTTCGTAATGTTAGCAACAATCAACATCGATATACTCGTTTTTGTTTAGTTATTTATTTTTATTACTTTATATGCCTAAAAAAATTTACAAAAAGGACTGGACTTATAATTATTTGAAAGATCAAGTAAATTTTTTTCTAAATCAATTGATAATGACTATTATATTTCATTTCAAATATTCGTTTCGCAAACCTTAAAAACTAATAATTAGGGAAGTATAAATACTAAGTCTTGACAGACATACGTTGCATTAGCGAGTTGGATTCCATTTATAATCCCAATTTTAAATACTGGCTAATGATCCGCCCGGGTTTTCTCGACTGTTTTCTAGATCTCGAAAACAATGTCACTTACTAGGTGCAATTATAAGTGTCAGAGTTCATCGAAATCTGTCCAGCCTTTCTTAAGTGGTGATCTTTCGTACACGCGGTAATTGATTTTTATTTATATAGATTTACCACTTGCATAGCGGAAAATGTAAACCATCGAATATATTTAAGAAGCTTTATCTGCTTGGATGAAAATATTTCTAAATCAAGAAGGTAAGGCAGTATCTTGATAATGCTGTGTAGCTGCGCGAAAAAGAATTCACTACCTTGTACCAAATAATATAATATATTATTAATCAGAAGCTATAAGGCCCATACTATCCCATGACTATCCTAAATGGCGACAGAGGGAAATGAAACATGAGATCAGTATCTTCAAGATAATACTCAAAATATTAAAAAAATTGTGGTTGCTAAACCACTTGCTAAGAAAGGGAACTATGGCTAATTTTACCCCTACATTCAGCAGTGGACTTTTGATTGGCTATATTTTATTAATGAATGATGGGATATCTTGAGGAAGTAAAGAATAAAATGGGTAATATACGTTAGTAATCGATTAATTGGTAGTTGTGATCTAGCGACAAAAGAAAAGGCGGTCGTGCCTCTGTTATATCACTATACTACTTTACGTGCGTAATACTTACCAGTGTAAGAGCTAAAATAATAATAGTTGTAGCACGAATGGGTCAGCTTGACCGGTGTAAGACCACGCTCTCACAGAATACCAGCGTAAAATGGCAACTTAAGGCTGCTGTGTTTTGAATGGTGAGCGTAGAGAACCGGTGACCTTTTTTACTGGAAACGAGGCATTGCAAGTCCTCAGGGGTGACAACACATCTACATTTTGATTATAATCGAGGATGAATGTAGATGTCTATAGGCCACAGCATCCCCTTACCATCAGGTGGCCTGTGTGCTCGTTTGGCATCTTTATTCTATAAAGAATAAACTAACATAGCAGCCGTCGAAATTTGGGCGGTGCTACAATCCCTTCAGCGGTGCTAAGTTGACTGTCGGTATATCGAGGTGCTGAAGTGTTTGTACAGTAGGGCTACGATGGCTATCCGAGTACAGAACCAGAGTTCGAAACCTATCCAACTGCAGAGAGGTGTAAGACAGGGTTACGTTATATCCCCGAAACTCTTCACCGCTGCGTTGGAAGACGTTTTTAAGCTACTGTACTGGAAAGGATACGGTATTAACATCAATGGCGAGTACATCACTCACCTTCGATTTGCCGACGATATAGTCCTTATGGCAGAATCGCTGGAGGACCTTAGCACTATGCTCAATGACCTCAATGGTGTCTCCCAACGGATAGGTCTTAAGATGAACATGGACAAAACAAATATTATGTTCAATTTCCATGTCACACCTATGCCGGTAGTTGTGGGGAGCACTATGTTCGAAGTTGTTGATGAGTACGTTTACCTGGGACAAATAGTCCGACTAGTCCAACTTCGACCGAGAGGTTAATCGACGGATTCAACTCGGCTGGGCAGCGTTCGGGAAATTACGACACATCTTCTCGTCAGGTATACCTCAATCTCTGAAAACTAAACTGTACAACCACAGCGTGTAGCCAGTCATGACTAACGCATCAGAGACGTGGTCCTTCACTGCTGGCCGTATGAGGATGCTCAAGGTCGCTCAGCGAGCTATGGAGAGGGCTATGCTCGGAGTTTCTCTGCGTGATAAACTCAGAAATGAGGATATCCGCAGTAAAACCAGAGTGACCGACATAGCCCAACGGATTAGTAAGCTGAAGTGGCAATGGGCCGGCCATATAGCTCGAAGAACTGATAACCGATGGGGAAGAAAGGTTCTCGAGTGGCAGCCTCGTACCGGTAGGCGTAGTGTAGGGCGACCCCCACTAGATGGAGTGACGACCTGGTAAGACATGCAGGAAGTCGATGGATGCAGGTGGCTCAGGACCGTGCTTTGTGGCATTACTTGGGGGAGGCCTATGTTCAGCAGTGGACTTGTGAAAGGCTGTAATGATGATAATGATGAACATAGCAGTGCCAGCAGTGAACATTCCGTGACACAAACCCAATGTCGATTAAACAAACACAGTTATTATTCCTTGTGAAACCCATACTAGGTCTAAGAATAATTTGGCAGAAATATACTGACTGAATTGTAGTAGATTTCACAGTGAACTTTTCAAGCTATATTTTAGATAGTACGATATCTGACTACGTTTTGTTGTAAGACGTCAGATGAAGGTTCCATAAACTTTCGTTAATCATCAAAAATCCTTAATTTTACTAAGTCATAGATTAAATGAATTTATCGACAACATTTTTTGTTTCGCTAATGGCACATCAATAGAGGTGTTTATAGAATGGAAAAACGGGAACCACCTTATAAAGGAAAGAAGGTGAGAATTACTTAGCTATCTTATTATATACTTTATTAAACGTGATATGTAAAAAGAGTTTGGCTATAAGAATTTTGTTCCTATTTTAGGACTCTCTATGCTAGTAATTACTCTGAGATTCTAACTGACGTTAGAATAGATTGGCAATGCAAAAGAGAAAGATCATAGCATACACGTATTTAAAGGCCAGAAAAATAGACTGAATCATTCACGTACACGCTATCGGCCTATATCAGTCTAGCGTCATTCGTAAACAAAATAAATCCCGCTTGTTTTTGCAAAACCTCAGGTTAAAAATATTAGTGATCATGATTGGGTGCGTAGTATCTAAATATAACTCACCTTAGAAAGTAATTCCTCAATTTTTTACATTTAACCCATTGGTACTATTGAAAAGTTTAGTAGTCTAAATACTGTGTTTTAGAGCATATACTAACAATTTGTACTTAAATGGATATGAAAAATTATAACATTTATATATAATAATAATTACCTGAATGCAAATCACATGAATTTAAAATAATTACAAATACGTGAAAGTCTGCTAAGTTTAGCCTCACTTCTGAAGAGATTGATGCTATCGATAATAACTTATCGAAATCCTTTTCATGCGTCTTATTCAACTTAGTAACATTTTTTTTTGATTCCGTAGCAAATATTCTAATCGTAAGAAAAAGTATTTTTAATATAATTAGGGTGAGAAATGAACACTGGCAGATTTTCACAACATTGATGTTCGTCAAAATTTTTACAAAAAGAAAATAGAGAAGAATGTATGAATTCTCAAGAGAAAATATTCAATTGTATGCAAAAATTCCATGGAAGAAAAATGTTTTTCTCATAGAGTTGCCCACCGTGTAGTGGCGGTTTAAGAATATCCACTACGCCATATCATCCCGTGGGTGTCGTAACAGGCGACAGAGGAAAACACATCGGGAATGGAACAGGCGCGTCTTCCTAATAAAGACTAAAAAAAAACTTCGGTTGCCAACCCGCTTGCCCAGTGCTTCAACTAAGGCAAATATCATCCTATATTCAATAGTAGACTTTAATATGCTGTTACAATAACATAAAGATGGATTTAGGAAAAAACTCCAACAAATGCAACCACAAACTTTAAGGAGAGCTCACAACGTTTTTACATTAAATTGGTTCTGTTTGAAGGATTATAAAATTATAATTATATATATTTTTTATAATTTAGAGCCGTGGTAGCTCAGTGGTTAACGCTCGCTGTAAATATAACAGAACGCGAGTAACCCGGGTTCGATCCCCGCCGGCACCAATGAAATTGTTAATTGCAATTTTAAGTGCTGATTTACCACGTGCTCGGCGGTGAAGGAAAACATCGTGAGGAAACCTGCATGTCTGAGGAATAAGAAAAAAAAATATTTCGAAGACTTGTGAAGTTCGTCAACACGCATTTGGGCAGCGCGACGGACACTTCCTTGCCCTAAAACCCTCTCAGAAATGAGGGGAGGCCTGAGCCCAGCAGTGGGACGTATATAGGCTGTAACTTTACTTTACTTTACTATATTTTTTATAATTTATATTTTTAATCTTAATTTAATTGACTGATTATGACTGATTATAGTCTGAGTATCGTTGGCAGATGTTAATATGCATAAAAGTCACGTTTTAGTATCTTAAAAATGTGTAATTTGTGATTTTGACGATTGTCTTTAAGTTAATAAAAATAATGTTGTATAAAGCTGTAAAGGTGATTAATAAAACTATGAATATATAAAAAAGAAAGGAAGTTTCTTTAACCAATTACATTAATACAACCACTTACCTGGTACTGGTATAAATACAGAATGTAAGGCATTCCATCTTGGACCATAAAGGTGACTACGACCTTCTTTGTTTGAAATTAGCTGCAAGTTATCATCGTCAGGTGAACTGTAGGTTCATTGGATACTTTACTTTTATAAAAATATACTTAACATTTTTATAACATGTATTATTGGAATGTCGAAAATATTCAGAATTACACCTTTTATTAGATACCCAAACACGATATTCCAATATTTATTTAATTAGTATAGCCATTCAGCGAGGAAACTCAGCCAGTATTCTGGCACGATACCAAAGGAAGGACAGGACTGTCTTTATTGTAGTTTTTTAATATTGTATGTATTTCAATGTGTCAGTATATGTTGGCAATAAGCCACTATATTACTTTTTATGTAACTTCATGCAGCTGAAAACCCGACAAAAAAAAGCACATTGTAAATACGATGAGTAGCTTAGAATATCTCAGGAAACAGATGAACAAATATACATACATACATAGCCTTCTACAATTGTAACCATCCTTTTGGCTTCCCCGAGGTTGGGTTAAAATATTCACTTCCATCATCTACGTCAAATAAGAAGACACGAATATACTGCAATCGGTATCGATAGTGGAAGTTGAAGCAAGCAATGCGTGGTACAGCACTATTTATCTCCAGCACGTGCACATTACACGCACACTGGTGTATTTTGATTTTGGTCTCGCCCTAATCAACCCATCGCCAATCTATGTATGTATATATATATATATATATATATATATATATATATATATATATATACATACATAGATTGGCGATATTTTCAAGCCAAGATATATATATATATATATATATATATATATATATATTTTTATACGATAGGGTGACAAACGAGCTCACAGTCCGACTGATAGTAAGTGGTTGCTGTGGCCCATAGACATCTACATCCATCCTCGATTACGAATAAAAATGCAGATACGTTGTCACCCATGAGGACCAAGATGGAATACCTCGTTTCCAGTAAAAAGGGTCGCCGGTTCTCTACACTCACCATACGAAACACAGCATCATTAAGCTACTATTTTACGCTGGTATACTGTGAGAGCGTGGTCCTTCCCCAGTCGAGCCGACTCATTCGCGCTACAACTATGCTACTAATATAACTGCAGCACGGCTCTACTACGTATAATTAATTTATTATTTTAAGATTTTTGATACGATGTGTGATCAGAATCGAAACTAAGTTGAGAATAATGTGCAAACAAAACCAAAAAATCGTCCTATCCCCTCCTTTTTATATAAGCATACTACAACACGACGGAAATATCTGCGAACCTCGCTGGAATGCGCTTCCCCTCGCGCTTCCCCGCACCTCCGCCCGTTATCATCTGTCCAGTACAGTTGCCAACGCAAGCGCCGACGCACGTGTATTAATCTTGCTTTCGTAATCGCATTATTGTTTATAGTTTCTCTGTTTGGTGAAATATTACTATTATTAATATAGACTACTTACAAGATGGGTAAGACTATACATAGTGCCGAGCGGAATTTAATGCTCAAAGTAATTAAATTCTTTGACAATGAAAAACAACAAGGCTGTTTCAGTATCCCGGTTGAACAAGCAACAAAAAGGTATCATTGTCATGGACAACGTACCGTACCACAGCAAGCAGGTGAATAAGCCGCCAAATTTCAATGCACGTGAAAACGTAATGCAAATGTGGCTGCAAGAACACAACATCGAATTTGACGAGAAAATGACAAAAAGAGAACTGTATATGTTAATTAAAAGACATAAGCCCGAGAAGGTATATTTCATCGATGAAATATTTAGATCTCATGGACAAGAGGTATTACGTCTGCCACCCTACCATTGTGACCTTAACCCAATTGAGTATGTTTGGAATTTGATGAAGCAAAGGGTGGCAGACAAAAATGTAGACCAATCAGAAAAAGATATAGAAAGACTAACAAAGGAAGCGATACAGAGTATAACCCCAGAAGATTGGAAAAAAGAATGCAACCATGTCGATCGCTTAAGAGACAAGTTTTGGCATGCTGATAGATTGTATGAACTTGAGGAACAGGAATTAGTAATTTCATTAGGTGGAGAAGATAGTGACAACGAAAGTGATGACAACATTTTCAGCGACAATGAAGAATTTGACAACAACGACAGCGAAACAATGTCTGGTGTTGAGGCTTTTTAAAAAAATTAATAGACCACTTTTGAAAAAGACAGTACTTAATTGTTTTAAATTAGAATTTTAATGTTAAATACCTGCTAATTAAATGGCTTGAAAATTATTTGATTTTAATTTATTATACTTACCCTAGAATAGAAACTACTAAAAAAAGCATTTCTAACAACAAACTTTTATACTTAATATGGTTTCTTGGATTTAGTTTTTCCAATATAAAAGCGTTACATTGATATATACAAATAGTTTTATTTTTAATAGGAATGTATTTTCTATTTTAAATTTATTTTAAGGCGTTGTATAGAAGTATAAAAATAAATTGGCGCACAAAAAATATATTTCATTTTTGCATCTCGATTTTTTTGCTATCTCTCCATATTGCATGACGTCATCAAGCCAGGTTCGCAGATAGTTCCGACTGCAAGACTTCAAGACACAGTAAGTTCATTCTTCGTAGATCGGAGCATAAACAATATTTAATAAGCTTAAGGTACTCCGGGTTAACACTGACATCGGGACGTCAGTCATCTCAATCTCCCGTGACCATGAGTGTTGGAAAGCTACCCGAAAAATGTCGGGAATTAAAAATCCGTAAAAGTAACATTAATCAATGTGTAGTGTTCGCTTGAATATAGAAGAAATCATAATACAGATAAAAATACAGATATGATAAAGATTAAGATTTTTATTAGGGCTAATGATTACAGATTACATCTAGTACGAAGTGTTAGAATTTGTCCTAGTGTTTCATACACTTTACAAATGGTGTATTACGGTAATTTTTTTATCATATTATTATAAATATCAAATAATAGCAAAATGATTTATTATTTATATTTAACTCATCCTAATCTTCTGAATATTTTAGATTCTAAATGTTTTAATGCAATTAAACTAATTAGTAATCATAATCTTTTAGTACACACTCTCATGATTAACTCTCATCTTGACAATAGAAGGTAAACTAAATAGACAAACAAATAATTAAATAAAATTCCATTTACTCCTGTTAATAAGTTTTTTTGCTTGAAGCAATTACCTAACTGCTCATTACATTGAAATAGTCTCGAGCCGCAATCACGACGAATCGTTTGATGAATTATAACGGACGAAGAAACAATACTGCACACGTATTAAGTGTAGTGTGTTAAGGTATCGGTAATCGGTACT
This sequence comes from Parnassius apollo, assembly GCA_907164705.1. Classification (NCBI taxonomy): domain Eukaryota; kingdom Metazoa; phylum Arthropoda; class Insecta; order Lepidoptera; family Papilionidae; genus Parnassius; species Parnassius apollo. The sequence continues at coordinate 856,123 of CAJQZP010000620.1, read as the reverse complement.
GCTACGTAGCTGGTGCCACGACGTGATAGCAAACTGCACACTTTCACGAAATACATATAAATAAATTATATAATACATTTCTCATATTAGGCTCTATTTACCTATTATAGATATACGATATTACTCACATATCTAATATAGCTTGCTACAATTTTATTTATCTATGCCCTAATATTATTTGCCACAAACCACAAACTAATAAGCACAGAGTACTTTTTTTGCTAATAAAAGTACTACCGCATTCGTTGGTCTGTGCAGCCTGCCTGTATATCACAAACTATGTTAATAAGAGTACTAACGTATGCCCATATGTGCTATATATATATATATATATATATATATTAAAAAATATATATTTAACATTTATATATATATATATATATATATATATATATATATATATATATATATACACTTGGTTCAGGCTCAGAAGGGCTAGATTCCAGAGCCGTAAAACCAGGTAATAAAAACATATATACTTGGTCTATGTCTATGGTGCAGCCAGGCCAGCTGTCATATTTTTAGGATCGAATGATTTTGATTTAAACTATTTTACTTAGGTTTTTCTGCTGTATTACATTAAAATGGCGAAGAAAACTTACGATCTGCTTTTCAAACTCCTCCTGATTGGTGATTCTGGTGTTGGCAAGACTTGCATATTGTTCAGATTCTCAGACAATCACTTTACTACGACTTTCATATCCACTATCGGTAAGAAATGTTAAACCACCTTTGTGATGTTCTTTTACTTAAAATCATTCCCAATAAGGATACACCTCATTATGAATACAGTTTTATTACGTATTGAAAACTTGTCTCTACGTAGCGCAGTTATCTTTTTATAGGCCACCAAATATCCCAAGTGAAACTTATTGTCATCCTCCGTTTGGTTTGTGATTAATTGGTAATAATAGAGACCAGTGAAAGAACACTAGCTTGATATCGTAAAATAAAAATTGAATTATTAGTATAAAGTTGTTTTAATTTTGTATATTGTTTTGATTTTAAGTTCAAGTATTATTATTTTTATTCAGGCATAGATTTCAAAATTAAGACAGTGGAACTTCGCGGTAAGAAGATAAAATTGCAGATATGGGACACAGCAGGACAGGAACGTTTCCACACAATCACCACATCATATTACCGTGGAGCTATGGGAATAATGCTTGTCTACGATATAACAAATGAAAAAACATTTGATGATATTGTTAAGTGGTTAAGAAACATAGATGAGGTTGGTATGATCTAAAGAAACCTTCGACTTATTTACATAAAGTTCAGAAAGACATTAGTCTGTCTTTTTCTCTTGCAAATTGTTTTGCCTATTAAAGTAAATTGTTTGATGAGTTGCACTCTAACTCTATTAACTCTGGACTTTGAAATGGAAATATAAATTTTGTTGATAAGTCAACCACCCACAGTACCACTACCAACTAAGGTGTTCAGATTTTGTGATCATTTTTGGCATGATACTCTCATATTTTATATGGGTAGTTTGTTAATAGTTAATAAATATAACATAAAATCTGTGCGCTGTGCTGTGTGTGCCTTAATGTTTCCCTCATTCTAGTGTAATGTAAATATTTCAGCATGCAAATGAAGATGTGGAGAAGATGATCCTGGGTAACAAGTGTGATATGGAAGAAAAAAGGGTTGTGAGCAAAGAACGTGGCGAAGCTGTAAGTAAAGATTTCTTATTATGTGTTTACATTGTCATTTTAAAACTTTCACATAATAAACATTTAATCTTACTGGTCTTATTACAAAAAGTTGTTTCTAATTAGTCTCAGGTTTAACTAAATTCTGTTTCATGAAGGAAGTCCTGCTCGAGATATAATGCAACTAACTAAAGTATAAAGAATGGAGTTTAACTGCAAATGTCAAATTTCACAAAGACCATGACCCCGCAGATTTGATATTTCTTTAGTTACTATAACCTTTCTTATAAGACTTCAATAAAGATTAGAAGAGGTCAATTAATCATTTTTTTATGGCATTGGGTGACAAACAAGCCCAGTTCACCTGATGGTAAATGGATGCTGTGGCTGTGGCTGTGTATCCTTGATTACAAACTAAAATGCAGATGCATTATTACCCGTGAGGACTAAGATGGACTGCCGTCGTAATAAAATAAGGCACAATTTAAAAAAAAATATTGGTTTTTGGCAAAAAATATCGACTAGATTTTTCAAAAATAGATGAATCTAAATAAATTCATTTTCACAATTAGATTATTTACTTTTATTTTATTATTTTCTCGTGCAGAAGTAAAAGTTATTTTCATAGAGGGCATAACTAAACTAAATGTGACTTCGTTCTGATATTTTGTGTAAAAATATGTAATAATGCAATGAAAGGATTCATTATAATTATACAAAAAAAAAACAGGTAATAAATTTGGGGAATATTTATAAAACTTTTATTTTAAAAAGGTAACAAAAATATTTTATAATTCGCTCGCAACTTAAAAAAATTAAATTAACTGTAATTATCAGTCATCAAGGAAGTATATTTAACTGCTTCTAATTTAACAAAATAAGCTTTATAATAAAGTTTGTTAGATATGGCACTTAACTTTCAAGGTTACCATAATTACAACAATGCCGGCCATGTCCTATAAACTACATTTATTAAAAATAGAATAAACAAAAGCTATTTCAAAAGTTAAACTACCTTACAATAAATTTATCACTTATCACAATCATCAAGGCATTTATAACTAGAACTTTGGTCAAAATGAGTAAACTTAAAAATTAGCTCAGCTGATGAGCTATCATTTAAATATCGAAGAGCAGTCTTCAAAATCAAAAAAGTCTTGAATAATCATTTTCTTTACTATTGTGTGAAAGCCAGTATCAGATATAGCTTTGTAGAAATCCTCAGTCATAAATAGGTTTTTTGTTTTAAGAGATTATTCCACTCTGTGGTGGAATTCATCAGCAGCCATGAATGTGTGACCAACTTCTAAATAGTCTAATGTAATGCTTTCAAAACTAACTTCGGCAGAGCTTACTAAATATATCAAGAATAAAGTGTCCAGTTATTAATTTGTGCTGCACAGTTATCAAGCCACAAAATTAGGTGCTTTAGGGCTCGGTTTTCTATAAAAAAGAAAGCCCTGAGGCAACTTACGTCCTCCTTTTTCCTGGCAGAAGTTCCTTCATGCCACAAAATGGCTAAAGTGTGACCAACTCCATGTATTTTTTTGTCTCCTATCGGTAAAAAACTCTGGTTGAAAACAATAAGCTGCAAGCAGAATGTCGCTGTTTTGAATTCTTCCATATGGGGTAACATAATAACTTTTTCCAGGTCTGCGGCAAAAATAAGAGTGTTGCCATTATTCTTTTTCTGAGTCTGGTCATCAACATCTTCTTCGTACTTCCTGTGATGTACAGTATACTTTTCATGATGTTCTTCATAAACTTTACGTGCTTTACAACCTCTGTGCCTAATTTCTGAGTTAGGGTTATGAATTGTAAATTTTTCGCATAGCTCACGCTCCACATGGCAAATGAGATATTAAGTTCTTTTACAATTTTTCTGTAAAAACCATATGATACCTTCATTTCATGCGCATTTTCACAGTAATGGTCATACATGATTCAAATATTGAGATCAGAAGGCAAATACCTTTTGCTAGGGGCATATTCACACCTGTAATGGGGCACAGCAAGACGGAATGACATTATATGCTCCATGATTTTAGAACTATTGATTTTTCTGGGATTTGGATTGTGACCAAGACCATCATGAGGGATTCTGGGTACAATTTAGGATCATAATTACGATCAAGAATATTTCTTACAGCCTTACAATTATTTTGGTTGTAGCCTAGGGTGGTTAAGAAAAAGGTTTTGCGTACTGGAATTTTGTCATCATTTTCTCTGTTCTTCGGTCTATCCAGTTTTCTTTGACTAGTATGACACAAAAAGAAGCATTTTTTCCATCCATTTAATTTTTCGAAAATTGCTATTCACTATTTTGAGATACTCTTCTGAAAAGCGTGCTGAACACTTTTCTTCCAGACATTCTTGCGGCGTCCGGGTTTTACGAAATATTTTATTTTTTATTTTTTCCTCCGTCTTTATTTTTGTAGAATAAGGGTGACAAACGAGCACACAGTCCACCTGATGCTAAGTGGATACTGTTGCCTACATACATTTACATTTATCCTCGATTAAGAATCAAAACGCAAATGCATTGTCATCTCTGAGGACTAAGATGGAATGCCACATTTCCAGTAAAAAAGGGTCTCCGGATTAGTAGAGTATTAAGCTGCTATTTCTCTTTAGTCTTTAGTATCTTTCGATCCTTTATGCTAATGTTATTAGTTTTGCGCTTTCTAAAGTTCCTTTCTTAGTCAGTTGAACATGGTTTGTTTCTTCATCTGAGTCTTCGGATGATTCTAAAATTATTCTTCCTGAAATTAGCTGTGAACGTGGTATAATGTCTTCTGAGTCAGAACCATCACTATCGCTGTTTCTTTCCCGTGCTTTTGGTAATTCATAATTTTTATCCAATACTGAGTCATCATAATCAAAATCGGACCCTGTATCCAACACAGAGTGTGGCACCACAACATGCTCCGAGCTTGATGCTTGTACCGAGTTTTGAACGCCACTAATTGTTGACGGCGCGGGAGACCACTCGGCTACAGAATTATTATCGTTGCGTAAAGCAGCACTAACTTCTTCTTCTTCTTTCTTTTGTGGCGGTTTGATAAAATTCGCCAATGACGTATTGAGTAGAAAATGAAAGCTTATGAGTTTAATTAAAATAAGAGTCTGTGATAATACAAGGATTCAGTTTTCCTCCAAGAATTTTGACAAATCTATTTGTTGAATTACCTAGAACAAATATGACAAACACAGGTGTTAGACTCTTACCCATATGTTAAAAGTGACAAGGATTTAAAGTTTCATATTATTAGTATTAATAAAATCACATAAAATATAAACAAAAGGAGTACTGGTATATGTTAAAAGAGAATTAAAATCTATAGGTCGAGGAATATAAGGAGGAAGGTAATCATAAAGGGAGGAGGATAATTTGGGACAGTTGAAAAAAATATGGTTTGTGGAACCTTCATCTAAGCCACATTCACACAATGAGCTATCCCTTACTCTGATTTTTGCCAGATGTGCATGTGTACAAGCATGTCCAATTCTTAATCTACAAATGATTGAAGTTGCATGTTTATTTGCTTTGTTAAATTTAAAGAACCAAGGCTTGGGAGGAATAATCTCTTGGATGGCAGCATAGTGCTTACCTTTAACATTTCTGGAAACTTCCCATAATTTATTCCAATTTTCATTCAGTTTCCTTTTAGCTAGCAAAATTAGGTCATGTGAGTAAATTAAATTTTGTAGAATGCCATTAGCAATTGCATTTTTAGCGAGTACATCAGCTGTTTCGTTACCATGGATACCACTGTGGCCTGGAATCCAGGCCACTGAAACATGGATTCCTTTAAGATGGCATCTGAATAGGGTATTTTTTATTTTAAGAATTAGTGGAAACTTATGTTTGTTATGGAATTGATTGGACAAAATAGCTAACAAACAACTTTTTGAATTTGTGAAAATAACTGTTTTATTAAGATTATGTGACTCTACATATAACAAAGCTTCACTGATTGCAGTTGCTTCACCGGTAAAAGTGGAGGATAGTGAGGGGCATTTAAAGTTGAGAATGATTTTGAACTTAGGAATCCAAACAGCAGCTCCAGTATAGTCTTCATCAGAATGTTTTGAAGCGTCTGTGTACATGACAAGCCAATCTTTAAAGGTGTTTTCTATAATTTCTTTTAATTTCAAATTTGCCATTGGAGAATCCTTTTCTATACCTAGATCTAGATGAATGTCGGGTTGGTAAACAATAGCCTCGTAAGGAACGTCAAAGAGTGGATTTATTTTACATTGAAAGATTGGGTAAGGAAGCTGAAGAAAAATTACAAAACTTTTAAACAAGCAGGGAGAGTCCTTATGGGTCCAGTATCGGTCAGATGAAATATACTCTGAAAGAAGGTGCAATTTAGGGATTAGGGGATGATCTGAAAGTTGGCAGATCTTAAATAAGAATCTGTCTGAAAGGTATTGCCTTCTTAATCTTAAAGGAGGATCTACGCACTCAACCTGAAGAACATTTATTGGTGAGGATTTCATTGCCCCTGTAATAATGCGAAGGCATTTCGATTGAATTTTGTCCATTACTTTAAGGGATGATTTATTGCAAGGCTCCAACAGAAAACATCCATAGTCAAGGTGGCTTCGTATTAAAGCATTGTACAGTAATTTCTGAGAAAAAGGATGGGACCCCCACCAAACACCTGACAAAGACCGAAGAATATTTATGTTTTTTTCGCATTTTTGTGTTATATATTCAATGTATGGACCGAAGGCCAATTTCGAATCAAGGATAACTCCCAAAAATTTAACATTGCCTCTAACTGGAATAGGTTGCTTATCATATACAACAGATATATCGGGAACTCGCCTTTGGCGGGAAAAGATCACCACACTACTCTTGGCCACAGATAAAGAGAGGCCATGATTAGTTAACCATTCTTGTAAATAATCCATGGATGAGTTTAGACGGGAACATGCCACTGTGAAGTTGTTTGAGGAGATGTATAGAGCTAAATCGTCTGCATATTGAAGAACATTACAAAAAGAATTTACTGAAAGTTCTAAATCGTGAGTATATATAGAATAAAGAAGAGGACTAAGAACTGAGCCTTGTGGAAGTCCTTTCCATATAGTTTTTGGGGGAAGCAGGAGATTTTTAACATTTATAGATATTGATCTAGAAGAGAGAAAGTTAGAGACGTAATTGACTATCCTCACTGGAATGCTCAGATTAAGCATTTTCTGCCTGAGCACAGGAAGAAGCACATTATCATATGCAGAAGAAATATCCAAGAAAACTCCTATGAGAAATTCATGTTTTGAAAAGGCAATATGAATATCTGTGACCAAGGTACTTAGGCTATCCATGGTACTTAAACCTTTTCGGAAACCGAATTGGCTTTTAGGTAAGAGATTATTCCTTTCCTAAAACCATTCCAAGCGATTTTTTATTAAATGTTCCAAGATTTTTGCCAAAGTACAAGAAAGGGCAATAGGTCGGTAACTGGAAGGGTCATTGCTAGACTTACCTGGTTTGAGAATGGGCAAAATAATTTGGGTTTTCCATTCAGCAGGAGGATCACCAGTAATATAAATAAAATTTAAACTGGATAGTAAGACAGTTTTAGTGTTCTCACTACTATTAATTATAAACGAATAAGGAATCCCATCAATACCTGGTGAGGAGTCTTTAAGGTCATTGAGTACAGTAAACAATTCCTGAGAAGAAAAGGGGGAATCAAATTTATCATTTGTTTTTAAAAAAGCAGAATTAAAAACTAGGCATTCATCATAAGATGGGACTGTTTGTGGTGCAAGTTTATTAGAGAATTCATCTATCCACAGGGAAGGATCATTAGAAATTATATTTTCACTAGAAACTGCACAGCGATATTTTTTAACATTTCTCCAGACCAAAGATGGGGGAGTCCTAGGTGACAGTGACTCACAGAATTTAAACCAACCAGGTTGCTTTTTGTCTGACAGTAATTTTAAGGTTTCTGCAGCAATTTTTTTATAGGAGATATAATTCTCTGCAGTCATAGAACGGGAGTATATTAATTCAGCCTCTTTTCTTCTCCTACAAGCTGCTGAACAATCTTGGTCCCACCAAGGAGGGGAAGGATAATTATTTTTGAAAGGTTTTTTTAAGGGGATTGACTTATTAGCAGCAGAAATAATTGCATTTCTGAACTCTATATATACAGTAGCAATATTATCATTGTTAATTGGGGGAAGAGTTGAAACCTCTTGTTCCAAAACTTTAGAATATAATTGCCAATTAGCTTTGGATAGATTATACTTTAGTCTTGGGCAAAATGTAAAATTTATTCTAGGTGAAGTAGGAGGAGTGATGAATATAGGAAAATGGTCACTGCCATAGCTAGAAGGTAATATTTGCCACAAAAGAAGGGAAGCAATATCTGGAGAGCAGAGAGTTAGGTCAACGGCACTTCTAACATTTTGTAATGGGGATACTCGACGGGTAGGAGACCCGTCATTTAGAATACAGAGATTAAAATTATCAATAAGATCTAAAAATAAGGGAGCCAGTGAATCACACAGATGGAAGCCCCAAACAGTATGATGCATATTAAAATCTCCCAAAATAACCATAGGAGGTGACAGAGAAGAGATAAGTGTAGCAAGTTCTGTTAAAACATTTACATCAGGATTAGGAATGTAAACAGAGAGAATAGAGACATCAAGGGCCTTAATAGCAACAGCATTTACTGCTGGACTATGAGAAGGGAGAGGAATTTGTGAAAATGTAACTGTTCTTGAAATTAAAATAGAGGTGCCAGCACGACCATCACTCCTATCATCCCGGAGGCATGCGTAGCCTGAAACCCTAAAATGAGATTCAGGCCTAAGCCATGTCTCCTGGATGGCAAGAATGAAGGGATGAAATTTGTTAATGAGGTAAATGAGTTCATTTTTTTTATTTCTAATACTCCGACAATTCCATTGAAGAATTGGCGGGACTGCGAATGTTACGGGCTAAGGAGGAAAGCTGAGTAAGTTTTTGGTGTAAGCTGAGAGGAAGTTCCGTGTCACTAAAACGGGAGATCATGTTAATTAGAATTGATAACATAAGTTCGCAGAAATTATCATTACTAGAGGAGTTGTTGTCATTTCCCAGTAGAGCACACCCATTAGGAAGGGAAGAATTAGGATTCTCAACAATTGCTTGATGGGCTGCCTTATCATATCCAGAATTTAATGGTGGGCTGCGGGTACGTTGAGGGATAAAAATTGTTTTTTTATATGATGCAGTTTGTGAGAGCTGAGCCGAAGGGGTTGAAAGACTGTCAGTTATAGTATAAGGGGTCTGTTGAGAACAATTACGAGGCTGGATTCTTGTTGTATCAGCAAAGGATCTTTTTGTCTGTGGGAATCTAGCTGAAGCTTCTAAATATGAAATATTTTCTTGTGACATAACCAGTTTAATAGATTTTTGCCTAAGATGTTCAGGACATGTAGGGTCTTTTGCGGTGTGGGGACCAGAGCAGAATAGGCAAGTAGGAGTTAGTCGAGTACAAGATAAACCTTCATGATTCTGTGCACATACAAAGCAGCGAGGGGATGATCGGCACTGGGAAGTAACATGGCCAAATCTACAACATTTATGACACTGAATTAGTGGCAAAACATATTTTTCCACTGGCATTGAGGTGTAAAAACAGTAAATATGGGGAGGAAGTTTTTGTCCAGAAAAAGTTAGAACAACCGTCTGAGTTGGAACCCATGAAACGCTATTGCTGTCACTCACTGATCGTCTATTAAGTCGCCGTGCTTTAATTATAGAACCGTAGCCAGAGGGAATTTCTATAGCTGCTATTAATTCTTCTAGTGTTCACTCTATGGGAACTTGTCTAACTAGCCCCATACGAGTGATACTATATGAGGGGATGGTTGCTTCATATTTAGAAATTTGGAGAGCTGGGTGATCGATAAAGGTGTTTGCATCTGCAGCTGATTTAAACTCCACGGATATTCTATTTCGTCCAACTTTTTTGACTCCATCATGGACTATATTTTTAATATTGTTATGATACAGAAAGTGACCGAATTTAATTGGTTTAAGAGTTACTCCAGACAGCTGATCATTTGAGATTTTACTTACGTGAACTAGAAAAGGAGCGGCATCATCTTGAGAGTACTTAACTTTTTTATTAATAAAATCAGGATGGGTATATGAGGATTGTATTGAAGGAAAATGTTGATTTGGATCAGCAATAACTAATTTTTGTGGATGGACAGACTTGTCACTTACCTGGGCACGCTTACAGTTAATTAGTTCTACATTATCAATGTCAATGGGTAAGGAAAAGGAATCATTGCGAACCCTTCCGAGATCGGGAGGTTCGTCCTCCATTATATTACTACAACAAACAATTACATAAAAACGGCACAACTACAAACACTTACTAATTTACAGATATTAAAACCTCCACCAAGACAGAAAAATTTACTATAGTAAATCAACAACACTTCATAAAACAATAAATTTTAAGCAAAAAAAGGCACGACACTTGTATCTCTCACTTCCTCCGAAACGCGAAAAAACTCAGAACTAACTTATTTTGCGCTTCGTGATTGCATATTGCTGAAAAAAGAGTAGTTTATTTTGTAGTATTGTTTTTGATAAAAATTAACGGGAGGTGGTATAAATCCCGTAAAAGTAAAGTGACGCATTAATATGCACGGGCAGTTAAGAGACGTTTTACGAACACAGGCAACTTTTTTTCGATTTCATGTGAGTGAAGTCATAGGCAGAAACCAGTTAACAAATTATTGCTCGTTTCGTATTCTAAATTATTAACGATACAGTATACCTACTAGAAATGTCATATTTTTTAAACTAGATCGCAATTAATCTCTGGAAAATTTCGTCAATAAATATTAGTAAATTCATATTGACGTGTCACAAAATAAATTATCCACCTTATATAAGTATAAGATAAAAGTTTAATTTTGTACCAAATAAACGTTACAATCCTTATTTTTAGACACGTAAAGCCTGAATTTAGTATACAAAATCAAAACAATATTTTCTCTACTAAAATTGCTTTGTTTTGTAATAAATAGCGCCATCTACTTCGTTCTATAGTTAAAGATTAAAGTTATTCTCATTTTATCGAAGTCGTACCAAAATTGATGAGATTCAAGGTGGTATGCAGATGCTAGATGGCCTAAACACAAAATATTTAATATCAATCAGTAAGATGAAATTGAATATTGTTAGGAATGAAATTAAAAAAAAATTCAATAAATAAAATATAATATTGAAAAAAGTTATCAATCAAATCAAATCAATTGAAGTTTTTGTGTTTACGCCATCTAGCGTCTTTTGTACTTACCACCTTGAAAGTCAATAAATTTTTATTCGATAAAATGACTTTATTACCTATAGCATATATGGTAGATGGCGCTATTACAAAGTCAAATAGAAAATTTTCGGTTCCCAATAGATCTCATAGACTCACAGTACTGGAGCCCGAAATGATCCATTTGAATGATCGATCCGAATGTACCGGTACGCGTGACGAAATGTACTAGAAAGATTCGGTCTCTGGAAATGAATGATTGACACATGTCTACTGGCGGGATTCGCTTCGTAGCTCACTTCACCTCTAGTCAAACATTTTTGGTAGTAAAGGCATAACTGTTAGTTGTGACTTTTCTTTTAAATTAAATGTTAAGGTCTAGTATTAGTAAACTTTATTTTAAAGAGCACATCTACCACATAAGTCTTTAATATTTAACGCAGGTCAATTATGCCTCTTAAAGTACTTAAATAAATTATATTTATTGTGATACAAATAAAAAAAGAATCTATGCGTATTATGTGACCTTTTGACGTACTATAACTCAGATGTGCTCTTTTTACGTACCAAAACTTAAAAAGTGGCTGAGTTGTGCCTTTTGAGCTTACGGTATTTCTGTTTATCTTATTTCTAAAATTGTACAAAAATATTGGCAGATGGGCTTTTTTTTCTGTTTCCGAGTATTTCTAAAACTCAATTTCGAAAAAAATTTTAGTTGTGCTTTTTTTTGCTTATGACGGCAGCATAGACAACCACATTTATCATCAATTAAGAATCAAAATGCAAATGCGTTGTCACTCCTAAAGACTAAGATAGAATGCCTCGATTCTGGTAAAAAAAGGGTCTCCGGTTCTCTACACTCACCATACGAAACACAGCAGCATTACACTACTATTTCACGCTGGTGCTCTTTGAGAGCGTGGTCCTTCTCCGGTCGAGCCGACCCATTCGTGCTACAACTATAAAATGCCTGAAGCGTTTCTCTACCACGTAATCTAATAGTAAAATTTTTGTAATAAGACAGTTTAGGTTTAATTACTTTGGCCTCTTTTTTAATTAGGATGGTGGATCAGATCATTATTTCACATTGATAAAATCAAAAATTACTAAAGAATTACTAATAATGTGTGTTGTTTTGGAATTATGGGCAACATTTTTAAAATATCTGCTGGCATATTCTCCCAAAAAGTAATGTCGAACATTGGATTAAAATTGGTGAGCACAAGGTGATGATGGTTTCATTTAAAAATTAACGAATTGTCTGAAATTAAGTTGACCAATCATTGCATTTCATTATATCCATCTATTACAGGCCAAAAAATGACACTGCTAGGACTCCCCCACAGGTTGCTCGGACTGGCATAGTTGCCACGCCTCGCAGGCGGTTCGGCAACCGCAATGTTTTATTGTTTGAGCTGCTATCAGATGGATGCTAATGCCCGTCACCTGTTTCTATTTGACACTGTTGCCTCGTACGACACCCGCGGGATGACTGGGGCGTTGGGATATTCATACACCGCCACTGCACAGTAGGATCATTGCATTATTTATCATTAAATGTCAATGATCAAGTCTTTGCTAACGAGACGTCTCTACCGTGTGGCGTGCAGATAGCACGCGAGCACGGCATCCGTTTCATGGAGACGTCGGCGAAGTCTAACATCAACATCGAGCGCGCGTTCTCCGAACTGGCGGAGGCGATCTTGGACAAGACGGCGGGGCGCGAGGCGGATGCGGATGCTGCGCGCATCGCGGTCGAGCGGCGCCCCTCCCGCGCGCCCCCAGCACGCGCCTGCTGCTCTTAACTCACACCCGCCACCCCCTCAACTACCGCCACCAGCGCGCCGTTCTTCTACCACTACTGAAGCGCGAACAAAACTATGCTTTTAAATGGACGACTGATATTCACTTTGCTACGCCTCCACTTCGCTGGCACCGATGCTCTATTGACTGGACAGAATGTTCTATATCGGTGTTTAAAAATTGAGGAATTAGAGATGTCAACACTCTGTGACTAATTCTAGGTCTTAGGTAGCGAAGTTAAAATTAAATGCGAAAACTAAGATTCTTATATTAACTTTAAATTCTCAAAGAACACTAGGAAGTACTGAATGTTTTAGCTGAGGAAATGTAACTTTCACAGCTTAATTTCTTTCAATAATTTGAACTATTATTTTGAAAGAATCTCTGGTTTGAACTATTAATAATAGTTCTTACATACTTTATATCTTAAATTTAAACTAATTGTAAAATTTAATTAAAATTCTAAAATCAAGATATTTTTACCACTGTATTAAATTAAATTTTTATCAACTATACTCATAAAGATGTCATTAATCAGTGGTTTTTTTCAGCAACACCTGCTGTAAAATAAGTTAACTTTTTATACTATAGTACTTATTTACATTTGTTCATTTCTTAATGAACGTAATATTTGGAATTATTGTACGAAATACTAATTTATTGTCAAAAAATAAAACTTGTAAGAAAATATTTGGCAGAAATAGCCTGACGTTAAATCATTTTTATTCTAGACATTTGTGCTACAAAACCTAACCAGAAACAAATTTATTTTTAAAAGCGAAAATGCAGCCTTTGTAACAGCAGATAATAAATTTAAATAAAAGATGTTGGCAGTTAGTTCAAGTATCTCACGTTGTGGTAGGGGTGGCTAGGTACTAATTACTAAGTACTGAGGTTCATACATACTGTAATGTTGGTGTAATCACTACCGTTATGTCATTTTTATATTTTATTTAGATGTTAAAGTTTAAGCAAGTTTTTTTTTAAAGAAGACGGCGTCGCGATAGAGTTTTACATCTAAAGTGAGTTATGTGATTTGAGGATTTTTTTAAGTACTTCAATATTTTGAGTAGTACAAAATTTGGTACAGGAATTTAAAGCAAGGCAGAAATAAAAAATACAATTTGGTACATAATGCTGTATTGATATTAACTACGTTATTACGTAGTTATTACTTATAATGTTAATTTATGGAATGTCACTAATATTTATTACATAACTCATTTTTAAAAATTTCAAACATTATTACTGTAATTTATATTACGTTGCTGTTGTTTGGTGTCCGCGAGGATGATCAACTTGTCTCAAATAAAGAAATGTATATTATATTTTTGAAGTCAACTCTCCAGCACTGTACGCCGGAGTCCTAATAAGGTGTAAGGTATATTTATGTGCAATAATTCAACGCAACAAAATTTAGCCTCAGGGATACCTTGCGACCCCTGTTCGGTACAGAACGGCATTTGTTATCTTGAAAGTTACTGATGCATACTTTTAGAGCACAGTCAGATGAAGCCATGTAAAGGTGGCTAGAGTAGAGTTAGTAAAGGTGGCTAGGTAATACATGTGTTTAGACACATAAGCCCATCTCCCTTTTTTTAATCCCGCGGGTCGCAGAAATAGTCCCCTGATGTGTCTTAAGGTTAAAGTCTTAGTTTATGAGTACTTATGTATATGAAATAAGCAACAATCTATATCATTAATTAAAAAATACCCTCATTTTTGTATAAATGATAGGTAAATTACAACTTAAAAAAATTATGCAACTATAAACTTTGAAATGTTCTTTTAAAACTGGACTAGTTTTCGCTGTATGATCACCATATTATGCATATTTTTTTCCTAAGTCCTAACTTTTAATTGAACTTCTTTAATATTTGAAATTTCATCTCTTTACTGTAATTTCAGCCTTTACAGATAGTGTATGCGATGCCTATAAAAATACCGGATATAATTGTTCACTTCACAGTGCAATCTTTACTTAATTTCGCTTTTAGTAACTAAATAATGCAGTAGTGATTGAGACTCGGAACTACGATTTCAGTGTTGGTATGGTTGGTACAGGTGGGACTCTTCTACGCTCTTTGTTTAAATTTAAATTAAGCAATATCTGTATAAAAATAAGAATATGTCTTGTATATACGCTTGATGCTTTCAGTTTTAACCATGTTCAGTTTACAACATTTAATTTAAACAGCAAAAAACACTTGAATCTTTTTATAACTTTTCTTTTCACCAAATTTTTATGGGCAATGGTTATGTTGGTTATGCCATAATGGGCAAAAGCATGTTGGTTATGCCATGTTAGATTGTATAACTGTCATGGTTGTGGTGATGTCTGATTCATCGGAGGCGATTGATTATATTTTTACCATAAGCTTTAGCATTGGCGTAGTCATCAGTTTAGTCAAACAATACAATGTAAGCACGCAGCTTGAAAGCCAATAATAACACAATGGATCTTTACGAATCATGTAATTATGTATTAACCGGCTGCCGTACCGATGTTAGAACTTACGACGCGATCGTAGTTAACACTAAATTAAAACTATTTGAAAAAAGGGTTTCTTAATGCACTTTGTTTCCTCAAAACTGATTTTTTTATTACCTTAATAAAGAGCTGCATGTGAACATCGGTACAGCAGTCGCGTCCAATGAGGGACACGGCAACATTTTCAATAAGTAATAAATTAATAATTTAAGCATAAATATTGTACTCAACTGTAAGTGTATGAATAAACAAAATGAATATTTTATTGTACGATGCATGTGTCTCGTCGGTTTTTACCCGCTTTTATAAATAAATAACGGCATTGTATATTATGTTCATAATAAACGATTTATCGTGAACCGTGGCCTTTCATTACCCGTCATCCTGCAGCTGTTTACAGTTTACAATCACACGAGTGTTTATGTCACGGCTCCAATAATAAGGCATTTGTAAATTTCTCACTCGTAATGGTAGAGACAAACTGCAAACTGGTCTGGACTTTTCGTTGTATACGAAAGACTACGCATTAGAAATACATTTTCTTATGCAATGCAATGCAAATAACACGTTTCCGACGCAACGTCGATCATCGGCGTCACGCGTGGTGTGTAGATCTGAAGAAGTGCATGGGATGTGTAATGAGTTCCTAGAACTTACACGTTCACATACACTACCGAATTAGACCTTTGCACCGTGCACGCGTTTTGTTGACAAAATGGTGGATAAACAGCTCATCGATTTAGTAAAGCGATACGAATGTATTTATAAAATATTAAATGTGTTGGTTATCGCAAGCTACATTATGTAATACAGAATGGGAAGAGATAGCAAACTACTATGTGTTGTGGACATACCTATTCGTTTATGAACATCGGACTAAGTAAATCATTCTCATACTTTTAGAATCAGAAAACATGGTGTAAATTTGTACTCTTGCGTCCGCTAAGAAGTGACAAGTGACGCCAAACTTACGTTGCACAGGTACGTAGGTCAAGTGTGTACGCCAACGTTGGAGCGTTGCGTACGTGGGACCAGTCTGTCCCTACCTTAATGCCTGCGCGTATATTGTACGACTAGCGCCCCAGCCCGGCTTCGCTGGCAAGGATATATTAATGTGGCGTTATTAGATTTAAGATTATCAAAGAAAATTTATTGTATAAGTTTTTCGTTTTTTTAAAAACGATCCCAATTTTTCGGTTAAAATATAGCCTAGATCACTCCTGGCATTGCTCTCATCTGTTCGTGAAGTTTTGCTGCAACCGGGTCGGCCGTTCCGAAGATGGTACCAAATAGACGGACACACAAAATAAACATAAATGTCGTAATGACATGCAGATAGCTCCCTCGGTGCAATATATGGGAGTTATTTCGGTACCTATTAATCGAAATCTCTTAATCGGTGATCTGTCATGCCACGCAGAACTCGTGGAACGTGGACTGTAGTCTAAAGACCTGAAGATTTAAATAAAAACCGGCCAAGAGCGTGTCGAGCCACGCTCAGTGTAGAGTTCCGTAGTTTCCCGTCCGTCACAATAAGTGTTCCCACTTATGAGTTTTAAAGTGGGTATCCATTATGTTCGCGCTCCTGCAACTGCTCCCGGTAGTGGGTACTGTTGTTTCCATCCAAGTTCAAAATGATTTTCCTAGAAATTCCTTATAAAGTTCTACTTTTCAGATTTTTTCATATTTTCTAAACTTATGGTTCAAAAGTTAAAGGGGGGGGGGGGGGACACACATTGTTTTTTACTTTTGGAGCGATTATTTCCGAAATTATTGACATTATCAAAAAATGATTTTAGTAAACCCTTATTCATTTTTAAATACCTTTCCAACAATATATCACACGTTAGGGTTGAAATTAAAAAAAAATAAAATTAATAGGGGGGCTACCCTAATAAAACATTTTTTTTTTTCAATTTTTATTTTACCACTTTGTCGGCGTGATTGATACACATATTGGTACCAAATTTCAGCTTTCTAGTGCTAACGGTCACAGAGATTAAGCGAGGACGGACAGACAGACATGGCGAAACTATAAGGGTTCCTAGTTGACTACGGAACCCTAAAAATAATGAATAAATTTATTTGTTTTAGAATTTGTCAGTAGTTTTTGTAGAAAGTGCCTTGCCTTGAATCCGCTAATCTGTGAACCAGTGTTTCTGTGTACAATCACGTAATTTTAAGGTCAAACATAAGTTCTCACTGAAGAAATAAACTAAAACTTCAGATTATTACAGATTTATATTGGCACCACTGCAAAAAGCATCAGCTCATCAGGCGTGACGCGACGCGACGCGGTAAGTACTTTTTGAGATAGTAATACAAAATATAACTATTTACCACACAAAAAGATACACATTTTATTGAGATACACAGATTACCCCCTAATAGATTCCGCATACAGGGTCACAATCGCGCGCAATACATGCTTGCTGTAGCTAGCATAATATGAAGTGACGCTAAGAATCACGACATTATCGACCAAGTTTGTGACCCGTAGGCGCGTCCGAGATTTTGACAATTTAAAAATAGTTTTGTATCCAAAATACATTATAAATGGCTTCCTGTGCAGTGAAATGGTGTGGCAAGTCAGCTAAGACATCCAGTTATCAAAAAGATGGCATAACATTTCATCGGTAAGTAAATTCTATTCTTATCACGTTAATCTATTTTTTCAAATTCACCGGGGTTCAACTTATACTGGTAATATAATGGTGCAAAGTGATAACAATTAAGCACCCGTTGATGTCTTTTTGAAATGTCCTTTTCACTCATTACATAAATTATAGTTGTCTTTGTCTAACGACAGCACGTGTATCGACAGTGTTGTGAATTATAAGTCGATATTTGTTTGGTCATCATTTACATTTTTTGAAGTCATTATTTTATAAAAAATAGTGGCGTATAATTGTGGTATGTGTTAAAGGTTTCCTAAATGTCCCGAAAGGAAAAAGATGTGGATCGACGCAACTTTTCGAGGAGAACAATGGTTTCCCACCAAAAATAGTGTGCTATGCTCAAGACACTTCACAGAAGACAATCTTCATATTATGAAAAACCGTAGAAGGCTGTTGGATTCCGCTATACCATCTCTATACTTGCCAGTTTTAGTATGTGCTTTTACATTTTTTTTAAAGTACTTATAGTACCAATGTACTTATAGTACCATGATAGGTAATAGCATTAAGTACTCATTGTGTAATCTACATTGGTACTATAGGATTGAAACGTGATATTCTAATATTTAGGCGAATGTTAGTCGTCCAAATTAAACTATTTTTAACGGATTTTTAAATCATAAAACAAGTGAAAGTTATAATGTGATTATTGTTTTGACTTGCTATTTTAGTGTTATATGAACTTCAGTAATATCTTATGATTATTATTACGTACATCTCAATTTGAAAGACGTACCGTATGGTGTATTAGTTAATAATACTTTTAGGCACCCGTCCCTACTATAAGTGCAGGTGCAGATATTGCAGCTAAAAATATGGAAATTCCTGTAGCCGGCACATCGTTTAAAAATGCGGTATGATTATAATAAGAATTAATGATATGATTATAATTTGTATAAGTTAGTAATAAACGTATTATAAATACCTAAATAATTATTGGTGATATTTTAAAAGAAACGTATACGTATTTCAGATTGCTGGTTCACCGCTGAAACACGCTAATAACCCGCCAACACCTCAAAATCAGAGCCATTGCTTAGAAACGCCTACAAAACAAAAAAGAAAACTTTCTCCTATTTGTGATACGCCATCTGCATTAGATACTCCAATTGAAAAACATCATTGTAGAAGAATCATCGAATTGACCAACATAGTGAAGAAAAAAGACAAAAAAATTAAGAAGTTAAGCGATTCCAACAGAAGACTAAAAAGACAAATACTTTCTTTGAAGTCATTATTGGCAGAATTACAAAACAAAAATTTATTAACTTCCGAAAACAATGACGCATTAAGTTCCTTAAGAGTCAAATGTGGTGAAATTATAAAAACTGAAGACAGCCGGGTTAACTATGAGATTGGGACGTCAAACACCTCAGTCCACCCCGTGACCATGGTTGCTGTAAAGCACTCTAAACGTCGGGAATTAAAATAGGTTAAGTAAAAGCAATAAAATCCGCATATATAGTTTTATTCAATATATTTTGGTACTGGTCGCGTAAATTTAAGAAATCATTAAATGACATGTATATATATATATATATATATATATATATATATATATGTATATATACATGTCATTTAATATATACATATATTGCAGATGACGCGACAGTTATAATTACTTGTAAACAAAAAATTCTAAGTAGTTTGCAGGAAAAAATAACCCATTTAGGCTTATTACTAAATTTTAAAAAGACCAAAATAATGCAGTTTCTTCCATATCAGAGATCAGAAGTCCCGCTCGCTATATCTTACCAAGGTATAAATATTGAGGAAGTTCGCACATTTTCATTCCTCGGGATAATAATAGACTCAACTTTTTCATGGAAAACTCATGTAGAAAGAGTTGTGAGTAAGTTGAGCAGTTTTTGCTATGCCCTGCGTGAGCTACGTAAGGATACTAATGAGCAGTGCGCACTTACTGCATACCACAGCCACGCAGCTGCCTGGATAAGATACGGCATCATATTTTGGGGAATCTCTACCGAGGTACACGCGGTATCCATGCTCCAAAAACGCTGCCTTAGAATCATCACATTCGCAGCTCCAAGAGATTCATGTCGAAGGTTGTTCCCCAGACATAACTTACTAACTGTAACGAGCATGTACATTTTTGAATTATGCTGATTTGTTAGGAAAAATCCTCATTATTTCCAGCGATTTGAAGATAGACCCAGTCGCTACGGCACACGCCGAGGTTATAATCTGGTTGCTCCTGCCACACATCTCACATTATATAAAAATGGTCCCTACTACATGGCTATAAGGGTTTACAATCATTTACCTGATACAATAAAAGCCCTCCAGTGTCGTAAATTTGAAATAGTACTCAAGAAAATGCTTATTGTAAAAACATATTACAGTTTGAATGAATATTTTAATGATAAATTATAAATCAATTTTAATTATTTGACAATTTTCTTTATTTCTATTTACATATTTGACATTGTTAGTATTTTTCATCAAAATTTTTAAACTTTATTTACATAATATAAATGACGAATGATCAGTTGACAATATTTAATGAAATGAAAATGAATTCTATATTAATTAAAATTTAAACTCTGTTTTAATATGCTACAGGAGCATGTACAGTTGTTCCAACTTTATACTTTGTGACATGCAATAAAGAATTATGAATTGTATATATTATATATATAATCCCAAATTTATCGATCAACGTCCCAAGCCCCGTTCCATCACTATGGTTTGGTGTTCCCAGGGATAATTTTAATATTTATGTCACCGGCTAGGATGATATTTTTATATGTGCTAAGTTTGTTTAAGGTAATATTAAGGGACTCTAGAAATCTATCAATATTTTGAGAAGGAGTTCTGTAAATTGCAATAACAATCGTCTCGAAAATAATTCAAATGGAATGTAGGGAAGTGGAGTGGGAGATTTGACAGCCAACAATGTATAAGGTCAATTATATCACATTTTAAATCCAGTCTATGCAACAAAACTTCAAACCCGGTTATGTTCGGATTTATGTTTCTATTTTGTGTAAGTAAGATTAACTTATTTTCAGGACGAGGGAGGAAGTGTTTACAGTCTTCAAAATTACTTGTTTTAGCTTCAGACACAGAAAATTTGTCTAGGTCATTGAGTAACTGATTCGTCGTAATAAAGCTTAGAGATAAACTAGTTTAAGAGCTAAGCTAATACGCGGCGCTCTTAGGCGCCCTCATACCCTATGGAGTGATATATTTGTCCTCTGCGAATTTACATGCTGGCCAGCTTTCATCACCAGTTTTGTGGTCCCATTTTCTTATAAAACGTTTGCACGTCCCGCAAATGGGGGCATGCGATTTGTTATTACATTCCATGAAGAAATGCCCGAGTTCACCACAATAGTTAGACGTAGGGCTACTTTCCCGACAAAATTTGGCTGTGTGACCAAACTGCTGGCAGTTGTAAAGACTCTAACTGGGCATGAAGTCCAATTAATATATATTCGTCGTTGATTGATAAGGGCCTTCCTGATGCTAGGTGGCGCTTCGACAATATAATTGCAAGTAGAAAGGTTTTTCTTACCTGATTTATGGCTCTTTTGACTGTTACCAGGTAGGACTCACGCATGGCATTGAGAAATTCCATGTTAAGGCCGGAAGAAGTTTTTTAACTTGTCGATATCTCCTTTTGTCTCAGCGCTAATTATAACTTCCTCATTTCATACCTCCCTCATGCCGCGGATATGTAGTTTGAGTTCTTCTGGGGATATTATCTTTTGTAAAAGGCACTTCGTGTCATCACAGATTTTGGATTTGTCCCTCGGATAAATTGCTATGGTACTAGATTGTTTGGGCGGATGAGGGTTTAGCCACCTTTTTTGACCATGTCTGCAGAGATACGATGGAGGTCTGGGCTTTAGTGGCATCCATTTTGAGAGAAAAGAATAAGTAAGAATATCCACTACCCAGAGCCGTGGTAGCTCAGATGGTTAGCGCTCGCTGTAAATTTCACAGTACGCGAGCAAACCGGGTTCGATCCCCGCCGGCACCAATGAAATTGTTAATTGCAATTTTAAGTGCTGATTTACCACGTGCTCGGCGGTGAAGGAAAACATCGTGAGGAAACCTGCATGTCAGAGAAATAAATAAAAAAATATATTTAGAAGATATGTGAAGTTCGCCAACACGCATTGGGGCAGCGCGGTGGACAATTCCTTGCCCTAAAACCCTATCAGAAATGAGCGGGGGCCTGTGCCTGTGGACGTATATAGGCTGTAACTTTACTTTACTTAACTTTATCCACTACCCAATCATAGTTTTTTTTTAAATATAGCACGAAGCCGGGCAGTATAATTAGAGACTGCTAAGCATTTTGGTCTTCAGGAGCGACAAAGCATCTGCAGTCTCCTTGTTTGAAATCAGGTATCGAAAATATTATGACAATGAAAGAAAGTCTCGATTAATTAAGAAAACTCCTGAGACTGGTTCTTCATCTACAGCTCACCTGCTATTCATGATTTCTTCGATGATATGGTTGGTATCCTTCTTTCACAGATCTGAATTTCGGAGTAGGTAGGTACCTACATCTAATCTCTTTCAAACTTGAAACAGACTTTCCAAGCTCTTCTATTGGTATAAACTTAACGTGTAACGAATAAGTAATAGTAGACTAAAACTCAGTAGTTTAGCATGGAAGGGAGAGGACTACCAAAGCTCAGGTGGTATATTTTAGGCATGAAAAGCAATCCCGCTTACAATCTTTATCAGTAATGCCAATCAAAAATCAAAAAAAAATCAGTTTTCTTTTGTAATTCCTTAGGATCAGCTCACACAGAAACGACGATGCTTAAGAAGTATCGATGCATGATCCGCGCTACGCCGCGAGGCACTACCACTAACTAATGAGTATACTAACGTACCGCGAAGCATATCATATAACTGTCTCAACACATATTACCCCCTAATAGATACCGCATCATCGACTATTTGTTCTGTTTCGATTTCACCAAATTTGGTGGCATGCATGAGTTGCGGGGGACGTGTCAAATACGCTGTGATTGGATATTTCAAGGTTTAACCTAGAATACACCAAACCATAGTGATGGAACGGGGCTTGGGACGTTGATCGATAAATTTGGGATTATATATATATATATATATATATATATATATATATATATATATATATATATATATATATATATACACAATTCATAATTCTTTATTGCATGTCACAAAGTATAAAGTTGGAACAATATATTTACAGAGCATGTGACAACCTGTACATGCTCCTGTAGCATATTAAAACAGAGTTTAAATTTTAATTAATATAGAATTAATTTTCATTTCATTAAATATTGTCAACTGATCATTCGTCATTTATATTATGTAAATAAAGTTTAAAAATTTTGATGAAAAATACTAACAATGTCAAATATGTAAATAGAAATAAAGAAAATTGTCAAATAATTAAAATTGATTTATAATTTATCATTAAAATATTCATTCAAACTGTAATATGTTTTTACAATAAGCATTTTCTTGAGTACTATTTCAAATTTACGACAATGGAGGGCTTTTATTGTATTAGGTAAATGATTGTGAACCCTTATAGCCATGTAGTAGGGACCATTTTTATATAATGTGAGATGTGTGGCAGGAGCAACCAGATTATAACCTCGGCGTGTGCCGTAGCGACTGGGTCTATCTTCAAATCGCTGGAAATAATGAGGATTTTTCCTAACAAATCAGCATAATTCAAAAATGTACATGCTCGTTACAGTTAGTAAGATATGTCTGGGGAACAACCTTCGACATGAGTCTCTTGGAGCTGCGAATGTGATGATTCTAAGGCAGCGTTTTTGGAGCATGGATACCGCGTGTACCTCGGTAGAGATTCCCCAGAATATGATGCCGTATCTTATCCAGGCAGCTGCGTGGCTGTGGTATGCAGTAAGTGCGCACTGCTCATTAGTATCCTTACGTAGCTCACGCAGGGCATAGCAAAAACTGGTCAACTTACTCACAACTCTTTCTACATGAGTTTTCCATGAAAAAGTTGAGTCTATTATTATCCCGAGGAATGAAAATGTGCAAACTTCCTCAATATTTATACCTTGGTAAGATATAGCGAGCGGGACTTCTGATCTCTGATATGGAAGAAACTGCATTATTTTGGTCTTTTCAAAATTTAGTAATAAGCCTAAAACCTCTAATTCATTCACAATTTTTCTAAGGCATTGGGTTATTTTTTCCTGCAAACTACTTAGAATTTTTTGTTTACAAGTAATTATAACTGTCGCGTCATCTGCAATATATGTATATATTAAATGACATGTGTATATATATATATATATATATATATATATATATATATATATATATGTTTATATTGGCATTACTGATAAAGATTGTAAGCGGGATTGCTTTTCATGCCTAAAATATACCACCTGAGCTTTGGTAGTCCTCTCCCTTCCATGCTAAACTACTGAGTTTTAGTCTACTATTACTTATTCGTTACACGTTAAGTTTATACCAATAGAAGAGCTTGGAAAGTCTGTTTCAAGTTTGAAAGAGATTAGATGTAGGTACCTACCTACTCCGAAATTCAGATCTGTGAAAGAAGGATACCAACCATATCATCGAAGAAATCATGAATAGCAGGTGAGCTGTAGATGAAGAACCAGTCTCAGGAGTTTTCTTAATTAATCGAGACTTTCTTTCATTGTCATAATATTTTCGATACCTAATTTCAAACAAGGAGACTGCAGATGCTTTGTCGCTCCTGAAGATCAAAATGCTTAGCAGTCTCTAATTATACTGCCCGGCTTCGTGCTATATTAAAAAAAAACTATGATTGGGTAGTGGATAAAGTTAAGTAAAGTAAAGTTACAGCCTATATACGTCCCACTGCTGGGCACGGGCCTCCGCTCATTTCTGAGAGGGTTTTAGGGCAAGGAATTGTCCACCGCGCTGCCCCAATGCGTGTTGGCGAACTTCACATATCTTCTAAATATATTTTCTTATTTATTTCTCTGACATGCAGGTTTCCTCACGATGTTTTCCTTCACCGCCGAGCACGTGGTAAATCAGCACTTAAAATTGCAATTAACAATTTCATTGGTGCCGGCGGGGATCGAACCCGGTTTGCTCGCGTACTGTGAAATTTACAGCGAGCGCTAACCATCTGAGCTACCACGGCTCTGGGTAGTGGATATTCTTACTTATTCTTTTCTCTCAAAATGGATGCCACTAAAGCCCAGACCTCAATCGTATCTCTGCAGACATGGTCAAAAAAGGTGGCTAAACCCTCATCCGCCCAAACAATCTAGTACCATAGCAATTTATCCGAGGGACAAATCCAAAATCTGTGATGACACGAAGTGCCTCTTACAAAAGATAATATCCCCAGAAGAACTCAAACTACATATCCGCGGCATGAGGAAGGTATGAAATGAGGAAGTTATAATTAGCGCTGAGACAAAAGGAGATATCGACAAGTTAAAAAACTTCTTCCGGCCTTAACATGGAATTTCTCAATGCCATGCGTGAGTCCTACCTGGTAACAGTCAAAAGAGCCATAAATCAGGTAAGAAAAACCTTTCTACTTGCAATTATATTGTCGAAGCGCCACCTAGCATCAGGAAGGCCCTTATCAATCAACGACGAATATATATTAATTGGACTTCATGCCCAGTTAGAGTCTTTACAATAGTAACAAGATGCTTCAACTGCCAGCAGTTTGGTCACTCAGCCAAATTTTGTCGGGAAAGTAGCCCTACGTCTAACTATTGTGGTGAACTCGGGCATTTCTTCATGGAATGTAATAACAAATCGCATGCCCCCATTTGCGGGACGTGCAAACGTTTTATAAGAAAATGGGACCACAAAACTGGTGATGAAAGCTGGCCAGCATGTAAATTCGCAGAGGACAAATATATCACTCCATAGGGTATGAGGGCGCCTAAGAGCGCCGCGTATTAGCTTAGCTCTTAAACTAGTTTATCTCTAAGCTTTATTACGACGAATCAGTTACTCAATGACCTAGACAAATTTTCTGTGTCTGAAGCTAAAACAAGTAATTTTGAAGACTGTAAACACTTCCTCCCTCGTCCTGAAAATAAGTTAATCTTACTTACACAAAACAGAAGCATAAATCCGAACATAACCGGGTTTGAAGTTTTGTTGCATAGACTGGATTTAAAATGTGATATAATTGACCTTACACGTTGTTGGCTGTCAAATCTCCCACTCCACTTCCCTACATTCCATTTGAATTATTTTCGAGACGATTGTTATTGCAATTTACAGAACTCCTTCTCAAAATATTGATAGATTTCTAGAGTCCCTTATTACCTTAAACAAACTTAGCACATATAGAAATATCATCCCAGCCGGTGACATAAATATTAACATTATCCCTGGGAACAGATAAACACGCACATGACTACCTAAATATCTGCTCTTTTCATGGACTATTACCAACACATTACCACCCTACACATCAAAGCGGCTCGTGTTTAGACCATTTTGTGATTAAATCAAATAAACCTTCGTTAACACTAGTTACTAATTCCTCGCTTACTGATCATCAAGCAATTTTACTAACATTCCAATTAACCTTACCTAGAAAAAACTGCATACGCAGCTACACTAAAGTCCATATGACGAACCTTGAAAATGACATTCGTAGCATTAATTTTGACTTTGTATATCGCTCTGACGATGCAAATACGTCCTTGAGTTACTTTAAATATTTTTTAAAATACGCAATAAAAAATAATACATCAACAACAAAACTGTCACGTAAGTATTATAGTATTAAACCTTGGATAACACCTGGTCTCATTCACTGTATAAGAAATAGAGACAAACTACATTTAAAATCAAAATCAAAACTTTCTCCGAATAATTTAATACTTTCTGCTACTTATAGAAGATATAAAATATTTTGCAATAAACTATTAAAAAAAATTCGAAATACAATATGATAAAAATGTTTTCCAAAAGGCCGGTAATAACTGTAATCTTGTATGGAAGTTCATTAAAAATAATACCTTCAGTTTAAAAACCCTTGGACCCCACTTGAATTACGGTCATTAGACAAAATCCCAAACAAAGCGACTAATAAAGTAAAAATTTTTTTTATTAATGTTGGCAAAACATAACAGAAAAAACAACACTCAAAATCCAATTTTTATGCCCACATCCTTTTCTAAGTTAAATTCTTTTGTATTGTTAAATACCGACATTGATGAGATTTTAAGTATAATAATTGGCTGAAAAGAAGATTGTGCAGTTGGTTGGGACAATATACCTAAAAGTATACTCAACATAATTTAAACATTTACACATATCTTTAAATTATGTCTATCTAAAGGTATTTTCCCGAAAGTGCTTAAAAAAGCTGTGGTTTCTCTTATATTCAAAGCTGGCGATAAGAACTTAGTAACCATAGACCGATTTCAGTTTTTCTGGTTTATCTAAAATATTAGAAAAAATCATAATAAAATACCTGGAAACTAACAATTTGTTGTCAGACAGACAATTTAGTTTTAGGCCTAATAGATTATGTAATGGTGCCTTGCACCAATTGACAGATTGTGTTACAAGTAATCATGACAATGGTATGCACTCAATCGAGATTTTTTAGACCTTGCCAAAACATTTGATAATATCTCTTACGCTATACTATTGCAAAAGTTTGAAACACTTGGCATAAGGGGAACTCAACAACAACTTTTTACCGATTACCTTAGTGATCGCTCTCAATGTGTAAAAATCGGTGAGTATACTATAGTACTGAATTACAAATCAGCTATTATGGCATTCCACGGGGCAGTATCCTGGGGCCTACATTGTTCCTAATTTATATAAATGACATGCAATCTCCAACTTCAAAATGGTGTCACAATGTCGTATGCAGATGACACAGCCCTGTCGTTTTAAGCTAAATCACGTGACGGGGTTTGTAAATACGCTCAGCAAGGCTTTAACATAGTATCTAATTGACTTCTTAACAATCTCTTAAATTTAAACGCAAATAAAACACAATATATGTTATTTTTAATGAGAAACTATAATATACCTACTCACCTAAATATATGTATGTATATATATATATATATATATATATATATATATATATATATACATTCCATGTGCATGTCCCGTATTAACAAAAACAGACAATATAAAATATCTAGATTACTACTATATCTATAAAATACTATATCTATATATCTATACTATATCTATAAAATATCTCGCTTGACACAAATAAAAATTTTTGATTTACTTTGTGCTAGAGTTTGTAAATTAATATATAATATATTTTTAAATATCTCTAACTAAATTGATAAGACGGGTTTATTTAGCTTTGTGTCAATCCATACTCACTTATGGCATTACTTCCTGGGGTGGTGCTTCTAAAACAATATTGCTCCCACTAGAACGTGCTCAGAGAGCAGTTCTAAAGGTAGCCACTTTCCGTCCATTCATGTTTCCTACACATCAACTTTACTTGGCATGTAGTGTACTAACTGTCCGTCAGTTGTTTATCCTGAACATCATATTAAAACAGCATACCAAACTTCCATTTTGCTTAAACTCCACAGACAGGAGAAGAATGGATTTAGTTTGTAAATCTTAACGCCGTAGCATATCTTACCTGGTTGTCACTTCATCTAGTCGAGGCTACTTGAGAACTTTTTTCCCCGTAGATCATAAACCCCTTAACCTATAACCATCATATTTTTTATTTAATTTAATTAGGTTACCAACGATTGTTACTTAAATAAAAGTCCTAATTGCTACAGCTTAGTATCTAGGATATAATGCACAATCACTTATAGGTAATCATCACTTACCTAACAGTTACAACTCTAAAATTGTTTTGTTAAGTTTAGTAGCTGTCATGCAATGCACGTCAAGGATTTTGCAATGGTCACAACATTTGTTGTAAAGAGACATATTCTGGAGATGGGGGAATTGTAATTTGTTTTATTTAAAAATGAAAATATTAGCAATGAACATTACTAATAGGGATATTAATAATAACATTCTACGGAATGGGCATACTAGATGCTTGATCGGAGCCCGTGGTATTCTCCGCGGCACTCTATAACAAAACTTTGCGAAGAATTCTGTGCAGCAAATAATTACTCAAAGTACAAGCTGATATGATATTGCTATTTGGGACCTTCTTCCCATAGATCATAACCTACTTAACCGTTACATCATAATAATTAATTAAAGTACAGAAGGAAACAATCACGTCAAAAATGTTATGAAGGACAATGAAATTGATCGCTAGACATAAGCCACTACGATATTAGAGTAAGATCCATTGCCGGCGCAGTGACCTCGTCGCTATCGAGGGTCAGGGGGCACGGGGACGCACGCCTCGGTATCTGTCTGCCACTGTTCCACAACATGCTACGACGTGTGCTACTGTTTTGTTGTATAAGTTCGGCTGTTTTAACTGATCGTAAGTGACCCATTTTGTTGTTTTATTGCCATTTTTCATTTAATTATTATTATTTTAAAATATTCATGTTTTGTAAAAAGGCGATGCAGTTTTTCTAAAGGTGACAGAACACATTCATGATCAACTAAAATCTCTTTATTTCTTCGATAGCTAAATGCGTAGAAAAAAAACCGAATTAACAATACGCAAAAATATATTTGGAAAATTCCAAAAGAGCACACCTCGAATGCTCATGCAATGTTTTGAATAATCAATTCACTTTTAAGAATTATCGAAACACGTACTTATTAAAAAAAGATTTATAAAAATTGTTTCTGTTTAACACAAAATTTTTTTGATCATTCCAGTGATTCGTATTTTGTTACCGAAAAAAATTGTCAAATATTCATGAACGGGACGGTTTAGAATAGTCAAATTCATAAGGCTAGGAAGGCTTAAGAATTAATATTTAAAGCGAAGCGAAGTGATAAGTTCAGTTTTTTGAAAGATATGTCTTGTTCACATCCATACCGACCAAATGACGTTGAAGTGAAATTATTTTCAATTAACTTTTACGTCAGAAGTATTAATTGAAATTTCCTCCTGCTATTGGTGTACTTTCTTATTATATAAGTGCAATATAAAGCTGGTATTAACCATGGTACCTCAGGGGCTAAACGCTCGTAAATTTCACAGTACACAAGCAACCCGGCTTCGATCCTCGCCGGCACCGATGAAATTGTTAATTACAATCTAAGTGCTGATTTACCACGTGCTCGGCGGTGAGGAACATCGTGAGGAAACCTGCATGTTTGAGAAATATGAAAAAGATATTTCAAAGTTCGCCAACACGCAATTGGGGTAGCGTGACTGACATTTCCTTGTCCTTAAACCATCTTAGAAACGAGAGGAGACCTGTGCCCAGCAGTAAGACGTGTATAGGCTTAACTTAACTTTAATATGAAGCTGGTGGAAGTGGTTTAGTTTAGTTCAACTTCTAGTTGAAAGGATTGCGATTTTTTGATTTGGTGACAAAGTAGAAGCGTAAATCCATCATATTTAAAGTACACTGTAGAATATAGGCTTCTCCTATAGATTGCAATAAAGCACGGTCTAACTCTCGAGCCAGAGTGCCCAGCCCTTCGCTCATTTTTACGTCGCAATTTGTATCGAGAAGAATCCTACTTAACGTATTTAAGATAAGAAACATAGTTTGCTTGACTGACTGTGATCTAACTAAATGAGATCAGGATTTTCAACTTCATAGGAAACGACGAAAATATATAAAAATAGTTTAATAAATCTGTAGACATTGATGTAACAGGTTACTACGTAAACATTGATTTTGTTTATATGTAGCTTGTTTTACTAGGATTGGTATAGGTGTAGAAAAAGCTTTATTTTTGGTGGGTACCTCCTACATCACAGAAATCGTAATAATATTACTATTTCTGTGTCCTCATGCTTCAGACTAATGTGGTGATGGTAAAATTTATCTTTTTCATGAGCACATTTGCAAATCTTCTTGTTTCTTCATCTTTAGATAAATGAAGATTAAGATGGAATGCCTCGACCGGAGTAAAAAGAATATCCGGTTCTCTACACTCACCCTACGAAACAGCAACATTATGTTCCTAATTTACGCTAGTAGGTATTCTGCCATTCCTGCTAAATTTATGAAATAAATGCTGCGGCTGTAATAGTTTTTATAGAATAAATACTAATATGGCTGCAGTATGGCTCTATCACGTAAGTCTTTACTTTTTCCCTTTGTATGACTGCGGGTGTGCCGTACCTACCTACTCTACCTACCTCCGGCGTGAGAGTTTATGTTTATGTATAACAATATTGCAGCGCCATGCGTGATCGAGCTGGAGTGCGCGGAGTGCTTGCCGGACAATATGCCTCTGGTGGCGTCGCACCGAGCTAGCAACGGTACCGTAACCGCCGAGGCCGGGGACGAGTTGGTGCTGGAGTGCCGCGGGGGCAAGTTCCTCGCATATCCGCTGCTGGCAACACTGAGCGCAGTTTGTGAAGCGGGGCGTTACCGCGTCGCACGCGATGGAACACTGCGACATTTGCTCGAGCTGGGCTGCCAAGAGAACATTTTCGAGGATGTTTTGCATGAGGTGCGTTCAATGTGAGATATTGAGAAAGCTGTGTCATTGAAATTATAATCTATGTCCTCCAGACCGAAGTTTCGGTCATGACGGTCAGTTTCAACGGAGACTAGAAGGACAGGATTGTAATTCTTGAGCATAGGTGTACTCTTTATTGAATGGTTATTCGTATCCGAAAAGAGAATTTCTGAATAGAAAAACCTAATGACCGATTTTTTTGCTCGACCGGAGATTGAAAATTGGGACCTCACGAACAGTAGTCGCTATCTTACGATCACTAGACCTCGTTGGTCTAGAGGCAGTCGATTGTGGTAAAATTAAGGAGTTCATAAGCTACTATCCTGCAGTATCGTGGCCGCATTACGACTAGAGAAACCAGCATTATGCTGTTCAGTACGGTGAGTGACATGATCGGGAGGCCTTTTTTCTGGTTACAATGCATCTTAATATAGTTTTCAAAGGTGACAAAACTTCAGTAATCGATTTGATTCCTAATCAGATAGATGTCTATCACCCTCACTTGTTTAAAATACTTTTGATATTTTAAAGTAGTTTGATCAAGCGTTAAGGATCGAAGCGTTTAGCTATACGTATTAATTATTCACATTAGAAAATCAGACTTACTACACCATCAGTACACAGATCCTTGTTTTTGGTTTTATGATCTGAGACAAATAAAATTAATTTTATGGATTTAATCGTTTTTAAGTTATTTTGTAATCCTGACATTTCGAATGCTTGGCAGCATTCATGGTCACGGGAGATTGAAGACTGAAGTGCGCAACATTCTGATTTCATAGCGAATTTTCAGCTTTTTGACTAACTCAAAAAATGAGCTTGGTCTTAATTCAACTAAATGACTGAATGTTCTTCTCTTTTATTTATTTTGTACATACCTGTTAGCCTGTTACGCAATATGTTTATCAATTTCGAACCTTTTGTAATACTTTTTATTAAATAGATAATAGATAACGCAGGGCAGGGCGATAAAAAACATTGTAGTCGTTACATGAGCTTGTGTCGAAAGGTGTGAAGTTTTAAGTTGTACCGTGAAACATGCCAACTTTGCCCGGTTTTTCTATAAATTTTAATTTAATTCCATTTTTTTAAGGAGTCATTAATATTTTTTGGTATTCCCTATTACCTTCTGATCATGTGCAAGTATTTATTTCATTAAATTTATTGTAAGTTAAAATTTAAACAAACATTTGATCGATTTTGAAGAAGGGCAAAATTATCTGAACTTTTTGCCAACATTGCCCACGTTGTTTTTTTATACAAATACAGTTCGTAATAGTCTTGCATTAAGCACCTAGCATTACCTAGATGTGAGAAATCTTTGTATTGGTTTCAAAACTTTATTAGTAGTGTTAAAACTTTTAAATAAAAATGAGAGGGCAATGTTAATTAGCTATTTTCGCACTTTTACATACAAGCCGCATCGAGAGATTTAAAACTGTAAGGGTTGTCACATTCGAGTAAATGTCAATCTACATAGTAACTATACCTAGAGGGCGATGAATATTTAAAAAAAATCGTACTCAAAATTAAATGTCTATTTAAGTTTTGTTTTTGTTTTTTTTTTTAAGTCAAAAAGTAAATGAGGCAACATATAGGCAGCTGATGGTCTACTGTAATAAAAATCAAAATACTTTAAATTATCGTTGAGGCAGTGAGTGCTGGGTAATCTTTCAATGTTCTACTTAAATTTACGAAATAATCTGCAATTCGTTGTTTTTCTTGTCTGTTATTTGTATGTTCTTGTTGAGCCCTTTTGGCTCCTGCTTTAGAAACATTTCATGAAGTTCTTATGCTCAGTTCATCACTACGTCTAGCTTTCTATCTTGAACAAATATTTTCAAGATTTTTTAAATATTCTTGAACCAACAGCTTGAGATCTAGTTTAGTCAAAATCACTAGAAGTTTGCTCACGTGCATTTTATGAGGATTGGCAAATTAGTTTCCAATTTAACAGGTACTCCTTAATCAATAGCTAGCTACGCTGCGGTATTGCGAACTTATGATTTAGGCACTGGTCGAGCTTAAAACTAGTCAGCCAATCATGATAAAATGCTTTTATAAGTACTTCTAAACTAGAATATCACTATCGAAAGTTATTAATTTATAGAAAATTTTATGTCAGTACATCTGATATGGAAGTAACCAAATAATTGTCAGTGACTTCAATTCTTGATAAGTTAAAAAAATACGTAAAAGAACAAATACTTACTTAATTTATAAACGAAAAAATCAATCTAAAAACCGGCCAAGAGCGTGTCGGGCCACGCTCAGTGTAGGGTTCCGTAGTTTCCCGTCCGTCACAATAAGTGTTCCCACTTATGAGTTTAAAGGTGGGTATCCATTATGTTCGCGCTCCAGCAGCGCTCCGCGCTCCTGCAACTGCACCCGGTAGTGGGTATTGTTGTTTCCATCCAAGTTCAAAATGATTTTTCTAGAAAGTCCTTATAAAGTTCTACTTTTCAGATTTTTTTCATATTTTCTAAACTTACGGTTCAAAAATTAGAAGGGGGGGGGGGGAACACATTGTTTTTTACTTTTGGAGCGATTATTTCCGAAATTATTTACATTATCAAAAATGATTTTAGTAAACCCCTACTCATTTTTAAATACCTTTCCAACAATATATCACACGTTAGGGCTGAAATTAAAAAAAAATCACTTCCCACTTTACATATAGGGGTGCTACCCTAATAAAACATTTTTTCCCAATTTTTATTTTACCACTTTGTCGGCGTGATTGATACACATATTGGTACCAATTTTCATTGATGTTTGTTTGAATTGATACACATATTGGTAAAAAATTTCAGCTTTCTAGTGCTAACGGTCACAGAGATTAAGCGAGTAAAGACAGACGGACAGACAGACATGGCGAAACTATAAGGGTTCCTAGTTGACTACGGAACCCTAAAAAAGTAAAACAACTGACAACCCTCAGTATTTTTTGATGGCGGACAATTTTGACATTTTTAGGTCTGAATATTATTGGAAACTGCCCACCATCACAAATTTTGATTTATAAACCCTTTAGAACTGAAACTATGATTAAAATATCATATGTATGATATTTTATAACAAGCAATAAAAAAAATACCCTGCGTTTACGCCATGAAGTACAATTCTCTAAACTCACGGATTTGTTTATAAATTGCTTTTTGGGCAGATACCTTGGTAGGTAAAGTTATCACATTTCACGGTAATGATATAATTTTGATGATTGATTTTGAATTTTGATGGCTTGACTGCCTCGTTGGTCAAGTTTCGTGAGCGTTACTATTAATTATGACGTCTTGGGTTAGAATCCCGGATCAGGCCAAAAAATCAGTTTCTGGGTGTTTCTTTAAGGAATTCTCAGTAGCAGCTCGGAGTCAAGAAGTAGGTGGTGTATCACCATTTGCCTTGGAAAGCACGTGAAGTCGTTTGTTCTCAGTCTAGTCTTTCTTTGGTCGTGTTGGATTGCCCATCGGACTATGAAAGTGAGGGAATAGAAAGTGCACCTGTGCGTGCGCACAAATTCGTGCACTATAATCCTGTCCTACATAGATGGCTAGTCTTCGTTAAGACGTTGCCGTGATCAAAAATCGATCTTTACGACATCATAATTATAAGAGATTGTATGACACTTCCAGGTGGAATACTGCAGTCCACCGCTGCAAGGGCGAGCGTATCAGCTGCAGACTGCTCATGGTGCTCACCACCTGGCGACGCTCTGCTTCGACCAA
This sequence comes from Parnassius apollo, assembly GCA_907164705.1. NCBI lineage: Eukaryota > Metazoa > Arthropoda > Insecta > Lepidoptera > Papilionidae > Parnassius > Parnassius apollo. The sequence continues at coordinate 820,909 of CAJQZP010000620.1, read as the reverse complement.
GATCGCGGCGTGGCAACGCGTGCGCTCACCACCAACTCACCAGCCAATGCGTTGCCACTGCCACAGCACCGTGACCACGCCTCCACACGCAGCCTGCTGGGCAACTTCAACCAGATGTTCGACTCCTCAACTCGCAACGCCGCGGAAAAGCTCTACTCCGATGACGTCAGCACGAACCACCGTCTCCGTGAGATCCTTAAGCACGACCGCTTCACCTTCGCCGACCAAACGCTCACCTCCGCAGAACTCCTCAGCACGCACTACTTCGATGACCAGTACATGCGTGTCGCAAAGTTTGTCTCCAACAAGGTCGCTGTGTGGAGGAGCATCGCAACTGGCAACCTTCACCACTTGCACCGCGACGTTGCCAAATTTATGAAGATGTCGCGACCCCACACGGTGGTGAACGTCTACGCGGGTACGCACGACGTCCTGTCTTTAAGGACGGGGCACACGAAAACGAAAATCTTTCTAAAACCTGAGCGGTTCCCAGTCCCCAAGTATATATGGACTGTCGTCCACGACAAGAAACAAGAGAAAGCCTTAGCGATAGTGGTATTGAATGACCCGTTTGTATCCGTGAGCGAGATACGGGAGACTGTGTTCTGTGAGAGCGCTTGCGGGAGCGTGTCGTGGCTGCACGAGTTGCGGCGACACCGCCATTACGAGAGTCCGGTGTACGGATTAGTGTTCTGTTGCAACGTACACAACTTTACCAGACTTGTGACAGAAATGCCCGAAGACATAGTGAAGAACGTACCTCTGGGGAATGCCGGCGTGCTCGCAGACCTCTACACGTAGGATTAAAGGAAGCAGTAGGTAGTAATGTTAAGAATCAAATAAATAGTTTTATTTTTACTTATGATTTAAAAATGTGTTTTAATAAACTTATTGACAACAAAACTTCGTATTTTTGATAAGATTTTTATGCATGTACACACAGAAATCTAAATATCTAATATTTCGGTGTATGTACACCTAAGTCACATTTATTTGATGGGTAAAAAAGCACTTTTCCATCCTATTAAAATTACTTCAATCATAACCTCATCGATTTTTTATTTTTTCATAGGTTGTAAAAAAAATATTAAGTTCGAATATCATACCACTCCCTTAGATTGGCATAGCTGTCAGTTTATTATTGTTCAGTTGTTATCACAAAGATGTTGCTGTCTATCTTCTGGTTCAGTTTCCCTTTGAAGCTTCTTACTACGTATGGGAAAACATATTTCAGTATATTTCAATTGTTTCAAAATGAATTAAGCTCTAATTTTACATGCATATACCTAGATATATAGGATCTTTATTTTATTTTGAGTTATATCTTTATTATATGACAAAAAAAATAAAACAAAAATGCATTAATTTTTAGTGTAAATTAACCGTAGACAGAGAAACCTATAGACTAATGATTAGCGTGGCCTCGAGTGAGAAAAGACGATAACGTAGTTTTAGGTTGTACAATAATCTTTACGACTTTTAAACATATTTAGATAAAAAAAATTATTGTTCTAAGAACTGAACAGAACAAGATTCACCAATCTTAAGCTCACAAAAAACTTTTTTCTTACTTAAACCAACTTGTAAACTCCTTAGATCGCTACGAACTGTCAAAGTTGTTTAGCAAAGTGTAGTTTGCTAAACAAAAAACGGCACAGAGAAAGGGACAAGCAATAACACCGCTCTATCTCATTTCTATGCAAGACGTATGCATTAAATCTATCTTTTTCGTGTGCGAATGCGAAAGAAGGCGGTCAATTTATCTATTGGTTTCTCTGTCTACGAAATTAACTTTATTTTTTCATAAATTTACGTAAAATGAACTGTTAAAATAATATCAAATCGAGTCTTAATAAATATACACAAAATATCTTGAGTTTTTATAGAACTTCGTTTAGAGCAATAAGACCTTCGGCTACATCAAACAGTTCCATTGTTATTATTTCTTTGGCGTTTCTCAAACTTGATATATATGGATCAGAAGTATATAACTAGGTATGTAATACACCTTCATTGGTAGCCGCTTGTCTGCATCTCACTGCATTTCATATTGTTGAAACGTTACCTAGATTTGGAGGCTAAGGGAGAGCTATAAGGGGTGGATGTAGGCTCTTCAGGGACAAGAGGTCCCGACAAAGAGATATCTGGTAACAGATATTCACTAATACAGAATGTAAGGACATATACGTGTCCTTCATGTAGGTCAATCGCATAAAGAATACCGAATTCGAACTCGGGCAATAACTAATTCGCGATGGAATGAATGGTCTTCGCGACACCGCGAAGACCTTGAACACTTTCTAGCACGATTAAGTTTGTAATCCTTATTTCGAAATTCTTGTGCATCTTCAGATAATTGTCCGGTAGGTAAAATAGCACCGTACTCAATTATTTTTTCCCAGTAAATCAGTGTTTTGTGGAAAGACGAAGGCATATTAATACCAATTATAAATATTCACGTACGTTTCGGCTGTGCTATATGCATATTCGCCGAACTTTTTCGAATTTATAGCCATTCCAGATGAACAATTTGAAACGAATGTACATAATGTAGTAGTATGTACATTCGTTTTGTAAATTCTTTTTTTTTATTTTAAAAGAATATTAACGATGCTATAAACATTACTAATAATTAACCACTCGTGGTAAGCTTAAATTGCTTGTGTTACGAGTGGTTCACGCCAGTAGTCGAATGGCGGATTCGAACCCACGACCTTATCAAGTTCGCGGTCCGCGCCCTGCCCTTAGGCTACTGTCGATTTATCTACACTGTTATTTCTGCACTGCGGAGCAAGAGTAATTCTGAAAAAATGCCCGCGCAGTATTTCCGTTATTAGTTTCCAGTGCCTTTTCGAGGTGTATCGATATGTAGTTTCCTTTCCTCCATAAATCGCTTTAATACCAGTTTTTTTTTTAATATCAGGTGTAGTAGCAGACCATTTTTGAAAAGACAAGTTATGACATGTGGAGAATCATCTCTATACTGCTAATCCAAGCATGCAGTGTTGGCAGTCCATTTTAAAATGAACTTTCGTTTACCGATCGTATCCTCACTGCTTCTAAGTTATTATTTTTGTCGAGGAGTAGCACCAATAACTGTGCATGCAAGTAGCACTTGAACTAGTTTCACTTATAACTTGTGCCACTTTGCTAGCAATCACACAGTTTGATACATTCTGGTTGTTTAAACTAATTAATAATAACGTTATCTAGGTAATTTTAAAAATCTAATTGCAATTTATTATATACTAGCAGCGAAACCCGGCGTTGCCCGGTCAAAATACATTACACACTTAATGGTTATAAAACCGCGTTTAATTTATTTGATTTTTTTGAATTTATTTGATTTTTAATTCCCGACGTTTCCGATGCTTTTTGTATACAAATCTATGTGATGAGAAAATAAACGATTCTATTATTACAATAGGTATAACATACTTTTAAGAAGTGTGTTTTAAGATTTCATTCAAGGATGTGCCAGATAGATTATAAGTTTACAAGTTTGAAAACATAACTGGTTAGGAAACTTAACTAAAATAAAACAAAAAGTTAATAATAGTGTTTATTAAAAAATATTAATATAGCTTACTATTGACACCATAACCGTTTAATCCTTCTCGGCGATCGCGGTCAAATGCCTGTCGATCTCGTTCTCAGTTAACACTCTGTGGACAAGCATTATATTGTTTTTAAGCCAATTGTATAATAAAGGAGATCTATGGTATTGCATTTTTATTAAGATCATTTCTTTTTGTGAACATGGTATGGATAGACATACTCCAACCCCCTCTTTCTTTAATTGTCTACATCACCCAATTTCTTTATATGACATCATTTCAAAAAGCAATATCTTGAACAGCTAGTGTTAATACCCTTTTAACTATCCCTGATTCCATATATTATGTTCATATGATCTCAAAATATATTTGAATGTATTTTATATATAAACTATAATTATTACAGGAGCCGTGGTAGCTCAATGGTTAACGCTCGCTGTAAATATAACAGAACACGAGTAACCCGGGTTCGATCCCCGCCGGCACCAATGAAATTGTTAATTGCAATTTTATGTGCTGATTGACCACGTGCTCGGCGGTGAAGGAAAACATCGTGAGGAAACCTGCATGTCTGAGGAATAAGAAAAAAAATATTTCGAAGACATGTGATGTTCGTCAACACGCATTTGGGCAGCGCGGCGGACACTTCTTTGCCCTAAACCCTCTCAGAAATGAGGGGAGGCCTGAGCCCAACAGTGGGACGTATATAGGCTGTAACTTTACTTTTTTTATATAATTATTAATAATTAGCATTATTTTAAGCTAGAGAATTAGCTTCTCTCTTCGTTATTGTCCTGTCCATAACTCTGTATTTAGTCGTGTTTCGTTTTTAGCCACATTGTCACCTAAAAACCGCAACTCCTCCACCGAGAAGCACAAGACAGACCCAAGACTGGACATTGGCAGAACTATTGTGACCTAGCCCTATATCAAGGGCCATATTGAAGAGAAAAAAAGACATTATCATTGAGCAACCACATCAATCCTATTCAGACTTAATACAAAATTAACTTACACAAAACAAAGTCCGCCAACTTGATTAGCATATTCACTGCCACTGACATTGGATAAACCAAAATACTGTTCAAGTCACTAAAACATGATATTCTAACTAGACGTTTCATCCTGAACACACTCCATCAAAATATGTTGGGCAACTTCATCTATACCAATACCTCATATGTTGCAAGTCTATGGTCACGACTGCCTCGTTGGTCTAGTGGTTGTAGTAGTGCGACTGCTGATCATGAGATCCTGGGTTCTATCCCGGGTCGGGCCAAAAAATCATTCATAGAGTTATTCCGTCAAGAAATTCTCAGTAGTTGCTCGGAGTCAGGAAGTTGGCGGTGTCTCACCCCCGTGCCTCAGAGAGCACGTAAAGCCGTTGGTCCTGCGCCTGATCTCTCTCCGGTCGTGTCTCATATGAGAGTGAGGGAATAGAGAGTGCACCTGTGCATGCGCATACACTTAGGCACTATAATCCTGTCCTGCGCCGATGGCTAGCCTCCGTTGAGGCAGGCCGCCGTGACCGAAATTCGGTCTGGAGGACATATATTATGTTGCAAGCGTAACATGGTATTGAAATATTTCATTTCAATTTTTTTTCAACATTTCATTATTAGTCATCCATTTTGAAGTATAGAGTACAACTAGTACTTATAGTTAGAAATGTGTCTACCGTTGTAATAGACAGTGCATTAATAGAAATACAAAATACACACATTATATTGTGAAAGTTGACTTAATGACTTATACATGGTAGAGCCAAGCTGCAGCTTTATTATGGTTGTAGGACGAATTTGTCGGCTCGAGCGTGGTAGGACCACGCTGTAACAGGATGCCAGCCCAAAACAGCAAAATAATGCTGTATTTGGTATGGTGAGTGTAGAGAACCAGAGACCCTTGGTACTGGAAACAAAGTAATGCATTTCAGCCCTCAGGGGGACAACGCATCTGAATTTGAATTTTTAATCGAGGATAGGTGTAGATGTCTATGGGCCACAGCACGCACTTACCATTAGGTGTGCTCGCTTGTTACTTTTATTCTATAAAACAATTTGATTGGTTAGTTTGTCACACATTTTTATGAAACGAAGTCACTATGCGATAAACATGAATGTTAGTAGTTCTGGAGCAAGGTGTACTTACTGGAAGCGTGGGTTGTCCTTGGTGACCAGTCCGATCTCAATGTCGGAGGCCTTGAAGTCAACGGCGAGCACCTGCGACAGGCACGAGATGGCCAGTTGTACTGCCTCGTCCGTGCTTAGCTCAGACCGCTTCTTCAACTGCACATTCAATAACAAACTACTTAATTTTTATTTTATTTAAAATAACAATTAAGATAGATAAAAATAATATGTAACTACAGTAAGCCAACTAAAGGTCCTCACTAGTGGATACAAAGGTGAAGTTACAACAGTGATAAACACGATTCAACAATCTAAAGTATCTAATACTATCAGTACCTATACCAAATGAGAGACTAACTGATACAACATTAAATCTATACAAATAAATAAAATTGAATGTCTGTTTGATATGTTGAAATAACAGCTTTTTACTATTGCATATGAACGTACATACGGTACTTGTTACAAAAAAAATATTTTTTTAAATTTTTGTCTGTCTGTTCGTTCCGGCAAGTCTCCGACACGGCTGGACTGATTTTAACGGAACTTTCAGATAACTTATATTATAAGGAATACCCTCGGTTCCACGTAAAAATTTAAAATCTATGATATCCAAACATAATAAATTCCACACGGGCGAAGTCGCGGGGAACAGCTAGTATACATATAAAAGAAAAAAATGGGACGCATCAACATCTCATTAAGGGATATCAAATGCATTGTTAAGTATGCGTTTGGGATGCGCCGCACTAGTGTTAAACAAATCGAAGTCGAGCTCTTTGGCTAGCTTGTTAAAATTAATGCTTGCTCGCCAAATAAATGTATTTCGCCCACAATTTGTACATGCAAATGAGAGAGATTTAAAAGTGTGTTGTGTCTAAGCTACTTGGTCGATGTTAGTGTACCAAAGGAGTGACAACTAGGTAAGACATGCAGGATGTCGATGGATGCAGGTGACTCAGGACAGGCTTTGTGCCATTTCTTGGGGGTTTCCTAAGTTCAGCAGTGGACTTATGAAGAGGAGTACTGATAATGATGATGATAATATACAACATTCAACATTTTTTTTTATAGAAGAGAGAGCAAACGAGCACGCGGCTCACCTGATGGTGAGTGACTACCTCCGCCCATGAACAACCGCCAACACCAGGGGAAGTGCAGATGCGTTGCCGGCCTTTTAGAAAGGAGTAAGCTCTTTTCTTGAAGGTCCCCAGGTCGTATCAGTCCGAAAAAGTCGTTGGTGGTAAACAATTCCACAGAGAAGTTTTACGAGTAAAAAAACTCCTAGTGGACTGTCAAGCATCCAGACGGTGAAGATGGTATCGTAACATAGTTAAAACAATGTTTTATATGTAGTAGAGTCATGCTACAGCTATATTATAGTTGAAGCTCGAATGCCTCTGACCGGGGTAGGACCACACACGTACAGCATACCAGCGTAAAATAGCAGCTTAATACTGTTAATGATGGAAAACATAAACTTTTAACTCAGTAATTAGTCTAAGATCAATTAAAATATAAAAAATATTATGTTATAGAAAATTTACAAAAACCCCGTTGTTCCCGTTAAGTGCATCATCAGAATCTCAAATGTATAGACATAACTTTACTCCAGAAAACTCAACCATAATCAAATTAAATTTAAATTAATTTTTATTTGCACATTTTATGTGGTTTTATTAACTCTTCATTGGCCTTTAAATGCATTGCATTACATAGGTATGTACATTAAGGTAGAAGAAGTAGCGCAAGAATCATCATTATACTCTGTGACAAGGTACCTTCTTCTCGAGGTAGGCGTTTGCGTCCGTGGCCTTGGAGCCGGCAGCCACCGCCTTGTAGGAGCAGTAGTAGCCCGAGGGGTCCGTCTTGTACACGGCCGGCCCGCTCTCCGCGTCGTACGCGATCAGCATCATGCCTCAATACATTCACCAAAATTTAATATATGCACACAAAAATATAACTACAGCGGAATATCGATAACTCGAATTTCATAGGAAATGCTTTTTTGTCTTAAGAATTTCGAGATACTTACATAGGATTTACTTGCTAAAATTCTGATCTAGCAAGTAAATCCTATGAAAAGTTGATCTAGAGAACATTTTATCTTCTCTAGATCAACAGGAACAGAAACTATTTTATTCAATGTAGATTATAAACAATACTTATTGAAAGTCACTCTTTTCACTTACCATTACCACTGGTTTGCAAAAAAAAAAAACCTCTGTCCTGGGAAACCTGGGAACCAGCTAGAAACCCAGCGGGACTATTTTTTTTTCCAATAATAGTTTACAATCATGTCTACAATTAACAATACAAGAAAAATTAGGAAAAACTTGGTAGCGATCACCCTCCGCAGGGATTATTATCATCCACAAATTCCTTAATATCATAATAACCCTTTTTATACAAACTTAGTTTAATAACATTTTTGAACTTTGTGTATGACAAATTTTGTATATTTTCTGGGATTTTGTTGTAAAAGTGTATACATCGCCTCAAGAATGAATTAACGACTCGGTGGAGTCGAGTAACTGGTGCTACTAGCTTGTGTCTGTTCCTAGTATTTACAGAATGAATATCACTTATTTTTGCAAACATTTTCATAAATATATTGAGAGGCCAGAGTTAATATATTAATTTCCTTAAATTTTTGTCTCAGTGATTATTTTGGTTTTAAATTATGTATTGCTCTAATGGTCCTCTTTTGTAAAATAAATATAATTTCAGTGTCAGTCGCGTGTCCCCACAGCAAAATACTATACGACATAATGCTATGGAAATAACTAACTAATATGGAAATAACAACATCTCGAGTTGATTAAAATTTTACTTTTTTATATTATACAGTCAATCCAATATGCAATCTTCAAGTGAATTTTATTGGGGTTATTGAGCCCTCTACTGAAGGTTGTAGCGCGACAGCCAATTAATCGGCTTCGGTCAGTAATCGACCTTCGGTCGGACACTGTGAATAATTGATATTCACTCTGTAAACAAGCTAGTAAGTAGTGCGCATGAATGCGTTTTTAAACAAAATCCCAGAAAATATACAGAATCTAACTTTAAAAAAGGGTTAGTATAATATTGAGGAATTTATGGATGATAATGGCCTCATGCTCTACCGACTGTGGATATTCTGTTAGTGGCGGTGTCAGAATATCCAATACCACGGGGTATTGGATCGCCCCTGGCTGTCGTAAGAGGAGATAGAGAGAAGCAAGTCAGAAGAACGACTATAAAAATAAACTTTATGTTCTGTTGGTTGGTTGGTTGTGTAACTTAAAAGAAAAAGATAATGATACGTAAGTTACTCACTGCACCCGAGCGGACGCATCTCGGCGTTCTGCGTGTACACCTGCGAGATGTCGGCGATGCGGCGGCACAGCGTGTGCACGGGGATCTCTGTGCCGTACTTGTACTGCCAGTTGGCCGCCTCGTAGCGCGCGCGCTGCACCTGCGACTTGCTGTCCGCTGCGGGACAGTAACACATTTGAAATACAACCAGGAGAGGTTCCCACAATATTATTTACTTATGAGTCACTCACTTTTACTGTCCTATGTGAAACAGACTACAAAAAAAACAGTGTTATATTTATCTTAGAAAATTGTAAAAAAAAAATCCATAGCCTCTGACAAATAGCAGAATAATCCCCGTATGGCTATAGCCAATCTATTCACCTACCATCGCACTCATGAAATAATATTAACAGCTATATACGAAACAGTCTATAGAAATAATATTAACAGCTATATACGAAACAGTCTATAGAATTTACAGCAACGAAAAGTTAAGAAATAATATTAACAGCTATATACGAAACAGTTATAGAAATAATATTAACAGCTATATACGAAACAGTATATAGAAATAATATTAACACTATATACGAAACAGTCTATAGAAATATTTTTCGAAACAGTCTATAGAAATAATCGCGAAACAGTAGAAATAATATTAACAGCTATATACGAAACAGTCTATAGAAATAATATTAACAGCTATATACGAAACAGTCTATAGAAATAATATTAACAGGTATATACGAAACAGTCTATAGAAATAATATTAACAGTTATATACGAAACAGTCTATAGAAATAATATTAACAGCTATATACGAAACAGTCTATAGAAATAAACAGACCAGAAATAAAAAATGAGCATCTCCTAGAGTTCATCATGAATTATGAATTTCGAATTTTTTCGAAAACACATTTCGTCCTTTGGATGTTGTAAAAGGTGACTATGGGAAATGCCCAAAAACCCTTAATGACTTGATAGATCGCGGAATATTCATCCCGCTTACGTCAGACCTAAAACATACAGAGCAGCGATGGGGTGCAGCGTCAAATTCTGGTATAACCTGGAATATTGTAACGACAAGAAGCTCTATTACTATGATGTCATTTTACAACAATGATTAATGACTATTATGACCTACACAAATTCCGAATAAAACTTCGAAATACTAATTAATTTAATATTTTTTTTTAGGATTAATTTTATACAGGCAAATGCAACTTGCATACCGATCATGCCGGTCATGACACAGCCGATGTGGCTAGTGAGCGGGAACAGGTGTGTGACGGAGGCGGGGTCCAGCAGGCGATCGGGCACCTTGCGCTGCGCGGCCACCACAGCGGCTTCCGACCCGCGCAGCGCCACCGACGTCAACCCTCCTTGGTTAATTGCCTTCAGTGCATATTCTGGAAATTCATTCATTTAAACCACATTTATGTATATCATATAAAATAACAATTTACACTGCCTCTTTGGTCCAGTGGTCGTAAATGCGATTACTGATCAAGATGTCATGCGTTTGAAAGCTATTGCTTTTGTTTTTTTTATAGAATAAGGGTGACAAACAGAACACACAATCCACCTGATGGTAAGTGGATGCTGTGGTCCATAGAAATCTACATCTATCTTCAATTAAGAATCAAAATACAGATACGTTGGCTTGGCACCTCTGAGGTCTAACGGCGCCTCTACACGTTGGCCAACACAGTGGCGAATGTAGTAGCCAATAGCATTGGCCAACGTGTAGACGGGGTGTTTGGGCTTCATTGGTATGTATTGGAACGATGGCCCGCAAGTTGGCGCGAGATCCGTGTGGTGTCGGTTTTTCACAAAAGATCAAAGGATTGTTGGCAGAGTTTGGTCGCCGCGTCCACACGTTGGCCGCGAGTTTAGTTTGCTACAAGCTCCCAGAGTGATTACACGCATCTGATTAAAAATTTTATATTCACGCTTTGTAGGGTGGATGACCCAATTACCAGTCTTTTAGTGGCAATTTCAACTTTAAACATTCCTACTACTTTAATTAGCGCGATTTAATTATTTTTAAACATTTGTTTTAATCGATAAGCTATTTACAAAAAAAAAATAATGAACATTTATTTACAATCAGATTATTACGAGAACAATTTTAAAATGAAAAAAAAAATGAAGCACTGGGTGGTAGAACCATGCAGTTATATTAGAAGTATAGTTGTAGCACGAATGGGTCGGTTCGACCGGGGAAGGACCACGCTCTCACAGAATATCAATGTAAAATAGTAGCTTAATGATGCTGTGTTTCGTATGGTGAGTGTAGAGAACCAGAGACACTTTTTAAAGGAAACGAGGCATTTCATCTTAGTCCTCACTGGTGACAACGCATCTGCATTTTGATTCGTAACCGAGGATAGATGTAGATGTCTGTGTCTGTCTGTGTGGGCCACAGTAACCACTTACCAGCAGGTGAACTGTGTGCTCGTTTGTCATCCTATCCTATATAAAAAAGCGTCGATTTCTAATAATTTAATCGTGCAAGTTTTTGAATCATCATCATCATTACAGCTCTTCACAAGTCCACTACTGAACATCCTCGTCCAAAGAATGCCGCAAAGCATGGTCCTGAGCCACTTTGCTTGTCATGAGTTTTTCATTTATGTTCTAAGTTATAATTAGTACCTATTATTAAGTCAGTGTTAATTATATTTATTGCTATTGTTTTTGTCTTTCTCAAAACATAATTAAATTACCAAATAAATTATAAGGTGTTTATATACATCAAATGTCTGATAGAAATGCAAGTACATATTTTGCTAAACTTTAAAATCAAAACCCAATTTTAAAACATAGACTAATCGATTATAACTCCTTTAACTTTAAAATAAGTTAAGTTCTTATTAATGGTATTTATACCAGTTTATGATGCATGTAAAGAATAAATAAAGCTAATCGTATATCGTATTTCTATTTACAGCCCCATTAATATCCACTATTCTTTTATAATTATTTTATAAAAACTTAACCCCCACACTTGGATTTTCTCCTGTATCGCGGAGGCACTGAACATAAATTGTACAAGGACACACATCCAGACCCCAAACAATTATTTGTAGGATATACAAATACATGTTCCGTGCGGGATTCAAACCCGCGGCCCCCGGCACAGCTACTCATTGCTAAGCCACTGCGCCACGGAGCCGTCGTTCGTCCGCACATTGGCCCGAACCGAACTAAACTGAACGACCTTCCAGCGTGTGGACGCCGTCACCAACTCTCGGCCAATATATTCGCCACTACATTCGCCACTGTATTGGCCAACGTGTAGAGGCGACATAAGACGGAATGCCTCGTTACAAGCAAAATGGGTCTCCGGTTCATCCAACCCATTCGTGCTACAACTATAATATAACTGAAGCATGGCTCTATCACGTAAAAAAAAAAAGTATCTGTCAAGAAATACTCAGTAGCAGCCCAGAGTCTGGAAGTTGGCGGTGTTTCACCCTGTACCTCGATAAACACACAAAAAGCTGTTGGTCTTTCGTCAGATCTCTCTCTGCTCATGTCGGATTACCGTCCCATTAGACTGAGTAAGGGAAGAGAGTAAACCTGTGCTTGTGCAAACACTTAGGCAATGTCCTGCACAGATGGCTAGTCTCTGTTGAGACTTACCACTGTGACCAAAATTCACACTAGACATTAATTAATTTATTAAAAGAATAAATTTAACATCTTACAACTAAGGGTATATAGCGCTGGCTTAATGCCATATGGCATTCTCTGCCATTGAACCCTGACTGTTAAAAATAAAATGTTTCAATAAATGCACTGTAATGCAACTCCTGACTAGAATAAAACTTATGTAGATCAGGTGCCTCAAAATGCTTTGTTGAAATCTGTGTTGAGTAGCAGATTAGTGGACTATAATAACGATTTTCTCGATGACTTCCTACTTGTGAACGTGAAAGTAGCTCAAAATGTGAAAATTGATAACTATTTCTATCATCTGCAATCACATGGTGAATTAATACTTGAAATGGTACACACAAAGTAAATGGGGCTCCAAACTCTATTGTGGAAAGTCAGAAGTCTGCATGACAATTCACAATGCTGTGTTAATCACTACCTGAATGTATCATAGTAAAAGTTGGGTGTGCCCTTAGAGTATTTATAAGCAAGCTATAGAGTTAGCGTGTTAGCGAGTATGAACAGTAAGTACAGGTATAAACAGTCTCGAAATGACAAGGCGACGCGACGTTATTATTTACGAGGGGTCATGTGCGTATTTATTTGAATTTTAAGTTATCATAGTGAAATGTGCAGCGCCAAGCCGATCGATTCGTAGCGGTAGGCGCGCAGCCAGGGCAAGCAGAACGTGCCATGCGCCTCGCGCTTCAGGTTTTCCTGAAGCACATTTCAATTCAGGGAAAACATTGTTGTACTTGAATATTTTTAATAACATTATAATGTACCTCATCATAGTATGAGAAGTTAAGACAAGATCCTTTTATGTTTCACTGTTTTACTACTTTGTGCCCTGGGCTGGAATTTGCGTGTACGTTAGAGAGGACTGCTGTATTCGACAACTTTTTATTCCATCATTTGTGCCACCTATCGGAGCCAGAACCCAGCCATGGTTTGGTCGCTCCTGCAAAATTGCATTACGCCATAAGCAGAAGTGCTACCAGGCCCGGGCTGACGCATCGACGTTTCGGGATGCAAATACCAGCGCTCTTAAAAAGAAATATAATTCTGCCTCCAGGCTCTTCAAAATGTTATTGATAAGGCAAAGACGGAGTACTTCCTTCTGGAACACGTAAATTCTGGTTTCTCGCCAAGGCTGTTCAATGGAACTTCTGTCAGCCATCTCTCCCATCTCTGCACAGGGAGGTCGACTCACTAGCCCATGCCGCAAAAGATAAAACCGATATGTTGGGCTCTCTCTTTGCGTCCAACTCGACTCCTGATGATGGGGGGAAGACCCCGCCGACCATCCCGCGGTTTGAGTGCTCCATGCAGAAAGTGCTGTTTAACCAACACTCGGTGCGCAGAGCACTGTTCTCCATAGACGTCAACAAGTCGAGTGGGCCTGATGGCGTCCCTCTTATTGTGCTGAAGACATGGCCTCCGGAGTTGGCACCGGTTTTAACACGTCTTTTACGGTACGCCAACTCCCTAGGCGTAGTTCCGAAATCATGGAAGACAGCTTCTGTGCACCCGATCCCTAAAATCGATGACCGCTCTAATCTGTTCAACTTTAGACCTATCGCCATCATATAACCTTCTTGTTTTCTAAAATAATGGAATCCATTATTAACAGCCGGCTAATGCGGTACCTTGAGGATCACCAGTTGATTAGTGACCGCCAGTACGGTTTCCGTCGGGGTCGCTCGACTAGTGATCTTCTGGGTTATCTAACTCATAAATGGACGGGGGTAGTAGAGTCTAAAGGAAGGCGTTGGCCTTTAGTTTGGACATAGCAAAGACCTGCGATCGGGTTTGACACAAAGCGCTTCTTACGAAGCTTCCTTCCTATGAGCTTCAAGAAAAACTGTACAATTGGATCACCAGTGTTTTTGCAGATCGAAGCTTCAAGGCCGTAGTAGACGGTGCATGGCTACAAGGCTGCGTGCTATCACTAACACTGTTTCTTCTGTAATTCTATATAAATCATTAATATGTTGCAAACCGGCAACATTCATTGCTATGCGGACGAATTCACTGGTGATGCTTTATACATCGGCTGTACCAATATTTTCCGGGAAAACGTTGCCGAGTACTGGGACAAACTAGTTATGGTTACACCAGCACCACCCATAATACGTATAAAGCGTCATCAGCATAAATACATAAACGCTGAGTATGTAGTAATTTAAGTAGACTGTAAGCTTAGGATTAAGAATTGTAAAAAGACAATGGTCAGAATAAATTCACATCTACTCTGTGAACACGTAGTTTTAATTAGTTTTAATTAGTTTTTAAAAAGCTCTCGGCAGCTCCCGCAACTTGACTAACTTGTGTCTAAAGTCAAAACTTTTTTAACAAAGTCTTGGACTGGGGGTGACCAAATCTAGTCTAGTTCGATCCCCAGAAGACACAAGCTTGCGCATTTACTGCTAAAAGAACCTCTTCGTCATATCTCCTCAGTTTCAAGGCACTCCCCTTGTTGCCTCTGCCAGTATCGGAATCCTCGGCGTCGACATATGAATCGACGTGCAGTTTCGTGGTCACTTGGAAGAGAAGGCCTTGGCCTCTAAAAAGTTTGGCATGCTCAGATTTTGTTGTAAAAGCGTACACATCGCTAGTAGTACCAGTTACGCGACTCGATGGAGTCGAGTAACTGGTACCACTAGTTTGTGTCTGTTCCTAGTATTTACATAATGAATATCACTTATTTTCGCAAAACTACTTTTATTTTTGTGTACGTAAATTACATTTTCCTAAATGTATTGAGAAGCCAGAGTTAATATATTGATTTCCTTAAGTTTTTGTCTCATTGACTCTTTTGGTTTTAAATTATATATTGCTCTAATGGCCCTCTTTTGTAAAATAAATACAATTTCAGTGTCAGTCGCGTGTCCCCATAGCAAAATACCATACGACATAATGCTATGGAAATAACTAAAGTAAACTATTCTAGCTGTTTCAACACTGGTAAGAGTTCTAATCTTTTTTACAGCATATGCTGCAGAACTAAGTCTGCTAGCTAATTTTGATATATGGGGGAGCCATTGAAGCTTTGCGTCCAGTGTGATTACTAGAAAAATGGTGGTATCAACAAGACTCAGTACCTTCCCATTTAAAATTACATTAGTATTGACATATTTAACATTAGGAGTTACGAATTTCATACATTTAGTTTTAGTTCCATTCAAATGCAAATTATTAACATTAAACCAATTGACTAACTTAGCTATAGCATTATTTACTTCGTCGTAATTTAATAACTGTCGTTTTAATTTGAAAATTAATGAAGTATCATCTGCAAATAATACTATATCATGGTTATCCTCTACTATGTAAGGCGTAGATGCACAGACCGCGGCCCGCCGGTCGAATACTGGTGGTCCGCCGACAGCAAAAATAATACTCTCGTACATTCGAAAAATATTGAATTATATTCTGGAATAAAACCAAAAAAAATTGTTCGAAAAGTAATTTGAATCTCGCGCGCGCGCTCTTAAGTGCGCTTATCGGTGCGCCGTGCATGCGTCGGTAACAGCAGTCGGTAATGGTAAGGGCGGCCGGCGGCGCGGCGACGACGCGACGGCAGCGCGGTGGCGGCTTATCCATGGGTTATATTGTTTATATATCCCCGATTCGGATAGTCCCGAATTCCCGATTGCTCGCGTAGGTAGATACACGAAGCTTCCAGAGTCGGTTTCGTGATTTCTCCAGACAGTTTTCGACTCTATAAGCGCGGTATAAAAGCCACTCTAACCGTAGCGACCGACCCTCCTACGCGGGCCTCGTCTTTGCCCACGCAAACCCTAATATTTTAAATGAACTCCAAATAGTTCAGAACCTCTTCTGTCGTCGAGCTGCGAACGCACCTTGGTACGTCCGTAATGCCGACCTTCATCGGGACTTAGAGCTCCCAACAATTCAACAATTTTTTAAAAAACTCTCTGAGAACTTCTTCAAAGCCTCAGAGTCGCACCCAAACCATTTAATTCGTGAGGCAGCTTCTTATGCAGCCCCACGCCCCTCTCGCTATCGTGTCCGCAGGCCGAGAAACTCTCTCTCGGACCCGCCTAATAAACTGTCAAACGACCTGAACTGTCTCCTGGCGGCTCAGGCCAACTCTAATTAAATTAAATTATTGTAATAACTAACATTAATTTGCCTTCGTAGGCACTCCCTCAGCGGCACTTAGCCGCCTGCGCCCTCTTTTCCCAAAAGAGGGTCGCTCATGATAAGGCACAATACAGCTTGATCAGCTGGCTGCCTGTCCCCAAAGGCGGTTTTTAGAGGGTATCACTTAGGGTCCCCGGTAGGACAGTGAGCCCCTCATAACCACGATAGACCGGCTATCGTGGTATGCGTAATGCATTTTCCGCCTCCCTACGTATAGGGTAGCCCTTTAACTCCTTCGGGCGCAAAAAAAAAAAAAAGCGACCGACAGTTCGGCTTTAATTTGAGTGAAGTGTCAATAGTTCTAGTGTAGATTTTAACTCGACTAGTCGGTGTCATATATATTGATTCAAATTCAAGGTAGATTTCCCGTCAAGTGCCGTGTATAATTGTATTGTGAAATCGTAAGTAAAACTCGTTAATAAGCGTTTCCCTACCTATTTAATCAATTATTTTTGGTAATTTAAAAAAAGGATGGGTAATTTGAGTAGGTACTGTAACTGTTTTTAGGTGTTGTGTTAATCCTAGCCAGGATTAGAACGCAACATGGACAAGCCAGGACCTAGTAAAAAACGTAAGGTTAAAGATGAAAATCGGCAGTTTCAAGAAATTTGGACTGAGAAATACTTTTTTGTATGGTCGCATAACAAAGTCGTTTGTTTAATTTGCAAGAATTCTGTTGCTATTGCAAAGGAATATAATGTAAAAAGGCACTATGAAACGCAGCATCCTACTTTTACCAAGTTTACAGGCGAATTAAGAAAGCAAAAAATGTCTTTTAAACGGGAGCTTATTGGTCAACAAGCTATGTTTACAAAACCTAAGTAAAGTTAGTTATTAAATTTCTCGAATGATAGCAAAGCGAAGTCGCCCCTTCAATGATGGAGATTTTGTAAAAGAATGCATAGAAATTGCCGCTCAGAAAATGTGTCCAGAAGCAGCAAGAAAGTTTGAGAAAATTCGTCTTTGGATAGTCATACGATTCATCGTATGACTATCCAAAGACGAATTATGTCTTTGTCAGGTAATATCGCGGAACAATTAAATGAAGAAAAGCCGTGGTAGCTCAGATGGTAAACGCTCGCTGTAAATATAACAGAACGCGAGTAACCCGGGTTCGATCCCCGCCGGCACCAATGAAATTGTTATTTGCAATTTTAAGTGCTGATTTACCACGTGCTCGGCGGTGAAGGAAAACATCGTGAGGAAACCTGCATGTATGAGGAATAAGAAAAAAAATATTTCGAAGACATGTGAAGTTCGCCAACACGTATTGGGGCAGCGCGGTGAACATTTCCTTGCCCTAAAACCCTCTCAGACATGAGGGGAGGCCTGTGCCTAGCAGTGGGACGTATTTAGGCTGTAACTTTACTTTAATTAAATGAAAAAACTAAGATCATTGAATTTTTTTCATTAGCACTCGACGAATCCACTGTAATTAGTTCCACAGCTCAACTTCTGATATTCATACGAGGTGTTACTCAAGATTTTGAAGTCTTAGAAGTTATTAGGAATGTGTTCATTGAAAGGTCAAACCAGAGGAGTTGATATACTCAATGTACCTTTGGATGAGTGTTCAAAAACTGATTTGGAATTATCAAAACTATCGGGAGTTGCGACTGACGGTCCTCCTTCGATGATTGGTGTCAATTCTGGACTAGTTACTTTGCTGAAGAAGTCAGCAAAAAAGAAAGCATCTGCAAGAAAAAAACATAAACGCTGAAGATCTCATGCAGTTTCACTGCATTATACACCAAGAAGCTCTCTGTTCTAAAAAAATTGAATTTCAAAATGTCATGAAAGTAGTCGACTGAAAATTTCTTAAAATCACGAGGACTCAATCACAGGCAATTCAAATCGAAAGCGAATATGGAGATTTACTGTATTATACAGAAGTAAGGTGGCTAAGTCGTGGATTGACACTGGAACGATTTCTAAATTTAATAGAAGAAATTGGAATATTATTGGCGGAAAAGCAAAGGGATGTCCCGGAACTTAAAAATCATATGAATGTCTTGAACACACGGCTTCAAGGCAAAAATCAACTGATATCCCAGCTCTACGCTCATGTATCATCCTTTCAATGCAAGCTAACACTTTCAGATCGCAATTGAATTCTGTAAATTAATCATTTTCCGAATTATAAGAAAATGGCTGAAAAATTCAACAAAACTGCGATTAATTTCAGTTATGTAGGAAAGCTAGATATTTTGATTCAATCTTTACAAGACAGATTTTCGGAATTTAAAAAAGTTAAACCTCTGTTGGACATATTCAGCAATCCTTTCACGATTTCAGTTGAAAATGCGCCAGAGTCAATGCAGTTAAAAATTATCGACATTCAAAACGACCAAGATTTACGCAACAAATTCAACGAAGGAGACTTGCTGAACTTTTACCGCTGCTATGATAAAATACGTACAAAGAGTTGCGCATAAACGCTCTGAAATGTGCCAGCTTATTTGGTTCTACCTATATATGTGAACAAACCTTTTCAATACTAAATAATAATAAAACAAAAAATCGAAACCGCCTTGCAAATGAAAGTTTGGAAGCAGTTTTACGTGTTGCTACAAGTAAATTTGAGCCAAATATTAAAAAGATTGTAAGCACTATGCAGTGCCACGCTTCAAATTAATAATTTTTTTTTTACAATTTTAAAACATTATTATCAATTCTTTATTGTCTTTAATTACCTCTACTCCTGGCGGCCCACCATCAGTTCATAATTTGCCTGAGTGGCCCCTAGTCTTAATAAGTCTGTGCATCACTGATGTAAGGTAAGTCATTAATATATACAAGAAACAGAAAGAGGCAGAGAACTGAGCCCTGAGGCACGCCCATTTGTACAATCGACCCGGAAGAACTCATACTATTAATAACAACTTTTTGCATTCTGTCACTTAAATATGAAATAATTAAGAGCATCGCTTCTTAAACCGTAGTGTTGAAGTTTCCTGATTAATGTTTCATGGTGAACACAATCGAAGGCTTTGGATAGGTCACAGAATACACCCAAAGCATCCTGTGAATTCTCCCATGCATTAAATATATATTTAATCAGCTCAACACCAGCATCAGTTGTCGAGCGATCACTCATCAGATGAGCCATATGCCCGTTTGCCCCTTCTATAAAACAAAAAAGATCCTTTGTACTTCTGACCCATATGGATCAATGTACAAAATAAAACTTTTAAGAGCTTTGTTGTTATAGAAACATAACAAAGTTTAATGCGGCTAAATACTTACCTAATTTCAGATTTCCAAAAAGTGAATTGACATAAGTGGGTAATAGCGATAAAAAAGCTCCACTTAGAGCCATACATTAGGAGTTTCGTTTGTTTCATACATTTCAGTGCTTTGTCCATCTTTAAAAGTAAGGGTGGACTGCACAAGCTGCCTGTAGATGCAACACCAGTGCTTAAATTTGAAGTAAGATTACACTTGTTTTAAAGCTATTAAATAAAAACTAGCTTTGGCTGTTATTTACGTAGGTAGTACTTATGTAATTATGTATTAACATTTCTTTCAAAACGAATGAATGTTGTTCAAGAATATATTGACATTAGATTGAAATATCTTGTAAGTAAAACTACAACAAGGGACAGTAAATTAATTAGATTTTTGTGTTTGATTAAGAAACATTGTTTTATAAATTCATTCCTAGTTTTTATTGACCTATGAACACCTACCATATATTTACTTTCCAATTTCTTACTTACTTACTTTACTTTAACTAATTTTACAACTTCTTACTTACTTTGACTAATTAAAATTGTAAATTAAAATTTAAACAAAATTAAATTACCACATCGGCATAAAGCATGGAACATCACTATTCAACCACTTTCTATGTATCAGTATCTATAAGACATCTGTTTTCGATTAGCATAATTGGCAAATAACACAATGCATGTTTTATAGGGTCATTATTAATACTCTAAGGATGAGCCAGAAGAAGCACAAGAAAAGGTAAAAATGCAGGCATTATAGAGTATGTTAGGGGTGACTCTGAAGAACAATGTATGAATTAGTGTGATAACAGAAAAGTGTGGTTTACAAGATGTTGTGACAAGGATAACAAAACAAATGCTTCAATAGTTTGTAAGCATAGAAATTGTGGTCATGTAAATTAAAATAATAAATATAAGCCATGGTAGCTCAGATGGTTAGCGCTCTCTGCAAATTTCACAGTATGTGAGCAAACCGGGTTCTATCCCCGCCGGCACCAATGAATTTTTTAATTGCTATTTTAAGTGCTGATTTACCACATGCTCGGCGGTGAAGAAAAACATCGTGAGGAAACCCGCATGTCTAAGAAATAAGAAAAAAAAATCGAAGACATGTGAAGTTCGCCAACACGCATTGGGGCAGCGCGGCGGACACTTCCTTGCCCTAAAACCCTCTCAGAAAGGAGGGGAGGCCTGTGGCCAGCAGTGGGACGTATATAGGCTGTAAGTTTAACTAACTTTTTTTTTAACTTTTCAGGGCAGGCGCTTGGCGCGCGCCACCTTCCGTAAGAGCCGGCGCGTAACTCGTTCCGGCTCACATTAAGCTCCATTTGACACTTTTTTATCTAATTTATGAGTTCATAGTTAACTATTCTTAATCATATTTGTATTTTCGAATAGCTAAAGAACTATTCAAAAATATAAATATCGTAGTTTTTGAGGCCTATGTTCAGCAGTGGACTTTTGAAGGGCTGTAATGATGATGATGATGAGCTAAAGAACTATGCTAGCAAAATAACATAAAGTAATAGTAATTTTGTTATGATTGAATTGAATAAATATATGGCCTTTTGTCCAGGTAGAAAATTCAAGAGTTCTTAGAGAAATCTCTTTACAGTTGCAAGTACTTACAATATTAGAAGTTTATCTTTGTATTTTTTATATATGTACTTTATATAAAATTATTTAGTTTTGTCAGATTGAAAAAGCGACTAATTTACGCCACGGAAACGTATCGAGTGGGCAAAGTCTAAATTATTAGAAACGGTCTCTAAAAATGTAATTGTAATTCCAGAATTTCTAGATCCATTGCTCAAATTAGGTGTATTGTGAAGTACATAACATACATAACATAAACACTCATGCCTGTCACCCAGAGGAGTAGGCAGATACTACAGGTTTCCATTTGGCACAATCCTGACATACCACTCTCGCCTCCTTCACATCCATACACCTATGCATACATGCTCGTCGGTTAAGGGTACTCCTAATTTGGCCCGTTTCCAATAAATCGCCAATTTGGTCGATAAATTTTCGCCTAGGACGTCCCTTTCCGACTCTGCCATTCACTTCTGCAACATAAATGTTCTTTGTCACTCTTTCCTCATTCATTCTTTCCACATGACCAAACCACCGAAGCATTCCTTTCTTAATCCTGGTCACAACATCATCTTGCAAACCACACTCTTCTCTTATTACACAATTTCTTACCCTGTCATTCAGATTCAGCCCTAACATACTCCTTAACGACCGCATTTCTACTGCGTTTATTCTACTCTCGTGCTTCTTCGGCCACACCCAACTTTCACTACCATACGTTAAAGTAGGAACCAACAAAGCATTGTGAATTGCCATACATGCCTTTTTCGACACATTTTGACTCTTCACAATAGAGTGCAAGGCCCCATTTACTCTATTTCCCGCATTCACTCGTCGATTCTATATCCTTATCATATCTCCCATCCCTGCTAAATTATATTGTGAAGTGTTTTCTTTTTTAGCTCTATTGTATTTTATTTTCTATAAATAACAAAATGAAGTATACACATAGAAACAAGAATAAATAGGCTTTTTAATGATATGCAACTAAATAATATAGAGTAGGCTTAGAAATATACAAAAAAAGACCCTTTATTCTAGCTAGAGCAATTCACACACACACACATAAATGCATGGTTTTTGAGTACCAACCTACATTATTTTAAGTTTTTTTTTTTTTTATATATAAATACCCACATAGTTGAATTTTTTCGTAAATGTAATTTTGTAATAAATTTGTAATTTTGTGGTAATGTAGAGGTGCTCTATAGGACGAAAAAAACAAATGCCACAAATGAATAGGACAAATGTTTTATTGTCCAAAATTGACAACAGTTAAAGGAAAATGTTACAAAATATGTTCTATTATAATTAACTTTCTAGGCTTAAAATAATTATGAGAAAATTATGGTTAATTATATATTAAAACATTTTGTATTATATTACTTTAGTGCAACTGCGCAGAAAAATCATAGACTAGAGTATCTATGGAAGTTACAAGCCCATGAATTATTGTCTCCACCTACAGCGCCCTCTAGAGTATACCTTATATGATGTTATCAATATATCGACTCGGCACACAAATGGACTACGAGTTGGAGTAATAAAAGATCGAGGAGATATGCGCACTACAGTAAATAAATAAGAGTACCTAAGCTTACACAAACATTTTGTCTGAATTTTTTTATATATTTGCAATAGTAATTATTTAGTTTTTTTTTTTTTACATATGTAAAGAATATTTATAGTACTTACCCGTTTCCAAAGAAAAAATTGCAAAAAAACAGCAGATCACAAACAAAACACAATATTTTTTATAGTAAACTTCGCACTTAAGGGCAGTCGAGGACAAAAGGGTTTGAATGACTATTGTTTTAGTTATATGATTCTTTTTCTTCTTTTCTTTTTCTTTCTTTTAAAAAAAAAATATTAACAATGCTATAAACATTACTAATATTCCCCTTAACCACTCATGGTAAGCTTAAATTGCTTGTGTTACGAGTGGTTCACGCCAATAGTCGAATGGCGGATTCAAACCCATGACCTTTTTGAGTTCGCGGTCTGCGCCCTGCCATTAGGTTACTGTCGCTTAAACGACATCGAGTTGATTCTGGCATGAATGAGTAGTTGTTTCTTTCTCATTCTTTTAATATATTGCACAAGTGATAACATATAGTAGTTTAGAACTTATAAGGTTTTAAACAGGCGTTAGAGTTGGCCCGCAGGGGGGCCAGCTGGTCTTGACGGAGACAATGCCGTGGCCAACCGGCGGGTCAGCCTTCCACTAGAGGTTAAATAAAAATAATGAGGAAAGAATGACAAAGCAAATTTATGTCGCAGAAAAGAATGGCAGTTGGCAAGAGACCTAAACAAAAGTTCATTAGCTCAATAGGCAATAAATTGAAGAGGGGTCAAATTTAAGGTTAATGCATGTCAAAAGACGAAAAAGGTGTGCAAGGATTATGCCAAATGGAACTCTGTAGTCTCTGCTGACCTCTTAAAGTGACTGATGTGAATGTTTATAAAAATGTTCATATAAATTGGATTTCGAGTGTTGTAGGAATGTATAAAAAGCCACCTTTAGTTTTATCGTTTTTACATAAATTATGGATAAATTAGAAATTAGAATAAGCTTGCTGTATCTTAAATTGCCAAATATGTTTTATTATCTTTAGCTGTTGACTACCTATGTACACTTTATTTAAGCTAAAACTAGGTGATAAAATATAAAATTAATGATTCACATATGCTTCAGGTATTGGTAATTGGTGCTGTGAATGTATCTGTTGTTGAAGCATCTGCTCAAATATTTTTAATATTTAAATACTTTATTATAAGCGATCTATGAACATAAATTTATAAACAGCTTCATCATGCATGCACTGGTAATGAAGACAACTATTTTATTACTATGGAACTACTTACCAACTTGATAAAGTCTGCCTTCTGGAGAAAATATTGTAATATGTCTGTCGAAACCAGCACTGCTTTCGCGGGCCATTACTATTTTTGCAACAATTTATTAACACAAAACTTTTTAGAAATATTTTTGACAGCCGCTTTTGCTTGTCATTCAAGCTGCTTCAAATATTAATATTTTTTATTAACTGCCTTTACGGCTCTGGGTTCTAGCCCTTCTGAGCCTATCATTACTTTCGGAATCTTCATTTTACATTCCTTGAGGTTTATATCGACATCAAAGCACTCGTTTCGTCGTTTTATGTAATAGTTCATACGCGTGGACACTTAATTCACAAAATCACATCACTTTTACGAATTAAAATCCACTTCAAACCATTATTCAAGCGACAAAACAGGGTGACAATCCGTCTACGGCCAAGTTCCCGCCAAAACTCCTACAAATTTCCAGGTTTTGGTTATAAAAAGATACTCTATGTTTTCAGGTGTATAAAAAACCCTACTCTGTTACTTCAAATTTTAACAATCATCAAATGGCTTAAAGGACAAGTACGGAAGCGAAAAAATCTGATAGACTCGTAGAGAATTTTCCGTCTACGCATAGACTGTATTATATTCCCTAAAGTAATTACTTACATACGAGGTATATTCTAAGTCTATGAAAAATCTTATAAATACTTACGTATGCATAGAGAGAACTTACAATCGACATAAATTGAGTCAATATACTTGTCTAGAATTTTCTTATTTAGTTTACGAATAAGGCAAAATAGACAAATGTATTGAAAGATGTTGCCTATAATTCAAGCGTGGTAATAGAAATGTGAGGTGGTCATCTTTGGTCTCTTTATACTATGCCAAATATGGAAGTAAGTACACCGTATGTTTTGGTATACTAGAAAAATGACATCCCTGTTGTCATCTTTAATCTATAGTTATATTGTTCGCAATTTTAACTACAATTGACATCGATATACTCATATATATATATATTGATGTAACTTATTATTATTCGAACGATCGAGTACATTGTTTTTAAATCAGGTGATGATAATTCTTACATTACATTTCAAATATTCATTTCGCAAAATTTAAAAATAAATAATTAGAGAGATATCAATACTAATTCCTGGCAGACACACGATACATGAGCTAGTTGGATCCCATTTGTAATCACAATTTTATGTGCTGACTAACGATCCACTCCAGCTTTGCACGATTGTTTCCTAGATCTCGACAACAGTTCCATTTACCGGGTCCGATTGTAAGTGTGAGTGTTAATCGTAATCTGTCCAGCCTTTCTTAAGTAATGATTTTTCATACGTGCGATAATGAATTTTAAGCTATTGCATAATTTCTATCGCGGGCCTTGAGCGCGGGGACCGAATCCAGAAATTCCGTAAAGAAAAAAACCTCACGCTCCCCACTCCGACGGGCACGGAGGTATGGCGTTGAAAGCCGTGCATCGTCTAACGTCGTTTCAGTTCGGCAGACTTCGGCACTCGGCAGACTTCGGCACGGTGTTTGTGTGCGTGCGACTAGACGTATGCGTGTACACTAGCTGCTAACTCAATGATAAAAATTCCTGAATAACCTACATGTATTGTAAGATATTAAAAATATTTTAAAAAATATTAATTTCTCATTTATTCAATAAGAGAAAAAAAATTGTTTTCTTATCGGTCACCACGCTCAAAAAGTGTAACTTGATTTAATATCAAAGACTTAACTGCATAAATAAAATAAATAAATAATTATAATTGTATAAGTTGATAAAAAATGCTATGCAATAGCTTTACCGCGGCAGTCACCGAGTGCCACACGTATTTTTTCATTTATATAGATTTATCACTTGCTTAGGGGAAAATATAAAGCATCGATTATATTCAACAAAGTTTTATCTGCTTGGATGAAAATATTTCTAAATCATGAAGTTAATGCAGGATCTGGATAATAATGTAAAGCGGCACCGAAAAATAATTCCTACCAAATAATATATATTATTACTCAGAAGCTCTAAGACCCCAACTTTAAAATTAAACAACACTCGACCTCCAATTTTTATTCACACATCCTTTTATAAATTAAATTAATTTGTATTGTTAAGTACCGACATTGATGTAAAATTAGTATCTTAAAAGATGACAGAGAGTAACGAAACGTGAGATAGGCAACATTGTTTTCGTGATAACAACTCAAAATAATAAAAACTTGCGGTTGCCAAATCAATTGCTAAGAGAGCGAACTATGGCAAATATTCCCCAACGTTCAGCAGTGGACTTTTGGTTGGCTATATTTAATTTCTGAATGATGGATTATATCTTGAGGGAGCAGAAAGAAATCGGGCAATACGTTCGTAATCGATTTATTGGTACTTGTTATCTAGCGGTAAAAGAGAAGGCAGACCACAGTCCTGCCACAATTATATCACTATGCTACTTTACGTCGTAAAGTCACGCTGCAGCTTTAACAGTTGTATCATGAATGGTTTAACTCAACCGGGGTAGCGTCACAATTTCACAGAATACCAGCGTAAATTTATTTTACAGGATAAGGGTGACAAACGAGCACACAGTCCACCTGATCTCTACCGCGTATAAAAAAATAGCAGCATAAGACTGTTGTGTTGAGTGTAGAAAGTTGGTGACCCTGGAAACGAGGCATTCTATCTTAGCCCTTGACAACGCATCGCATTTTATTTTTAATCTAGGATAAATGTAGATGCCTATGGGCCACAGCATCCACTAACCATCAGGTAGACTGTGTGCTCGTTTGGCACCCATATTCTATAAATAAAACTGTCGTAGCAGTGCCCTCTGTGTACGTTCCGTGACATAAACGATTAAACAAACACAGTTATTATTCATTATAAAAGCCATACTAAGGATAATTTGGCAGAACTATATCGGTTAAATTGAAGTAGATTTCATAGTGAACTTTTCACGGTATATTTTAAATTATACAACGATAGTACGACGTTTCGCATTATTTGACTATGGTTTTGTTCTAAGATGTCAGATGAAGCTTCCATAAACATAAATTTTCGTTGCTATAAATAAGTATTACGATTCGGATTAACAAAAGTGCTCACCTTTGCTAAGTTGTAGACTAAATGAATTTATCGACAACGTTTTTTATTTCGATGATGGCACATCAATAGAGGTGGAAAAAACAGAAGAAAAAAAGAAAGAAAGCTATCTTATTTTGTACTATGTTAAACGTCACATGTATAAAGAATTCAAATATAAGAATTTTATTCCTATTTTAGGGCCTCTCTATACTAATAATTATTCTGAGCTTATAAAAACAATCATCGAACGTAAAGTCAAAGATAATGTTTCAACCCCTTCTTTATGGTGAAGTTCATTTGCTTTTTGTGGCTGGTGGATTATCTAATGGTTCAGTAGAATTGAGTTTCATTTGGTAGTAAGATGAGTTATACATTCCGAAACATATTTATACTTCAGGAGTATTTACTTTTACTGTGTAAATATTACTGATTCGTCAGACATGACGTGGTGTAGGACGATTCATTCTGGTGGCTAGTCAATTCGCTGAGATTCCTCTTACAATGTATTGTTGCGCGCCTAAGTTGACGTCAGGTACCTGGCACTAGTGCCATCTAATGTCGAGGACCAGAGCGAGGAGGGCTTCCTAGAAAATGTCAATCTTGACGTTCGACCAACAGCGCCATCTAGTATCAAACAGAAGAATTAAGATTTCTAGAAGCCCCACACTTGAACTTTCTTCGCCTGGTCGGTTGGCGCGCGTATTTACTTGAATATTCTGGAATATTCTGGATGTTTTCGTGGAAGAGCCCTATATAAAGCCACTGCAAGCCGCGATCGGGGCAGTATTGAATTTGGCGAGACAAGCGAAGCTTCGGAGCGAAATAAAGTGAATCAGTGTGATTAATTATTAGTGTTTTTAAGTTTTAATTGGTGTTCGGTGATTAAAGTGTTAATTTTGGTAATTCAATCGGCAGTTTTTATTGTCACGAACCTCAAGCTCGTAACAATTGGTGTCAGAAGTGGGATCAATTCATGCCGATTTTACCGAAGGAGGAATCGGAGGGTGTCCGTACCCGAAGTCAACGCCAGCAGAATACGGACCAGAGGAGGTTTGGTGGTGCAACGCCGCAGACGTCGGAGGGCTAACTGCCAGCCACGGAGGCTGGTAACAGTATTATATTTATAGCTCACTAAACTAAGTATCGTGTCGAACTGTTTTCACGAGTCCATATGATGGTGATACTGAAAGTACTTAGAAAATCAAAAACTGACGAACAAACTAGCAAGTAATTAATTTTGTTATATCTTTTGAAAATCCATTTACATCGCTGCATCCGATGGAACCACTGAGAAAAGCACTACGCCCACTTGTCCTCATGGGTCTCTTCGACGGTATTTTGAAATGCAGTCACTGCTTCCTCGGCGTCCAAATAAAGTTTTCCTCGAAGGTTTTCTTTTATTTTCGGAAATAAATAAAAATCACCAGGTCGGGGCTAGAGGGCAGGTGACCCAGTGATTTCACGTCTGACGTTTCCAAGTAGTCGATTGTTTTCATGGCGGTGTGCGACGAGGCGTTGTCGTTTTGAAGGAGGATCCTACTGCGAGGTCGGTTCTCCTGAACTTTTTCCAAGTCAAGTGGCAAGCAATTGTTTTTCGATCCTCCAAAACAATTGTTGCGTAATTTATTTATTTAGATACATACACCATCGACAATATCAATAAACATTGTTACAAGAAAAATATTACATTTTTAGATACAGGATATATATGTCTTTACAGGCTAAACAACATATAAACTCTAACACAAAACGAAATCAAACTAAACAAACAAAGTTAAAGCACCACCTCCAGTAATAATTACAACAAATAATAAATTTGAATCATTAATCTGGCAAGGCAGGTAAGAGTAAGTGTTTACATTTTATTTTAAATACACCTTGGGGTCGCTAAAGATGTCGATGTCATGATTGTTACGACTATAATATATACCGTATATATTATAATCTACGACTATAATATATACCGTAGATAGTATAGCTATAGTCTATAGTCTTCCTCTGCTTCGTAGACAGAGAAACCTATAGACAAATTGACGCCTTCTTTCGCATTCGCACACGAAAAAGATAGATTTATGCATACGTCTTGCATAGAAATGAGATAGAGCGGTGTGATTGTTTGTCCCTTTTACCGTGCCGGTTTTTTTGTTTGAACTTTGAAAGCGTAGCGATTTAAGGAGTTTACAAGTTGGTTTAAGTGAGAAAAAGTGTTTTGTGAGCCTAAGATTGGTGAATCTTGTTCAGTTCAGTTCTTAGAACAATTAAATTTTTTATCTAAATGTGTTTAAAAGTCATAAAGATTATTGTATAACCTAAAAATTCGTTATCGTCCTTTCTCACTCGAGGCCACGCCGATCATTAGTCTATAGGTTTCTCTGTCTACGCTCTGCTCTGCGTGCTTTCTGCCTTTGACTTTGATCTTTTGACAGTTTGGCAGTTCTCTAGTTTAATATAGTATATATACAGTAATCTATGGGCAGTTGGTAGATTGTGTAGCGTAGGGAGAGGTTGTGTCGTGTGGATTTCGAATGGTTTTATTTCGATTTCTATTTGTTTCTTCACATTTAGCCGTTTTCATCAATTATACTTTTATCAAGCAACATATAAGTAGAATTTTGTTATTTTCTTTTAACGAAAGCTCCTGTACTTGTGAAGTTTTGTAAAGGTTTAGATAACGACAATGACAGAGACCGTTACAAATACAAACGAGAGGAAATCTCTGTTTTCCTCTTTTTTAGAAGTCCTGGAAGCCCGAGAAAAACAAGTGCAGGCAGAAAGGCAACTCGAAGAAGAAAAATATCAGAGGAGAACTCAAAGGATTTATGACTTTCATGGTATGAGCTTTTCTAAATTTTAAGAAAAAGCCGATATTCAAATATTTGATTGTATTCAAAATCTATTTTAATGTCTTGTAATTAAATACACATTGACAAATATATGTCCTCTGTTCTGGATCTCCAAGTTTTGTAACTAAATTATTATAATTTAAATAAAGCTTTATCAACCAGATTTATTAATGCTATCGGCTCCTGCTAACACCTTGGTTGTATTAAAGGATTAATACACAAATTATACTATATATAGTATTTAAGGATTTTTTAAATATCTTGTTAGAATTATTCAACATGGTCTTCAACAAATGTAGTCTTCATCTTTGTCAGGTTATAGCAGTCTACTGTTGTCTTGACCATGATTAGCTGTACGTGTGGTCTTACCATTGCTAATTTATCTTCGTAATTATTTGAGATATGCCACACATTAGGACTATGTTGGATCCTACTTACATTATTTTTTTTACTTGTCAAAGTTCACATCCAGTTTCGTAAATCTTACTAGGCTTCAGGCACTAGAAGTTAACTACTACTTACTAGTCAAAAAGTTGTCTTAACATTCAAAGCCAGTCAGAGATAATTTCTAGTCTATATTCGTTTAAATTTTCTAGCATCCTCCTTAGTATAAGCCCTAGTTTAATTGGCTCTTCTGTTGACCTCCATATAGCTCAAATAATTATAATCTTACTAGTAAGTCATAAATATATAATTTAATGAATTACGAAATCTGTTTAATTTTTTACCTTTCTTCATCTGGGGAAAAAGAATTTTTAGTGAAAGTTGAATGATGTATAACTAGATGATGTGATGACCTAGTAATAAATGAAGTCAGTGGACAGATGTGACTCAGGACCATGTTTTGTGGCATTCTTTAAAAAAGGCATATATATATATATATATATATATATATATATATATATAATGGATTTGTGAAGGGCTATGTGAAAGAATGATATGATGATAGTTTTTAACATATTTATATTTTAGCAAACAAAATCTGATAACTCTAGAACTACTGATGCTGCTATTTTTATGCAGTTATATTTAGATTATAGTATTAATTAGATGGTTCACACTTACCATTTGAATGTAGGTATTTAATATACACATACTTAAATTAAGAAATATTTATGTGTCAAAAACATTAATCAACATATGTTTGTAGTAGTGATAAGTATAGTATATAGTTATATATGAAGGCGGAAGGGGTTAGTAAAGTTACCTGTAATATGTTACCTTGTCCTTGTTGTGTTCAAGGTGTCTCACCCCCGTACCTCGGAAAGCACGTAAAGCCGTTGGTCCTACGCCCAATCTCTCTCCGGTCGTATCAGAATACCATCCCATCGGACTATGAGAGTGAGATAATAGAGAGAGCACATGTGCTAGCGTGTACACTCGGGCACTATAATCCTGTCCTGAGTAGATGGCTAGTCTCCGTTGAGACTGGCCGCTGTGACTGAAATTCTGTCTGAAGACAGTAGCATGTGGGGTAGTGCTATTACGTTGGCATGCTAGCTAGCTAGATGCTTAATTCATACTCTAAGTTTCACGGTTTAATGCTACTATTTCTAAATGAACTACCACAACAATTAATTTCTTGGATATCACACGTAAAGTACATGACATTGTTCTGTTGCGTGATTTCTTTTATCACATCCACTACTTCCAGAGAAATGGTGATGTATGTTATCATTGCACAGTGTAAGCGCAAACGCAGGAGATGCATCCTAACTAAGGTTACTAGGATCTGGAATTGGAGGTTCAGTTGCAGGTGGTAAAAATCCTCATTTAAAAAAAAAGTTTGGATTTTAGCTGGCATATCGTCAATAAGACTCAATAGATTTTGATTTCGCTTTATTTCCTAATCAAATTTTTCTATTTTATATTTTAATAATTCAACATTTATTTCAACTTATATTTTGGCCTCAAACAAAACAGCCTTCAAAATGTTGGTTTCTGAAAAAAAATTTATACAAAATTCTTCACAACTAATGTGTTTTTGGAGTCATATTCACCTTTTATCCACGGTTTGTATTAAAATTGGGGCAGAGGCCGGTCTTGGCTCTTAAAATTCGGCCGAGACTGGATTTATCCTGTCATATGCAAACTCTAGTCCTAACCTACCTGTTTGAGAGATATTTGTCTAAGTAAATAAAGACAATCTTGTTAACTTCCCGTGCGTAGAGCGTCAACGTCGCGAGGCGGTGGAGCTCCGACGTTGCCTGGAGTATGTGTCGCAGCATGCACATGTGCTGGAAACCGTGCTGCGAGGCGGCGGTGGTGAGGGTGTTCCTCTGGGTGCAGCGCTGCTGAAGCAGGCTGCAGCGTTGCAGCGCTGCATGGCGCAGTGTGTGGCCAACGCTGCTCGTATCCGTCAGCTGCTCACCGCAGCGCACCGCCCGCAGATGGACATCATGCTCGCTAAGATGGTGAGTGGCATGGCCTAACTTTAATATTTCACTATTCATCAAGCATTAAGTAACATCAAAATTTATCAGGATGTTAAAACTGTATCAATGTGTTTATTACTTTACTGTTGATGATTTGATATACAGTGGTTGTTCTAAATAAAATTGAGTTTAAAAGTGTTGAATAAACAACTGTAGATTACTTCTAATTGATAAAACAACATACAACGAATGACGTTTTTTACTGTAGTGTTTGTTTTTTTTTAAATGTCAAAATGTTACGATACTCAGTGTTTCGTAACATTTTGACGTAGTTTTCAAAAGGTTTGTTTTATATGAATTGTATATTATAATACTAGCTAGCCAGGCAGACGTTGTTTCTGCCCTTTCCGACGAACCTTTGTCCTGCAAAAAAAATCAAAAAATTCCCAATAAAAAATATTGCATTTCTTATTTCTCAAGTTGGAGCAAACATACAAAAATTTAAAAAATTCTCAAAAAAAAAATTCTTTCGGCGTTTATCTTAAAAAGTGTTAAGTATATATATAAGTGAATCCGAAGATATGTATACAGTGTGTCTGGTCACGACCTAGCGATAATTTAAGGTTACAAAATATACCTAATTTCATCGACGAAAACACCCATATATGGGGGGTCTACGCCCCCTCCTGTCGGAATGACCGCCATTTAATTTTTTTTATTCTTGTAGATACCTCTGCCAAAAGATGCAGATTTCTCTGGACAGAAAGGTCCTACAGATGTAAAAAAAATGTTATTTAAAAGGTAAAAATAGCATCTATCAAATAAAAATAAACATCATGGAAAGTTTTCCCTACAAAATATCTTAAAACATTTACAATGCTAATTTAAGTAAAAAAATGACTATTTTTTTTATTTTTCTTAACATACTTCAAAAACTAGCACATTGATACTAAATTCTTTAATACTGTCCTAATACTTAAGGATATTACTTACAAATTGACATTAAAATTATTGTTCTTAACTGCTTAACTCGAGAGTAAGGGCTGTTTAAATATGACCCTTTTGCGAGGGTCATGTATGTAGAGCCTCATATGAGCGCTATTAATTTTCGATAATGGATTAAATAAAATACACTATAACTTTTAAGATACTTTTAATGGCATTAAGTATTATTATTAATTTAATAATTGTTCAAAATGTCCACCTCTATTCTGTAGACAGGCCACTGACCTTACAGCCATTTGTTGTGTGGCCCTTGATATTAAGACTATGTCGGATCTTATGTCATCCGCAATCGTCATTATTTTGTCGAGCAGTTCTTGTCTGCTATTTGGGACTGTAGCATAAACCCTCTGCTTCATCCATCCCCATAAAAAATAATCCAGAGGTGTTAAATCCGGAGAGCGAGGTGGCCAAGCTACCGTTCCACCACGTCCTATCCATGGTGAATAGTTTTCATTAAGAAAAGCTCTCACAGCATGTGCGTAGTGAGCTGGTGCACCGTCCAACTGTAACCACATGCGCCTTCGGTTGATCACTGGTAATTCCTCCATGATTTCTCTAAATGTGTTCCTTAGAAAATCTAAAAATCTTAGGCCATTCATTGTATTTGGTAATTCAATTGGTCCAATTAATTTGTCATCAATCATAGTCGCCCACACATTTACTGAAAATTTATGTTGAAATTTACTGGGCCTTATTGCATTTGGATTTTCTTGCATCCATAAATGCTGGTTTCTATGGTTTATAATACCAGCTCTTGTAAAAGTCGCCTCATCGGTCCACATGATTTTTTTACAAAATGTCGGTTGACGTCGCACACAACCGTTGAGTGCGTCACGAGCAAAAAGTGGCTCGCACAGCATAGTCTGGCTCTCGAATATCTTGTATGCGACGAAAATGGTACGGATGCATGCCTTCGCGTTTTAAAATTTTCCACACAACCCATTTTGACAAGTGCAGCATCATTGCTATTCGCCTTACACTGAGCTGGTAAATAAATTGAAGAACTTCTTCTTCTTCTTGCACTGACACTATGCGGAAGCGTTCATTTGGCGGCCTTTGGATGCTATATTGCAATAAACTTAAGTGAATGTCAACAAAAGTTTGTCGACTGGGTGTAGGCCGGTCGGAATACCTCTGACGATACATTCGTACGGCGGCAGCAGCGCTTTTTTACGTGGTAGAGCCATGCTGCAATTATATTAGTATTATAGTTGTAGCACGAATGGGTCGGCTCGACCGGGGAAGGACCACGCTCTCACAGAATACCAGCGTGAAATAGTAGCTTAATGCTGCTGTATTTCGTATGGTGAGTGTAGAGAACCGGAGACCCTTTTTACTGGAAACGAGGCATTCCATCTCAGTCCTCACGGGTGACAACGCATCTGCATTTTGATTTGTAATGGAAGATAGATGTAGATGTCTATGGGCCGCAGCAACCACTTACCATCAGGTGGACTGTGTGCTCGTTTGTCACCCTATCCTATAAAAAAAAAGCGCTTCCATTACATCTGCCATACATGAAATGCATGTCAGCTATGTGATGAGACGAATAGTTAGACATGTTTTTATCCGAAAAGTACGTAGTCACTGCAAACTACAACAAACTCAGCAGAATATCTCGGTGAAGGAATAGCTCACAAAACGGAACGGAATAGTAGCGATCGCAACGCAGAGCGGAGGACAACTGATCTAACAAACATTTATCTTCGATACCTGCGCTGGTCAAACATGATTTTTTGTCCTACTTATTCACCGCCTAACAATAATACAAATCATATTCCGTCCTTGTCACATAAACCCTATTCAATGTAGCAGGTAGCTCTACATGGGTTTGGGACCGTCACAAAAGGGTCATATTCAAACAGCCCTAACTCTCGAGTCATGCAATTTAGAACAATAATTTTAATGTCAATTTTTTAACCCTAGATCACTAACCTTATTTTACAACGCTTATTACTAACCTTCGTCGTTTCGGCTACGCTGTATAAAAGGGAGGCTTTTAAGGATTTATGCAATAAAATATTAATATGTGTTTTACTTATTTATTACACTAATCATTTGTTAACATGTTTATAAGTTTTTTATCTACTAAAATCACATTTTAATTACTTTGACACTCTTTTAATTCAGACCTGAGTTTTTACTCATTTGAACATAACATTTTTTTTAAATGCTTAATTCTTATGAACTAAAAGAAACAGACACTTAAAAAAGTATTAAAATATTAAAATTAAGTAATAAAATCAACAAAAGAAAGAAACAGTTTAGAAAAAAAGTATTAATTAATACACTTGTGACAAATGTCAAGTTTATGTTCGCCACACAAGGATTTGTTGCGCTTGGTGCAACAATTCTTTGTCATTATTCGCTTTGCGGAGGGGCAAATTGCACAATTTTTTCTTTTTTTGGCAATAGTAAGACTAACTGTATCTTTTCTTTGATCAGTCTCATGTGTAGAAGTAGAACTACTGGTTCCTGGCATATTCAAAATCGCTGTTATATAGTCCCGCAGTCCCGTTTGAAGTGTCGGAATTTGTAATCTTTTTTGCATGTGTGGCTCGACTAATTTTTGATGCTACTCCGCCCTTAGTTTGATTGTAAAACTCAACCATCGTGGGTTTTTTGGTTAACTCATCAATTGTCCCTACCTTATCACAAGTCGACAGTAGGAATATTGTCATTTGGGGCTTTATACTTGCCTGGATGTCTTCGGTTAAAGGTGGTTGTTCTATCACAGAAAAAATTTCTTCCTTACCATCTGTTTCATAAGCCGGATCAGCCTCAAGGTGGTCTTCTATCTCACTCTTAGAGCAGTTTTCTTCGTCACTATTATCATCTAATAACAGCTGACTAATAGTATCTAAAATAAAAATTTATTCAAATATAAAAATAATGTAAGTTCTTATTTTAATGTAGGCAAATTAAGTACAAAGTTTACAAAACACCGAAATAATTATAACACAAAAAAAAATTAAAAATGACTGAAAGAATAACGTTAATACTAACCTTCGTCGATTCGACGACTCATGGTGGCTGGAACGGCGCACAGAGGGCCCCTACACAAAAAAACACACTCGTGCGTCGCGGGAGCCTTGGGTCAACTGGGATTAGCCGGAATCTGCAATGCTTACGACGACGCACTCAAAATTTATACCACTTTTTTTGAGTCCGCGTCGTCGTTTCGACGAAGGTTAGTGATCTAGGGTTAAGTAATATCCTTAAGTATTAGGACAGTATTAAAAAATTTAGTATCAATGTGCTAGTTTTTGAAGTATGTAAAAAAAATAAAAAGATAGTCATTTTTTTTACTTAAATTAGCATTGTAAATGTTTTAAGATATTTTGTAGGGAAAACTTTCCATGATGTTTATTTTTATTTGATAGATGCTATTTTTACCTTTTAAATAACATTTTTTTTTACATCTGTAGGACCTGTCTGTCCAGAGAAATCTGCATCTTTTGGCAGAGGTATCTACAAGAATAAAAAAAAATTAAATGGCGGTCATTCCGACAGGAGGGGGCGTAGACCCCCATATATGGGTGTTTTCGTCAATGAAATTAGGTATATTTTGTAACCTTAAATTTTCGCTAGGTCGTGACCAGACACACTGTATATTACACCTCAAAATTTCGTAAGAATTTTGTCTGAAACTGCTACCTTCGAATCTTAATTCAAATGGCCAGTACACATAGAACCTTAAAAGTAATACTATTAAATATTCATCTGTTAAGGACAGCGTAGAGACAGCAGGGTAGCGTTTATAAATGGGACTCACTTCAGCTGCCGGCATTGTGCTAATTTAAGATCATATAAGACCCTTCGAGATATATTTTTTCGTAATGCTCATCGAAGCTACGGTTATCGATATTTTAATTGGGGTAATTTAGGGACTGTTAAGCTAGACTTTTATAGGCTGTAATGGAAATTAGAAAGAGAAGAGTACAGCTTATAACTGTAAAGTTTTTATTTAGTAAAACGTCGCTCTGTGACGTCCAATTAATATATGCATCATATTTATTTGAGGTTATAGATGACAGAAATAAATAGTGTATATACAGACTTTCGGAAGGCTTTAACACTGTTGATCACAAAATTTTGCCTTAGAAACTAGCTTATAATGGTAATACGCGCTGATTAATGGCGTTGGTTTGTATCCTACGTAAGTAACCGTATCCAAAAGTGCTACTTAATGGAAACGAATCAGATCTCAGTCTCAGGCCACTGACTCAGACCACTCACTTTTTCGACTTTCGATTCACTTGATTTTCCGTCATATAGTAATTATGGCAGAATCACCGGTAGACCTTAGCCCTATGCTCAATGACCTCAATGGTGTCTCCCAACGAATAGTTTAGTAAGCTAACGTTACCATTGTCTTTTCAATGTTTTAGTTTTTAGTTTTTAGGTATCTCCTCAGTTTCAAGGCACTCCTCTTGTTGCCTCAGCCAGTATCGGAATCCTCAACGTTGACATATCGAGTGACGTGCAGTTTCGTGGTCACTTGGAAGAGAAGGCCAAATTGACCTCTAAAAAGCTTGGTGTGCTCAGCAGAGCGGGACTGTATTTCATGCAGGCACACCGCCTGCAACTTTACAAGGCGTAGGTTCGGCCGCACATGGAATACTGTTCTCATCTCTGGTCTGGGGCTCCCCAGTACCAGCTCCTTCCACTTGACCGCATCCAGCGCAGAGCGGCTCGAATCGTCGACGACCGAGTGCTTTCCGATCGGCTCGATTCACTGGCACTGCGAAGAGATGTTGCATCTCTTTGCATTTTATTTCGCATATACTATGGAGAGTGCTCTGAGGAATTGTTCGGATTAATCCCAGCCGCCAAATTTCGTGAACGCACTACGCGGCAAACGTCCCGATACCATCCACACCATCTGGATGCTTGGCGGTCCACCACAGTACGTTTCAAAAGGAGTTTTCTTCCGCGTACAACCTCTCTGTGGAATAGTTTACCACCGGCGATTTTTCATTCATTGGCGGCGGTAGTCACTTAACATCAGGTGAGCCGCATGCTCGTTTGCCCCCTCTTCTATAAAAAAAACATCAAAGAAACTCAAAATAAATATAAAAAGTACGCGAAATGTCGTTTACCTGAAATAATCTATAATACTTACAAAGTAAAGAATGTGTGTTCACCAAAATACACAAAAAAAAATGTGTGTATATGAGAGGGTTCTAGGATGGGTTAGACGGTAGGTGGCGCTGTTGTCGAAATCCAGAAGTCACTCATGCGAAGCCGGTTCGGATCTTTAGTTATGTATAGTATATTGACTGTTCATATAAATGTGAATAGGCTTCGGATGTATTCCGTAGAACATTTAATTGAACTACTTATATATCCTAGACCCCAACTACCGCCTTAGGCTCACGCGGGGTCGAATAATTATGAGAGTTGTTTTATATAGAAGAGGGGGCAAATGTGCACGCGGCTCACCTGATGCTAAGTGCCTACCGCACTGCAACTGCAACACCAGGAGATGGCAGGTGCGTTGCCGGCCTTTTAAAAAGAACTAAGCCCGTTACTTGAAGGTCCCTAAGTCGTATCGGTCCAGAACTAGTAATTAAAACACAAAGTAGTCGTTTGACAAATTTGACACTGGCAAAATTTTGACTGAAGACTAGGATTTCGCCAAAGTATTATTAACCCCAAAATACTCCTTGAGCACCAACGTTAACGAGGCTCGTTTACGATCATCTGCTTGACTCATGAAATGTCATGACGCGAGCGCTTTCCTTGCATCAAGTCGATTTGAGAAATTAGGCAGTTCCGTGTAGTGTTGCCAGCATCCGTGTTATGTTTTAAAGGATTGGATAAGATTATAAAAAGAATAGAATATTTTAGCTATTATGGTATCAGTAACGACATTTATTAATAAAAAAATCAATGTTGATATGCATTGTAACAGAAATTGTCTCTCTAAAATCGTACGTCACCTCAACGTGTTTTTTAAACTCTTTGACATCAACTAGCAGAGGAATATAGAATACGTGCGATATTGCCTTGTCCTTCCTCTCTTGTATTAATGATTTCAAATTAGGGGACAAGATCAATTTTTGGGTGTGAAATAGAGGACTTCCTTTTAAATAAGGGACGCCTGGTCACCCTAATGTAGTGCCACATGCGCACACACTTTGGGACGCGACTCATCAACGCCGACATTACGTTTCTCATTTTTGGAACGCCTGAGCGCAATTTCATCGTTACATGTTCCAATAAATGTTTATTTATTTAGCTTGCCATAATAGAGATCATAAAATTTATCTGTCCGACCACAGCTTCCTTTGCCGCTTTCTCAATAAAAAACCAAGCCTGATACTAAAAGGTTTATTGTGGCGGGCGATAAAAATATATATTAAAATATTTCCTGTTGTTTCTTGTAAACACTCTTATAAGTGAAACCATTTTTACATCGAACTCTGAATAACGCGCTCAGTGAATCATAATTCATAACATAAGGCAAGGAAATGTTTATTTGAAGTTACTCTTAACTAACTTTAAATTAAAGCGAGAGTAGCCTTATTGTGAGGCTTGCAAGCTCAGAAAGTGGTGAGTTCGAATCTGCCATTCAACTATTATTATAAACCACTACTTCAAATCCACTAATCGTTTTAAGCTTATTTAAAGTGGTTAAAGTTACGTTAAGTAACGTGGTTCAGTAACGTTAGTAGTTACGCTAATTTTCTTTTTAAAAATAAAGTAAATGTAGTTTTTTAT
This sequence comes from Parnassius apollo, assembly GCA_907164705.1. Classification (NCBI taxonomy): domain Eukaryota; kingdom Metazoa; phylum Arthropoda; class Insecta; order Lepidoptera; family Papilionidae; genus Parnassius; species Parnassius apollo. The sequence goes on along the minus strand of CAJQZP010000620.1, from coordinate 780,386 downwards.
TTTCAGATTTTTTGTTTTACGTCATCACTGGGGTAAATACCCCTATCGCTATAACTTTAAGTGCCAAATGTACTTGTTTTAATCGATATTTTATTTATCCAAAAATGTAATGAACATTCATTTAAAATCATATTATTGCAAGAAAAATTTCTAAAACGATTATTCGATAAACGAAAAAGGCGTATTGGTTTAAAAACCAGCCACCGTTTACCGAATGTCTACTTTTGTGTACCTACTACCAGCCTAACATAGGGCTATGCTCTATGCATATGCATATGCTATGCTAGCTATGCTCTTTTATCTAGTTTACTTTTTTAGGTATTGCATATACCTACCTATTGCAGGCAAGTTTTAGAGGCATAGTGTAGTTATAAATTCGTAGGACTTTTAATTTTGAATCACACCAATAGTTTTAAATATGAATAAATAAGTATTAAGTCAGATAACAAATAAATATTTTATTTTAATGTTTTACTACGTACTTGATTAAAATATTTACATAAAATGCAACTTCGTTAATTTCGCTCAATTTCAAGTTTAGTTCATGTTCTTTGTTGAAACATTGACCTAGTTGCGGTCGGTCAAGTGCATAAAATCGATTTGAAACGCAAACTTTATAATTTAGTTACGTAACTGAAAACATTATTTATTTTGATTGAGTTTAAGAGTAGGGTTGCAACAATACGCCTTTATGCCGATGTGATACCGAAACCGATATTCTTACAAAAATATCGGCGATACTGATACCGGTAGTGATTCGCTTAGTGTAATAAGTGTGCATAAAGTATTTACGTAAACTAGAAAGAGAGTTGTGCCTAGTACACTACCTTGTGGTACACCAAACGAGACAGTAGTAGGTAAACTAGTGTAATCACCGATTTTAACTACCTGCGTGCGATTACATAGATAAGATCGAAACATATCTAAAGCAATCCCTCGTACGCCGATCAATTCCATCTTATGCAGAAGTAGGGGAATAGAGACAGTGTCGAAGGCCTTTGACAAATCAAGAAAAACACCTATAACCTTCAAATTATTATCAAGATGTTTTACGATTGTCTCAGTTAGAATTAAATTTGCATCTTCAGTAGACTTACCTTTCACAAAGCCAAATTGATTATCTGAAATTGTATTGTTATATTTGAGAAAATTTGTGAGTCTGAGATTTAAAACGAGATGAAGGTAATGTAAAGCACAAGATGGTTTAAAAAATTACAGACTTAGAATTGGATTGTTAGTAATTAAAATTAACATTAATGAGAATTTTTTACGCGAAAAGGCGATTTCGCAAGTCTGCTTAAAAGAGAGCTGCGATGGAAAATACACTCACCGGCACGGAAACTTGGCCACTCGTGAATTTGCTGATTATTTGCACTGAAACGTTTTTTAACAGTAAATTAAGGGTAGATGCATTCAATAAGTGTCTCTAATGGTTTTAGAACATAGAAATTTAATGTTTACTTCACCGAAATTTTTCTTTTCAAGATAACATGTTTTCACTAAAATTAACATCTTTCCATTGTCACTTTAAAAACACTACAAAGTTAAAAATTAAGTCTGTTTCTTTATTGTCTATCAGTTTTAATATCGGGTGTTTCCTCCTCTAGCCCTGATAACCGCTTGCATTCGATCTGGCATGCTTTGAATGATGTTTCTGACATCAACTTGCGGTATGCTGTCCCAAGCGGCCAGCGCTGCATTTCGGAGCTCATTTAGAGTTTGTGGCGGTTTGGAGCTGGACTTTATCTTTCTTTTGAGCATACCCCATACATGCTCAATTGGATTTAAGTCCGGGCTACGAGCTGGCCACTGTAATTTTTGTATTCCAACCTCTTCCAGATATTCCTCTACACAATGTGCGACGTGCGGGCGTGCATTATCGTGCATGAGGAGGAATTGGTCGTGTCCAATGAATCCCGAATAAGGCATTACGTGCTCCTGAAGAACTTCCTCGATGTATCGAGTAGCTGTAAGCCGATTATCGACGATGACCAACTCTGTACGTGCGTCGGAACTTACACCTCCCCATACCATTATTGAGCCTCCATGGAAACTCACAGTTTGGGTGGTGGTAATGGGTAGAAACCTCTCTCTTCTTTTTCTCCACACTCGTTCTCGACCGTCTGGAGCACGTAAAGCTATTCGACACTCATCTGTGAACAACACTCTAGCCCATTGCTCGTGGGTCCAATTGACATGTTCTCTTGCGAACTGAAGTCGGGCTACTCGGTGCTGTCTGAGAAGTTCTGGACCTCGTTCTGGTCTACGAGCTTTTAAATTCACTTCCTCCATTCGTCTTCTCACCGTACGCTCACTAACATTAACGCCTCTTGCGATTTGGAGACGCTGGCGTATCTCAACAGCGGTCAGGTAGCGGTTTCTCAAAATCTCCATAACAATAAAACGATCGTCCCGGGCCGATGTGCACCTTACGCCCCCACTGCCTGGCCTGCGGGTGTAGCGGCCTGTCTCCTGGTATCGTTTCAGTGAATACTGCATTGAGGACCGTGGTACGTTAAGCACAATAGCAACTTCACGCTGTGTCAGCCCTTGGTCAATTAATGCTACTGCTTGTGCAACTTGTGCTGGTGTTAATGGCATTTTTATTGGCTTTAAAGCACCTTTAGTTATTTAATTAAGACACAAGATCACAATAATTGAATAACCTTACAGTAAACTTTTCACAACACACAAATTTAAAATGTGAACTTAGTCGCTCAAATGACCCGATTCAACTAAAAATTAAAGAATTCGTCATGGTGCACTTAAACATAATGAATTACCCTCTTGAACTTGAGGGTAAACATTTTTTGACATACTTGCATAACAAACATTCATCAGAAACACTTAAAGCTTTTGCTATCGCGAGATAACCGCTTGGCCAAGTTTCCGTGCCGGTGAGTGTAGTCTTTCAGATGCGACAGAATTTATTTGGAAACTAAGTAGCTTTGCGCCATTTTTTTTTCAAGTTGCGTTTCTCGAAACTTTGAATTTAAAAAGTATCTTTGTATCTGCAACAAAAAAATTGTCGATTCGATATATCTATAAATCCAAAATATCGGTACCGATATATATCGGTATCGGATGCATCCCTACTGAAGAGCGTCAATTGCCACGGTAACGGAATTTTTTTTACAAATTCAATTTCTTTACTAGCTGTTTAAAATGGAGTACATGTTTGCTCAGGTGTTCGTGCTGGTAGCTGATTTGGCTATTGCTTCTATTTATTGTATATTTCACGAGATCCGAACAGGTCTACCTTAGTTTAATATCACCTTATGTTACAAGTGACTTATTGATCAATAGGGAAAAAAGTTCTCGAGGTGTTTCTGTTGGAATTTATAGCTAGGGGTTTAAACAATGTTTGTGTGTATTGTACGAAATTCTATATTAGAATGCCAACACAAAGTTTATCTTTACAATGGAAGAAGGCCGTTATTTAAGAAAGTTTCATCACCTGATGAAACATATAGGAAGACGACGGGTGCAGGTAGCTTAGGATAAACTGTTATGGCAAACTTTGTTCACCGGTGGACTTGTGATTGCTGAAATGATGATGATGATGATGATAATATAGCACATCTTTTGTTTCTCCAAATAGTTTCTTTACTATTCTAAGCCAGCGCTTGACTACAACCTCAACTGGTGGCAAGACGTTATGAAACGCTAGATGGTAAATCGCACTGTTTTACCGCAACCAACATCTATTCACTCTTGCCTTGAAAAGACGCCCACGTCATAAAACTTAGGTATGCCATGTAATTGGATGAAGGATATTAAACTCATTTAAAATTTAGGTTTATCGTTCGACACAAATCAGAAAAGCAAATAATATGATCCTTAAGCCATTCAGTAAAAAAAAACAGAAAAAAATCGGCTCTCGGAAAACTTATCACAAACACCTTTTAATCTTATCATATCGAATTGTTTAAGATTTAGAAGTAGAGTCATGCTGTAGCTACGTTTTTATAAAATAAGGGTGACAAATGAGCACACAGTCCACCTGATGGTAAATGGATGCTGTGGCCCATAGACATCTACATCTATTTTCGATTAAGAATCAGTGCAGATGGGTTGCCACCCGTGAGGACTAAGATGTAATGTCTCAATTCTGGAATAAAAAAATAAAAAACATAGCATAGAACCGGAAACCTTTTTTACTGGTAAAAAGTGTTTCCGGTTCTATGCAATGCTTTTTTAAAGCGTAACAAAAGCCTATTTACTCTTGTTTTGAAGACGCCCAGATTAAATAAATTTAGGAAGAAAAGTTTTCGTTAAAGTTTGTACGATATTTGGTAGACTCATTGTAGACGTATTGCGGGGCAGTCCGGCCGCTGGACGACGGCTGGTCACCGCAGAAGACGCTCCAAGACAGGGCGGTTGCGTCACAGCCTGAAATAGGCGGCGTAATCACTGTAGCTAGGTGCCGCGGGGTCATTGCTCATTGCCGGGTAATGTGTCGCGTCACACCAGGCCTGTGCACACTGGACCTGGTATCTTGCCCCGATTTATAAAGTCAAGAAAATTTCTCAGAACTCGTACTTGATATGATACCATGCATTTAAAATTTTAGTAGGGTCGCAGGGAACTGCAGAATAAAGATTTTTACTAAAGTACAAGCGTTACTTTGCGGAAAGCCAAAGATGTTAAAAATTAATTAGCTAAGTATCCGGGTGATAGTATATAATTGATCGAAGGGGTGATATTATAAAATGTTATGTCTTACCTAGTTCGAAGAGCACCTCACGTCCTCCCTCAATTGCGTGCACTATCCCCGTCACCACTAATCCCAGCACCACTACTCCCAACACCACTGCACAAGGAACGACACATCACCGTCGATGATACGACATGTGGTTCGCCTCTAATCAAGGCAGACTGCGGTCGGCCATCGCAGTCTACTTTACCTTTAACGTCTAATTTTTTTTCTAAATATTAAAGTTTATAAAAATATGACTAACCAGCTTTAAAACTAAAGACTACAGATGCATCATTTCAAACGAATGGCATGGTATGCTACATAACCTGTAAACTTGAACGAATTAACCACCTGTAAATTATAATACTGTCTATACGTAGTAGAACTACTGGATGTAGGACAATTTATTTTGGATGAGTACTTTATCTGATACATTATGTTATAATAATAGACCTCTCCCAGTACCAGAGTATTTGATGATTCCCTCATTTTCGGCCGGATCTTTCTAATTTAGCCTAGGATTTATTTTATAGTATAGCGTTACAAAAGAGCACATAGTTCACCTGATGATACGTGGATGCTATGGCCCATAAACATCTACATCTATCCTCAATTAAGAATCAAAATGCAGATGTGTTGTCACCTCAGAGGACTAAGATGGAATTTCACGTTTCCAGTAAAAAGGGTCTCCTGTTCTCTACACTCACCATACGAAACACAGCAGCATGACTCTGGTATTTTATGAGAGCGTGTTCCTACCTCGGTCGAGTCGACCCATTCGTGCTACAACAATAATATAGCTATAGCTATAGATTGACTTGCAATGGTTACAGCTCTGGGAGCCGCGGGTTCCAATCCCGCTCGGAACAACTATTTGTATAGCCTGCAAGTAATTGTTCCGGATCCCAATGTTTTTCCTTGTGTAATTTATGTTTGTAAACTGCCTCCATGATACATTAGAAAATCGTATTGTGAGGGTAACGTATTTTAAAAAACGACAAATATATCGTTAACATCTTACACGTTATATTTGTTGTCAAAAAAAAGGAAAACAAATACATTGTAGTGTTAGGTAATTAGAAATTTTCGTTTATAGCTTTGAGTGGTCGTTTTATGGTAAGAACGTTTTTCGTATAAAACGATTGACACCATTTTAGTAATGGTCTTCGCCTAATAGCTCCTTTAATACGGGGTCAAAATACTCCTAATCTCGTCTGACGAGCTGTACCTCTAACATAACACTAAAATTGTAAAATCATCATCCATCCATTATCTGGTAAAAGGATGCTTATGATTTTGTATCTTAATTATTTTCATCAAAAATTATTGGGTATTTCGCCCACAACTTTTCTTTAACGTGGTAGAGCCATGCTGCAGTTATATTAGTACTTAGTAGTATAGTTGTAGCACGAATGTGTCGGCTCGACCGGGGAGGCACCACGCTCTCACAGAATACCAACATCAAATTGTAGTTTAATGCTGCTGTGCCAGGTATTTCACCTAAGTCCTCACGGGTGTAAGCGCATCTACATTTTGATTCGTAATCGAGGATGAATGCAGATGTCTATGGGCCACAGCAACCACTTACCATCAGGTGGGCTGTGTGCTCTTTAGTCACTATATCCTATAAAAAAAAACACAAAAAAAATTATGTTTAAGCTAACTTTAACCGGATTTGAACAGTCCCGATGGATTGCTACGTATTTCACTTTGCTAAGCGGAACCTCTCTCTTGATCGTTATATCGTCGGAATCGGACGGAAAAAAACAGTCATGAGTATTTAAGTATGAAAATGTTTGCCTTACCGTGGGGACGCAATGTGTAACTGTCAAATAACTGTGACCTGAACGAGTCTAGATCTAAACGGGGTTACGTAAACAATATGAAGGGGCCGACGACCTGGCCGAGATGAGTTCTTTTATATTATTAAAATGATCATCGAGTTAACGGTCCATATGACGGAAAGTGTCTGCTGCAGCACATGGACATTCGTAACCAACTTCAAACAAAGGTTTAGATGTGTTGACACGTTGAAGGGCAACGATGACCTTACGGCCCGTAATTATACTTGCTACACTACACGTCAGATCGAAACTCCGTGGTGCACGTACTGGTTCTTGGCGACGGATGTTAAGAGTGTTATTTACCGACATGGACTCCGGTTAAGAAAATGACTGTTTGTAAGCACCCATCGTAGTCCAAGACCTCTACACAGCACTGCGCACTGTTTGGCTACGGAAGTGGTTGGTATCGACCACAGTGCGTTGTCTAGAGACGTGAACTGTTACAGGCTATTAGAGACGAAGCTAAACCCAATGTTCCTACTGGCTGACTGTAATCCAATGTTCCTTTTTCATTGGGGTTTGTTCATTGGGGCTTTAGCTTTTGCCCAGGACTAGTGTGGGCAATAACAGGTCATTAAAAACTTATTTCATATACAGTGAACTATATTTTAGATTAGCTAGTATTAGTCTCGCCCGAATTAGGCAAATTTGCCACATTCCGAGATCACTGTACCAGACCTGTCGCACCGTTGATGTCTTTTAGATACATATATGAGACTGGCATATATTCGATTTCCCATAATTTAGAGAAGCAGTATTATCTTATACGACAGGAAGAGAAATCGTGATGACTGTCTTATACGCTGCTATATCGGTTCCAACAAAGGCATTGTCCCCGCTGTGGACATAATTTGATAACAATCTCATAATTAATAATTGACATGATTCTTCAAATGATACAACTCTCGTGATGATGGCTCTCACTTAAGCGACTTTATTGCTTAAGTGGTTAAAAAGGTGTTTTATGATCCGATCCTGTTTTGAATTATCTTTACTGGCTTTAAAATGCTGATTTACCCGCTCTGCTCATACTGCGTAACTGATGAATTATGAAATAAAAATTCCCTTAATTTTTTTAAAACTTAGTTCAATAAGTTTTTATACTCAGTTAGACAAGGGAAAAGGAACTTCAACACTTTATTGACTCTACAATAAACGTAAACTATAAACGAAATCGAAATCAATAGGTCTTTGTCTTAGAAGATTGTGTTACAGTCGTACTGCATCGGCTTAAACGGGCAAGAACCAAGCTCTAACAGAATACCAGAATATAGCATCTTAATACTGCTATGCATCTTTTGGTGAGTGTAGAGTACCGGAGACCCTTTTTACTGGATACGGGACGTTCCATCCTAATCCTCAGGGGTAACAACGCATCAGCATTTTGATTTGTAATTGAGAATGGATGTAGATGTCTATGGACCACAGCATCCACTTACCATCAAGTAAAGTGTGTGCTCATTTTTCAGCCTTATTCTATAAAAGATGAAAGTACTAAGTTCTGAGGGAACACAATCCAACTCATTGGTGATTTTATTAAAATTTTATTATATACACTAAGAGAAGAAATAAATACTTATAAAATTTTATATTTATATAAAAATGTGAAAAGCCGACGTGGCTTGGTTGCGCAGTGGTTAAGTTTTGTCTGTAATTTACTGGTCGTTCGGTTTTTGTGCAATTTATGTTTGGATGCTACGGGAGAAAATACTACAGTGGAGGATGTAAATAAACGTTACGTTTATTTAAATTATAATACATATAATGAAAACGAAAACTGACGCCAACGGTAATAAAAAAATCCTTCAGACCGAATTTCGGGCACGGTACGGTCAGTCTCCACGTACTCTAGCCATCTGCGCGGGAGAGGATTATAATGCACGAATGCAGAGTGCACCTGCCACTCTATTCCCTCACTCTCATAGTCCGATGGGACGGTAAACCGATACGACCGAAGAGATCAGGCGCGGGACCAACGGCTTTACGCGCTTTCCGAGGCACGGGGGTGAGACACCGCCAACTTCCTGACTCCAGACTACTACTGAGAATTCCTTGTCAGAAAAACTGAATAACTGATTTTGACCCGACCCGGGATTCGAACCTTGGACCTCATGATCAGCAGTCACGACCACTAGAGCAACGAGGCAGTCAATAAGTCCAGCGTAGCGCGGGCTGTCGTAAAGCTCTGATTAGGACGCTCGCTCGAGCGTGACTGATATCACTTATCATAGCCGCACATATATTATTAATTTCTCCGCTAAAATCGACTCCTGTCATGTCACATTTTCGAAAGCCACCAACGTATACTATTACTGTAACGTATCCACTTTGTTAAAACTGTCCACTTTCGGTTATATTATGCGATATTTAAGAAGCTTTATGGATGTCTTTGAACAACTTAATACGCGTTAAGGTGTCCATGTCTCTGGTGTGCGATCGGATAGTGAAAAAAAAAAAAAAAAAAAAAAAAACAAAAATAGAAAAAAAAAAAAAAAAATTATAAAAAAAAAAAAAAAAAAAAAAAAAAGAGGGAGAGAATTTTAAAAAAAAATTTTTAATTTTATTTAAATTAAAAGGGGTTTAATATTTAAATAAGGTAGTATAAAATTTTTTTTATATATATATTTTTTTTTTATTAAAAACGAGAAAAAGGGTGGGAAAAAAAAAGGGAAGGAAAATATTTGTCGGAAAGAAAATATTTTAATAATTTTTTTTTTAAAGAGGTATTGTTTTTTTTCATAAGTGGTTATTAATATGCATATTGCTTTGTGAAAATATCGCAACAATAATATAATCACAGGACTGTCATTTTTGAAAGGCCGTCGAATGTAAAGTACGAAAATGAGGACGTTCGGTAACCGTTAGAATGTCCAATGATTTTATTAGCCAAAGTCGATCTTGACCTAAACTTTTTGATTATTACAGAAATGACTATAAATGTATAATGCAAGTAAGAATGTTAGGCTTTAATGATGAAGAAGATAACGATGATTCTACGAGTATTGATGAACAGATTAAATCTGATTGGTTGTATAAGAATTAGGGAAAGTAACAATAAATTCAAAGACAAAAATTAATTCCTATGTGTTTTTATATAGAAATGGGTTTTGAATGCGAATTTCACTCCGGAGCAGAGCCTTATAATTAGTAGTACCCTCATTACACTTAGCTGCGGCCACGGTCTTTCTTGTTCTTTTTTAACTAGAACGTGTTGGAGGCGAGGGTTAATAATAAATTCAGAAGTTACAGATTTATATATTATGTAGAGCAATTGGACGTCGTTACGCAAAAAGGATCTAACCCTCAAGAGACTACTTTTGAAATATTTATATTTGAAGTTTTCTAGAAGAAGTTTCTTAGTGCGGTGTGTGGGTATAGGTATTTTTAAATAAAAAGCACCTGTACCATTGTCTACTGGTCACGATTTTGTTGGAATTTCTTTAACTGAAAGAATAGATCATAAGGGTTATTTTTGAATAGGTACATAACTCATTTTAGACCAACTGTAGGTTGGGTCCTTTTTGCGTAACCACGTCATATTGAAGGTTCTCAACATTTGTCATGTAACAAGTGTAACTCGTGCTAGCAAGCGCAGTGGGCGCTCCCCAACCTCCCAACTAAATGAAGTGATGACCTTTTTTATAGAAATGGAGACAGATGAGCAAAAAGTCTTCCTGATGGTAAGTGAATGCTGTGGCCCATACACATCTAAATCTTTCATTGATTTAGAATCAAAATGCAGATATGTTGTCACCCCTGAGGACTAAGATGGTATGCCTTGTTTCCAGTAAAAAGGTTCTATGCGAAACAGCAGCATTGGGCTGCTATTTTACTCTGTTATTTTACTCTGTTTTTTAACCTTTAGCGTCATCATTTTATTCTATGAGAATTCCCCGTTAGGCCCGCCCCATTCGTGCTACAACAACAATACAGCTGCAGCATGGATCTACTAAGTAAAAGATAAACGTGCTATGCTGCAGTAATCTATGAATGCACGTGGCTCAAGACCGTACATTCAGTGTACTTCGGCTGTGCTGTCTGTGGCGCTAGTCTTACGTTCATCAGTGCACTTGTAAAATATAACTGTGTTTATTTTTAAAAGTGTCCGCTTATTTATACGGTCACGTGTGGTGACTCGCTTCGTTGTGGGTGTTATTCACTAAGTATAGTGTTTGTTTACGCTAACATACGAATGTGCGTGAAACGTGAATCTTTGTCTGTTCGCTCAATTATGTACGCTGCCGTGCTGTTCGTAGTAGACGTATGTAATTCGATGACCATTCCTTGTTTGTAGGAAGATATTTTCGTTTTTATGCTCATTAACATCTTGTAATTTAACTTATGCATCCTTCACACACGGAATATCCAGAAGGAGCTGGCCGGAGTGACGGTATTGAACCCCTTTCCTGCGTCCGGCGGTCTTTGAGCAATTTGGAAACCTGTATTGACTTGTCCTTCAACAATGGAGGCATTATAGTCATTGGATTCACCTTCGTCTTACTAAAAAGATGAATTAATAATAAACAATTATATTTATAAAAATGCATAATTTTATGTCCATTTCGTGACTTACAAAGTTAATCTTCATGTGTGTATATAACTAATGATCCGCCCGACTTCGTGCGGGTGGTTTCTGGATCTGTACAACAGCGCCACCTACCGGGTCCTAATGTGAATCAAAACCATCCAGGTACCCACTCAAACACACAAGTCTTCAGGAAAAGTTCATTGACAAATACGTACGAAGAAATATATATATATATATATATATATATATATATATATATATATATATATATATATATATATATGGTGCGTCCGTTAGTGATCGTGTACGTGTCTGAACAACTTGACCGATTGAGCTCATATTTACACAATATATTTGTTTGATGATTCAAAGCTATGCCAGGATCCGATTGGTCCGATTAACAAATACTATATTTACAGATCAGAATTATTTTTATTTACAATATTTAGGTACTTTGGTTTTGGTTTATACTTGTAGTGCCAAAAAAGAATACAACATAGTCTGGAACCGATAGGTGAGTCGAATTGTTAATAAATTTTATATTTATACTGAAAAAAAAAACGGGGTGACAGTGTTATCCAGTCTCTGAGAAGAAAGTTTGTCATAGACAGACTCGCAGACACACGACGTGGTAATACCCTATTTTAAAACGGAACAATAATAATGTTGGTAAGGTGTTTAAGTTGCCTTATTATAAATGCGTTAATAAATTATATTATTAATATTTTTAAATGCCTTAGTATAATTAATATTATAAATGCCTTATTACATGCGACATATACAATAAATATTTCATCTTAGTCCTCAGGAATGTCATCACATCTACATTTTGTTTCTTAATTATGATTAAACGTAGATGTTAATGGACCACAGCATCCACTTTCCATCAGATGGACTGTGTGCTTGTTTGTTACTTATTCTATAAAAAACATACACGGACAGGTTCCGCTCCGGGCACCAAAAGCTCACGCTCGTACAACGATGCATAGTGTGCACAAATCGATTCGTCCGCTGTCCGGGGAGATATGGCGCGCCGGATGTGTGTTTCCAGGTCGACTAGTCTCTGAAAACGGCTTCACGGAGTCCGCGTTTGGGACAGTTGCTTGAATCGTATGTGTTACGTACCAGGGAGAAACGACAAATTGTATGAAAATAGGACAATTGTGTATTATGTTACCGACGCGGCGTGTACGTTGGGAGTCAAATAGCAAGCGTAGATTTCCTTATTTCACAATGGAAATTACATCTATTCCAATAGCAGTTTTCTGATATACTTACAAAGAGATGGCTTTGTATAACTACACTAATGTATTTGTTATGCGCTACTATATGCATTACTAATATAATATTTGTTACACCACAAAGTTCTTAGTTGATACAGTTTTAGTAATTGTTTTTCAGAATCACCTTTTCAGCGATCCAAGTTTGATCCATTTCATCGTTATCATTATTACAGTCGGTTACAAGTCCACTCTTGAACAATACTTTCCCCAAGGAATGCCGTAAAGCACGGTAGAGAACAGGAAGTCGTGAGATGCAGGTAGCTCAGGGAGCCACCTGCATCCGTAGACTTTCTGTATCTCCTATCTGCTACGTAAACCTCAAAACTTGAAAGCAAGTGCGTGTTGCCAGTGATGACATAATATGAAGTTGAGACGTGGTCCATCACTACTAGTCGTATAGGAAGCTCAAGATCTAATTGCGTTATAACAATTTTATAATAATATATTTTTTTATATTTATTTTATTTTATTGATATTTATGTATATTTATCTTTTCATTTCCGTTTATAGTTATATATTTATAGAACCCAACCAGATGAGAAAACTATATTGATACCCCCCCTAATACTTATACTCGCCATCCCGGTGAACCACTAAGGCATGTCATCTCCGGGAGTACTTGCACAGGCACAACCTAGTAGCCAGGATTCTACATTAGGAGCTCGCTCTGAAATACGGTCTCGTGGATCGGAAACTGCCTTATTATAAGTATTTACCGGAAGCCGTGCTCGAAAATGACCGCGCCAGGCTCTACTGGGACCGGGCCATCATCACAGACCGGACTATTCTTGCGAATAAACCTGATATTGTGCTGATGGACCCGGAACAGTCAAGGATATTTTTGGTCGACATTACCATTCCATATGACGAGAACCTAGTGAAAGCCGAATCAGATAAGAAAACAAAATATCTGGACCTGGCTCACGAGGTGACCGACATGTGGGGTGGTCTGCCGGCCGAAATTATTCCTGTAGTCGTCTCTGCGAAATGGCTCATCCCAGTCAGCCTCTCGGGTCAACTGAGGCGACTGGGGCGCCGTGACCGCTCCGGACTCAAATGCAGAAGGCGGTGCTCCTAGATACAGCCCGCATCGTCCGCCGGTTTCTTTCCCTTTCCCCCTAACCCTCGGCCGTTTGGTCTCCCCTGCCCAGGGCATCCATTTGGTTGGGCTTTTATTTATTGCTATTTATGTATATTTATCTTTTCATTTTCATTTATAATTATATATTATGGAACCCAACCAGATGAGAAAACTATTTAGATACCCCCTATAATACTTAATAATTTTATCGTTGAAAAAAGTCACAATGTGGAAACATGCATGTCACATAATAAGAGAGATCACAAACAAAAAGCTGGAAACAAGAAACATAGTTTTTATAGATCTGTATTTGGTTGCCAACCTGGTGATTGCTACCAAGCTATTTCTAATTTGTTTTGTGTTGTTAATTGTATCATACATGATTTGAAAAAATCGTCCCACTGGGTTTCTTGCTGGTTCTTCCCAGGACTGAGGTTTTTTTTCAGCCCTGTTTCTGTTTCAACCCGCCTGTCTAGAGTAGGAAACTATGGCAAATATTCGCCCTATAAGGCAATCTGCGGGGGAAGCTTGTGTTCAGCTGTGGACTTCTGAAAGCCTGGAACGGTAATTACGATTGTTTCATATACCGATATACGCTACCATACCTAATCATCATGTGTATAGGTCAAATGTAAGATACCAGAACCGGCGTATGTTATGCTGATGGCTGATGCGTCATTTAATGAGCTATTCATTTCCTTTCTTGATGAATATTAAAAACCCAATGACTGCTGAGAAAGTGCCGGGTTCGAGATAACAATATTATGTGTAACAATCGACAGGAGGCATTGTGTGTAGACTTCTAGCTTCCCACGCACGCGAAGTTGCATGTGCCGAGGGAAATTGCGCTTTTTACAACACCCCCCCAGCCATTGTCTGAGATTACTAAAGGCGCGAGGACGTGTGTCGGCCAGACAATGGAATGCACCTCACCAAATAGGAATGGTTGCGTTAACTTTAACGGAGATTGTAAAGCCTCATTAGTTAGCATGCGGTTACTAAATCTATTCATTGCGTATCTCTACATAGAAAATCGTATTCAATGTAAATTGCTTGAGTGGCAGAGTCCACTCGATCTCAAGTGGATGCCGTGGCTCATAGACATTTATATCCGCGGTTAGTGATCAAAATGTAGACGCTTTGTTACCGCTGAGGACTAAGATTGAATGCCACAGTAAGAAGGTTGTAGGCACTGTTTATCAGTTACTAGCGGGAGATTTATCCTAACTATGAATCTAAGTTTCACAGACTGATCTTCGTCACAAGCAGTGCCAGCAGCATCAGGGTGTAGAACCAGAGTACATAAATTAATGATGCAACACTTGAAAACTTCATTCATCATTCACTTATACACCGATGAACATAGAATAGAATAGAATATTTGTTATTCAAAATGACAAGTAATTCTTGTAGTCATTTTTTTTACTTTTACCACCGGTTCGGAAAAAAACCTATGTCCTGACAAGAACCAGCAGGAAGCCCAGCGTGAATTTTTTTTTTCAAAGTCAATTATAGAATAAGAAAAGTTGTACAAACTACATACTTATAAAACTTATTTAAGAAACAGCTTGGAAGCGACAACCTCTTTCCCAGGAGTTATTATATTTATTATAGTTGGTTTCACAAAGTATTCACTTTACCTCAGTTACCCCCGAACTTTTTTCTAGGTGTACCAATTTTGATGATTCTTTTATTTAAAAACTGTTGTTTCTCGTGTGGTCGCATATCAATTTGATCAATATCTGATCAGTACTTTTTGAGTTATCCTTAATAATGCGTATATAATTGACTTCGAATACATCGATGATGTTCTTATTTTATTTATATTGAAGTCGGTTGTACAAAATTTTTAATTTTACCACTTGTTGTTTCATAAATAATTTTAATTTGGTAATAGGTAATATTTAAATTTTCTGGGATTTTGTTGTAATAGAGTACATACCAAGTACCAGCACCAGAGTATATGCCAACACGCTCCCAACGCGGACACGGTGTGAGCGCGACATGAACAGGTAGGGTTGCCTGACGAACTTTATTTTCTTTTCCCTATATATAGATCTTATTTATCCTTCATCTATTAGATTTTGTTCCCTAATTTGAAATCTTTAATAGATGACAAGGCAAAATGATGTCAAAGAGTTTAAATCACGTTGAGGTGACGCGCGATGTTTGATAGACAAATTATGTTATATTGCGTATTCACATTATATTTTATTAATAAATGTCGCTACAAGGGCCTCTATAACATACGACGGGAACTGTGGCAGCCTTATGGACAGGCCTCATTAATTTCTACAGGCAATGCGACGACGCGATGCAGCGTTTCAGATTGACCTTTCAATCGATGTCAAAATACGGCTATGGGTTTTAAGGTTACGCGCCGAATATTATGAGATATGATTGTGTACTATTTTGATTCAAGGCTATTTTTATTCTACATGCTTATTATTTAAGTTTACAGAGGCTAGTTAAACATTACATAACAAAAAAGGAGATTGTGGTTTCTTATATTTACGCATTAAATGAAACTAATTTGATGTGTTATTTACAAATTTTTATTGCGTTTAATTTAAACTTTTAACTCCCGACCTTTACAGCACCTGAGGTTCTTGACCTGAGGACTGAGGTGTTTGACGTTCTGATGGCATAGTTAAGGAAACCTACCTTCAACTTTGAAATACTTACAGTCTTCTGTAAATCTTGAAGTCTTGCAGTAGTATGCTCGGGATTGGATTTAATTTTATTAATTTTGGGATCCCAAGCAGATGGAGGCACCCAGACATCTCCTCTATGTAAAATTAGAATGGTTTTTAATTTCGCGAATCATCCTTGGTGTTTCGGATTTGTGGTCTGTCAAATTTAAAGAAGTGGTTGGAATGATCTTAAACGTGTTGACATACTGCACAAACTTTATTAAGAAAAAAGATCCCGCATATTCCTTGCCTTAATTATATTCTTTTTCATTTAATTCTCTTCTTTCTTAATTTTACTTCCCGTTTTAATGTGGCGAGGAATTAACGCGAAGCGGTTTCATTTGCATAGGTTTGAGGCAGCAGCACTTGGCGCGGTGCTCGCCCACAAACGAGGCTTAATTACAAAGGCTAACGAGGTGTGCTGGGTTAAGAATTCTGCACTAGTCACGAGGACTCGGAGGTTCTCACTACGCTGGCTGTTTTTGTAGTTTTTTGGGTCAAATTACGATCCGTGACGAGAAAACGCTTGTATCATTTCCGGGTCGAGTCAAGGGCTTGTGTTGATGAAGGTCTTTACACAAAAACTCGTTAGTTACGTATTGGGTTTGAAAATAAAAAAGCGATGACTAGGCAGTTTTCATCTGATTTTCTTACATTTTTGAGTTTCTCTTATGTACGTGAGTTACGGACTTAAACATCATTGCTGATCATGAGGTCACGGGCTCGAATCCCGGGTTGGCTAAATTAGTTTTTTTTTAGAAATTCTCAGTAGCAAACCGGAGCCTGGAAGATAGTGGTGTTACACCCTTGTGCCTCGGAAAGCACGTAAAGCCGTTGGTCCTGCGCATGACCTTTCTCAGGTCGTGTTGGGTTACCAGCCCATCGATGACAGTAAGGGAATAGAGAGTTGCATCTGTGCTCGCGCATGCACTTGTGCACTATCATGTCGTACGCAGATGGCTAGTCTGGCCGAAATTCGGTTTGGAGGATAAGTTATGGACAGCGCATCAACGTATAATAAATGTAGTGCTGCTAGTTGGCCTATATCAAATTAGATGTGCTTTATTAGCCATAATCCAAATCCAAATTGGCAATTATAAACACTTCGCAACTGTGACACGTTGCTCCTTGTATTGGGAGTGTTAGAATTGGTATTTTTGAAACGGCTGTTCCACTATCAAGCAGATGTCATTAAACTTTTCAAACGCTTTTATTAGCAAACTATTGATATAATGACGTGAAAAGTAGTAGATAGCTACGCGGCGGTATGGTAATTAATAAAATTGTTTTATTAATTACCATACCGCC
Organism: Parnassius apollo; assembly: GCA_907164705.1. Lineage (NCBI taxonomy): Eukaryota > Metazoa > Arthropoda > Insecta > Lepidoptera > Papilionidae > Parnassius > Parnassius apollo. The sequence continues at coordinate 762,950 of CAJQZP010000620.1, read as the reverse complement.
GCATTTTATTTTAAAATAAACAACGTTGTTTATGAAGTAACATGAAACAACATAAATCTAGGAAGTACATTGTGCCGGGCCGTGTAGGATTCAGCGCAATTCCTTCCAGTCCGGTGCGGCGAAGCCCTAAAAGCGGCAGTGCCAACAACCTTATATCCCTGCGCGTTCAAAGAGCGTTGTAACTTGTAACCGTTCTATGCACTTAGTGCGGTTCCTATTCGAAAGCTGACTAACCAGTTCCTTGCCTATTCTGTGGAAGTGGCTTTAACCTCGATGGCTGCGGAGTCACTGTATTTTGTAGGTTTTTTTTTACTTACATATAATATTATAAAGTCGCATCGTATTGCACACCATGCAATTGTGCTCAAAGTTCTATTTATTTGCGTGAAAATTTTGTTTAATGGGGCCATCGATCACTAATAAAGAATTATTAGTGATCGATGAATGGGGCTTACTTAAGTCAACATGGCACTTTTGTGAAATTTGTTCTGTAAAGCATTCAAAAATTGATCAGTACACCTCCATGGGTCGCGGATCTGCACGATTGGAAGAAAGCGGATACTCCTAATGTTTGAGCAGCATGATTAGTCGGTAGTTTTCACGAAGTAACTTTGGTTGGAGAGGCAATTCCTGCTGGCTGGGACTGCCTCGGTAGTCGGCTGCCGGAGTTGCAAGCGTTGTTGCCAGTGCGATTGTATGTTTGAGTGTCGGGTTGGGCTAAAAATCAGTGATTGGATTTTTTGTCAAGAAATTCTCAGTAGTAACCCGGTAAGACGGTGGTGGTGTTGCAATCTCAGTGCTTCGAAAAGCATATAAAGTCGTTGGTCCTACGCCTCGGCTCTCTCCGGTCGCGTCCAGTTGAGGACTTTTGCACAACTCGTGCACTATAGTCCTGTTCGAACTGGCCGCCGTGACTGAAATTAGGTCTGCAGGACACTGTTATAATTACTTCCTGCTGGCACCCAGGTATCATAGTAGGTACTTGCTCTTTCCAGAGTTGCTTAAATTATGTCAATAAATGCCGTTGCTTACCCTCGAGGTTTGTGATTTTGTGGTTTCGCCTTTTGCGGAATGTTGCATCGTAGACAGGAAATGTGTTTTATGCGGTTTTAATGTTGCATAAATTTGTTTTCGTTCGTTACCTGTTTCTTTAAGTGACCTAGGTTTTATATTAAATATTATTAAATTTAAACCCTAAAAACGACTTTCAAGAGCTTTTTTTTCTAATGTATGTTATGCAATATCTCCAAATCGTGTATGACTATGAAATTGCACCTAGTTCCCATTACCTTAATAGATGTTTTAGTATTAATACCGTATACGAATGATTAATAATTATTTATTATACTCAATATAATATGTAAAATCGCGGGTACAATATCAGACGAACGAATAGTTTAGAAGATACATTCTGTATGGACACTGCAAAGGTATTCATATATGAAGGGCTTACCGGGGCGTGTATATACGTGTATATACGTGGCAGAGCCATGCTGCAGATATATTGTAGTAGTGCCACGAATGGACCGCCACGAACGGGGAAGGGCCACGCTTTCACGGAATGCAAGCGTAAAGTTGTAGGTTAATGCTGCAGTGTTTCGTATGGTGAATGTGGAGAAACGGAGATCCTTTTTACTGGAAATGATCATAGTCCTCAGGGTTGAGAACGTATCTGTATTCTGTTTCTCAATTAAGAGGATACCTTGAAAATGAATCGAAGTTTAGGGGGCGTGGCTTATTCCATTGTCGGTGAAGCTAACGGACGACTGCGGGAGTGTCAAAATGAAAGTGATGCAATGACTTCATAGTACGCAAATATGAGATAGCCATACCGAGCAAGCGCTCGGAAAAACGTAAGTAAGCGCCAAACAGCATTTTTATTTATTTTAACAAAACTTCGTTATGGATTAAAAAACTGGTTTATGAGAACGTAGATATGATTATTTACTATGCCTTAAAAATTTAACTTAATTCCATGAATTTATTCGTAAGAATATTTTTCGCAATTTTTTTCTATCGAGAAAATTACATGCTATCGTGTTTTCCTTTTATGCAATCCAGGTTCATATAGTCAAAAATCATATACCAAATTTTTGGTTTGTAATCTATAAAACTTAAAAAAATATGTTCAGTAGAAAAACCACCAAATTTTCGAGGTATCACCTTAAGGATAAATGTAGATGTCTATGGGCCACAGTATCCACTTACCGTCGGGAGGACTGTGTGCTCGTTTGTCACCCTATTTCTATGTAAAAAAGTCAAACAGGAAAAGAACGACTGTTAATTGCATTATAATCCTCTTATCAATGAAGGGGCCTGTAGGACGTAAATAGGCTGCATCTTTGCTTTTATTTTCTTTTTCTATACTAAAATACAAAAATGGTTGCTGCATTTCTGTTTGGCGGCCGCAAGCACAAGGTAGGTTGAAACAGTAAAAAAAAAACTCGATTGCGTAAAAAGTTTTCTGAAAAGAGAAAAAATGTACGCACCATGTCACTTCTACAATTTATCTAATTATGACCCATAGCTATGTTAAAATCCATCCAGCCGTTTAGGTTACAGAACGTGCTAAAGAAATAGACATACATACATACATACATACATACCCTCGAAAAACATTACCCCTTCTGGTGCAGTCGGTTAAAGAAATGATAGTTCTAAAGAAAATCAAGTGATTACATGTGGTGGGCTTTGTGTTTTATATTTCCTCCTCCAGAACATACCACCCTGTCTACGACAGCGGTCAGTAATGTTGATCCGACGGGGGTGACGCTCCGGTTCACGACCAGACGCCCTCGTTACGGGATTCCGGTCGTTGACACTAGTTGCGTTTGTTACACGTTGATTGACGGCTCCATGCCCTCGAGGTTTAGCACTGTGTTGCGACGCTGAAGGTCTCGGGTTCGAATCCTGCCCTGAACAAGCGTTTGTATGGCCTGTAAATAATTGTTCCCGGTCTGGATGTTAACCCTTGTTTTATGTATGATTGTAAACTGCCTCCACGATACAGGAGACAAACTTTGTGTGGGGTTGACGTTTAAAAAAAAATTAAACATTAAAATCTAAAATTGACGCCGTTACGGTTCACTGACATATTTTCGGATTATGCTTATGTATGTGAATGAAGAGTAATTGGTTTAATGATCATAAGCAATGTTATACGTATAAATATTAGGCTTACGGTTAGGGGATTGGAGTGATAGATAGGTCTTCACCGCTACTTACCTTTTTTTATAGGAAAGGGTGAGCCACACAGTCCACCTGGTGGTAAGTGGTTGCTGTGGCCCATAGACATCTACATCTGTCCTCGATTACGAAACAAAATGCAGATGCGTTGTCACCCGTGAGGACTTAGGTGAAATGCCTCGTTTCTAGTAAAAATGGTCTCCGGTTCTCTACACTCACCATACGAAAGCCACAGCAGCATTAAGTTAAGCTACTATTTGGCGCTGGTATTCTGTGAGAGCGTGGTTTCTCCCCGGTCGAGCCGACCCATTCGTGCTACAACTTTATTATTAATATAACTGCAGCAAGGCTCTCTACCACGTAAAAATTTACATCGGATTACAGGTTATTGTTATAGTAGAGGGGGCAAACGAGCATGCGGCTCACCTGATGGTAAGTGACTACCGCCGCCCATGATCAACTGCAACACCAGGGGTATTATAGATCCGTTGTCGGCCTTTTAGAAAAGAATAAGCTCTTTTCTTGAAAGTCCCTAAGTCATATCGATCCGGAAAAATCGCAGGTGATAAACAATTCCGCAGAGAAGTTGTACAAGGAAGAAAACTCCTAGTAAAACGCACAGTGGTGGACCGCCAAGCATCCAGATGGTGAGGATGGAATCGTGAATTGTGACGCGATATGCTTTCGTGAAATATGGCGGCTGGAATTAATTCGAACAATTCCTCATAGCATTCCCCGTAGAATCAATTTGTTTTGCCGTAAAAAGCCGTAGTGGCTTTAAAAAAAGGAAAACAAAATAAAAATTGTAATGTAGATCAAACGTGGTAGAGCCACTCTGAATCTATATTATGATTGTAGTACGAATGAGCCGGCTCGAGAGGGAGGGGGGGGGGGGGTAGGACCACGCTCTAACAGAATACCAGCGAGCAAATCGTATTTCGTATCGTGAGTGTAGACAAACGAAGACTGAAAATGTCTGTCGCTCCTTACAACACTCACGGGGAAGAGAATTGTCTTACGCTGCCAGTACACGCCACAAAACCTATGTAAAAGTTACTGGGCACAGGCCTCCCCTCATTTCTGAGAGGGTTTTAGGGCAAGGAAATGTCCTCCGCGCTGCTCCAATGTGTGTTGGCGGACTTCACATGTCTTCGAAATATTTTTTTTCTTATTCGTCAGACATGCAGGTTTCCTCACGACGATGTTTTCCTTCACCGCCGAGCAAGTGGTAAATTAGCACTTAAAATTGCAATTAACAATTTCATTGGTGGCGGGGTTCGAACCCGGGTTACTCGTGTTCTGTTATATTTACAGCGAGCGTTAACCATCTGAGCTACCACGGCTCTCAAAACCTATAGTAATAGTGACCTCTTTAAATTATTATAATACAAATAAACAAGTTGTGAAATGTTCGGATTATGATTAAAAAATTCTTTACTCAAAGCTATATTACTTATTTATAGCGTAGTTTGTTTTCTAACCCTTGGGACGTATTTAATCTATAAATGCTAAAGTTAATAAGTTACCTGAAATTGGTTGCTTCGCGAACGCTGTCGGCCGAGGTCACTATGGTGTCTGTAATTTCATTGATTACTTTCATTATATTAACTTCGTCGTAACTTGTAAAGCTTATAATAAATTTGGCTTCATATATCATGTGCACTTAGAAAATGAATTAAATTTAAAGATTTCATTTTTGTTGCGGACGACGAACTTCTTCTTGTGCTAAAAATTTTTTGACAATTCCCGCCAGATTTTTTATAAATTAATATAATAAGTCTCTTAACTTTAAAAAAATATAACATTGTAATTTTTTTTTAAATAAAATTGGCACATACTTTTTGTTATAAATCCCTCACAAATATGGGACCTTAGAAATCAGGGACCAATATGGAAGTATATAAAAATAATTTGAATGCTATCTTTTCGATTAATTCAACCGTATTTTTACCGACTTCAAAAAGTAGGAGGTGTTCAATTCGACTGTGTTTTTGTATGTGTGCGTTAGCATTTTTTTCTGGGTGATCCGATTTTGATAATTCTTTTTTTATTTAGAAGCTGGTGCTAATCGCGTGGTCCCGTATGAATTTGCTCAAGATCTGAAGTAGTTTTCGAGTTATCCTTAAATAATGTGTATTTTATTTGACTTTGATTCGAATACGGCCAGCAATATGGCCGTATGAGGATGCTCAAGGTCGCTCAGCGAGCTATGGAGAGGGATATCCTCGGAGTTTCTCTGCGTGATAAACTCAGAAATGAGGATATCCGCAGTAAAACCAGAGTGACCGACACAGCCCAACGGATTAGTAAGCTGAAGTGGCAATGGGCCGGCCATATAGCTCGAAGAACCGATAACGGATGGGGAGGAAAGGTTCTCGAGTGGCAGCCTCGTTCCGGTAAGGGTAGTGTAGGGCGACCCCCCACTAGATGGAGTGACGACCTGGTAAGACATGCAGAAAGTCAATGGATGCAGGTGGCTCAGGCCCGTGCTTTGTGGCACTTACTTGGGGGAGGCCTAAGTTCAGCAGTGGACTTGTGAAGGGCTGTAATGATGATGATGATGGGGCATAATTACATAATTGTAGAAGTGACATTGTGCGTACATTTTTTCCCTTTTCAGAAAACTTTTTACGCAATCGAGTTTTTTTTTTACTGTTTCAACCATTGTGCTTGCTAATATCTACTATCGTAGTAGAGACTTTAAAGTCTTTTGTCCGCCAAACAGAAATGCAGCAACCATTTTTGTATTTGAGTATAGAAAAAGAAAATAAAAGCAAAGATGTAGCCCATATACGTCGTACAGGCCCCTTAATTGCTAAAAGGATTATAAGGCAATTAGACAGTCGCTGTTTTCCCGTTTGCTTTTTTTATATAGAAATAGGATGACAAACGCGCACACAGTCCACCTGATGGTAAGTGAATACTGTGGTCCTTAGACATCCACATTTATCCTAAATTGAGAAACAGAATTCAGATACGTTGTCAACCCTGAGGACTATGATAGAATGCCTCATTTCCAGTAAAAATGGTCGGTTGATGGTTGGATGATTCGAATTCGGTCGTATTGTTGTACAAAATTTTTTATTTTACCACTTGGTTATTTATATTGAAGTCGGTTGCATAAAGTTCTTACTTTTACCACTTGTTATGTTTGTTTACGTAACCGCAATATTTTGACATTGTGAATTTGTGAATAAATTTGTAATGTTTTTTTCCGTATCAAGAGCAATTACATTTACCAATTGAGAGTGACGACCTGGTATGACATGCAGGGTCGATGGATGCAGGTGGCTCAGCCTCTTTGTGGCATTACTTGGGGGAGGCCTATGTTCAGCAGTGGACTTTTGAAGGGCTGTAATGATGATGATGATGATGATATTTGAAGAAATAATTTCACCATTTTTCACATTTTCATTCTTAATCGAGGATAAATGTAGATGTCTATGGGCCACAGCATCCACTTATCAACTTCAAAGGTGGACTGTGTGCTAGTTTGTCACCCTTATTCTTTAAAAAATATTCGTAGCGAAACAAATTTTCGGCATGTTTTTAATTCAATGATTCGTTACAAATTAAACTGATTTAGCTTTTTTCACTTCAAAAAGGAGGAGGTATTCAATTCGACTGCATCTACTTTTTTCACCAACTTCAAAAAGGAGGAGGTATTCAATTCGACTGAATCTACTTTTTTCACCAACTTCAAAAAGGAGGAGGTATTCAATTCGACTGCATGTACTTTTTTCGTGGTGAACCGATTTTGATGATTATTTTATTTGAAAGCTGGTGCTTCTCTTGTGATCCCATATAAATTTGATCAAGATCTAACCAGTAGTTTTTGAGCTATCCTTAAATAATGCGTATTTAATTGCGATAGAATACTTCGGTCGTATTGAAGTCGGTTGTACAAAATTTTTAATTTTACCACTTGTTTGTTTTTGTAGTAAACAAAAATATTTCTGAACAGGTTTTATGCTCGTCCAATTGTATCTAAAGAAGGTAGTTAATTTTATTAAAAGTTTAAAAAAAGATTTCAATACGCCCAACAAGCTCTGTTATTTTATTTTAAAATTGTTACGTCTTTGTATTAAAATATTCAATTTTAATATTTTATATTACTAGGTGTTATTCACAGTTATTAGTTTTAAAAAAAAATGTGATGACTTTTTTCTAGCCTCACTTTAAGGTTCGTAAACTTTTTATTTTATTTATTTATTGTACATACTTGGTCGTCTGTAATACGCCGTAAAAAGTTATATTAAGATTCAAGCAAACGGATATGAAAAATAGAAGCGCATAATTTATTGCAAAATCATGAGGGTCTATTTTAACTTGGCTCCTTGGAAGTTCCTTTAACTTGAAGTGTCAAAAAGTCAATGGTTTCGGCATTTATGACTAAAGTTTATAGCCTCTAGCTGTGCCCGGTGCCTGGTATGCGATGCAAATTGCAATGATTTTTTTTGTCAGGACCATTCTCCCGCGCGCGCTTGCTGCTCATCAACATTTCATCGTGATTGAATGCATGGTATAGGAACGCTTAGGAAACAAACAAACATGAATTTTGTCGGAAACCTTGGCGGGCGCGCACAAAACAACTCGCATAAGTTTTGTCGTAGTCGGACGGACGGTACAAAGAAACATTCTATTATTTTTATTATTATTCATTCGTAATTCACATGAATACGCCGCATTTTTTATTTACATAACATTGTGCAATACATACACAATATATACGACTATAATAGTAAAAAAAACTAAAATTTTAAACTAAAAACTCAAAACATCTCGCATAAGTTTTGTCGTAGTCGGACGGACGGGTCAAAGAAACATTTTATTATTTTTATTATTATTCATTCATAATTCACATGAATACGCCGCATTTTTTATTTACATAACATTGTGCAATACATACACAATATATACGACTATAATAATAAAAAAAACTAAAATTTTAAACTAAAAACTCAAAACATCTCGCATAAGTTTTGTCGTAGTCGGACGGACGGGTCAAAGAAACATTCTATTATTTTTATTATTATTCATTCGTAATTCAAATGAATAAGCCGCATTTTTTATTTACATAACATTGTGCAATACATAGACAATATATACGACTATAATAATAAAAAAACTAAAATTATAAAACTAAAAACTTAAATTATTATACTAACTCACTATTTACTTAGTAGAACTACTTAGTACATATTTCGTTACCAATAATAATAATAAATAAATAAATTTTATTTCGTTTTAAAGTAAGGTGAACTGTAGATTGGAACCCGCACTTAAGCAAATAATGCCTGTGTTTGGAGTCCGCCCTGCAAACCGAGCATTCTATACTTTAAATGGCGATTAGTGAATTAACTGAGATTATTATTTATTGTCAACATACTGGGCTCGGAACCCACATTGTGCACGTGAGTTCCAGTCACCACAGGGCAATCTTGCCTTCCATATATTGAAATTAGGAGGCAGTTGGTACTACCTCGCTCGCGCGAACCAATGAGGTTATATACTTCAGCGTGCTTTCAAAGATTTCCATGCCTGCTTTGGCCAACGTACCTGATAGGCTACAAAAGCGTGGCTATATGTCATATATACAGATATAGAAATTATTTCTTAAATTTAGCGAAATATTGATAACTATTATAGATTGTTTAATTACTTTAATTTATTTTTATTATTATTGTTTTTTTTACTAGTAGGTGAGAATTGGGGCTTCTGCGTCACTTGCTTTCGCTGCGCTGAAGCTATATATACCGCTGTAGTTGTAGCTATATATCCCCCAATTCTCTCATTGGTGCTTCTGCGTCACTTCTTTTATAAAAAAATATTACTTCCACAGTAGGATTTTCTCCTATATCGTGTGAGTAGTTTATAACCGTAATTTGCACAAGGAGAAACATCCAACCAAAACAATTATTTGTAGGCTATATAAATACTTCTTCCGTGCGGGATTCGAACCCGCGGCCTTCTGAGCAGTAATTCTAGCTAAGCCACTACGCCACACAACCTGTCATGTAGATAACATTGATCATTTGTAGATTTAAGATGTCTTTGTCCATAAACTTATTGTTTTTGTAAGCAGTAGGTTACATGAGTAACAACGAGTGGTAAAATTTTTTTACAAAGCTTTATTTAAGTTCTCAGTACAAAGCCAGTAATTACAGAGCGTGTGAACCTTCGTATATATAAAGTCCATTCTTAACGCGGCCATGATGGTCCTCATTAAATCCGCGAGACTGCAAGGTCGTGTAACGCTATTAATTGACTCTTAAGAACTGGCCTCACGTTTAGTGGCTGTGGTAGAGTATCCACTCTCACATATCATCCCGTGGGTTTCGTAAGAGGCATCAAAGAGAAACAAATCAGTAGATGGCCAGCTGCGTCTTCGTAATAAAACCTGCGCTTGTGTAACCGTTTGCCAAGCGTGCCAACTGTGGCAAGTACCCTCCCTGTGAGTTAATCTATGGGGAAGCGTGAGTTCACTGTAACGGTAAGAACTTCTGCCACTGGGTCATACGTAAACAAGTGATTGCTATGTGCTTGCTTTCTGCCGCCTGGAAAGGATGACCTCATTGCCGATATTAGTGGAGATATCATTCGCTGAGCCGAGGCCGTGGTTCTTGTGCAGTCGGTGGAGTTCGAATACGACGTGTTGTACTAGCTAAGCCGTTTTTATAGAATAAAGGTGACAATAAACAAGCACACAATCCACCTGATGGGAAGTTGTTGCCGTGACCTACAGATGTCTACATCTATCTTCGATCGAAAATCAAAATACAGATGAGTCGTCACACCTGAGGACTAAGATGGAATATCTTGTTTTCATTTAAAAGCATCTCTAGTTCTCTACCCTCACCATACGCACATGAGGAATATAGTACCATAATGAATGCCACACACGGTAAATTTAACTGATCATTCCAACTGATCAGTTCAAATTAGGACTGTTGATATTTTTTTAAATATCGGATTTTCGATACGTATATCAATAAATAAACTTATATATAAAACTCCGATATTGATATATTTATAATTATTGATATATCGAAAATCCGATATTTTAAAAAATATCAACAGTTTTAGTTTGAAGGTGGTAATCAGTTGAACTGGGGAAAAGGTGTTATACCGTCGGGCAGGCCCACTGGTGCTACGAGGGGCTCTGCGTGGCAGTAATTAATTTGTCATTAATTTGTAAAATTAAAGTTTGTTGAATATCGCCGTCATAGCAGAATGTTCCGACCGCAGTTAAAGGTTAACATTGCACGCGAATGAATGCCAATTGCCAATCTCAAGAGGCCATATCGCTTTATCGGTGATTGAACGCTGGTCGGTTGTTGGCCTTTAACTTTTTTCAATTTTTTTAAACTATAACAGCGCTAATGACTCGAGGACTTTTTAATATAATAACGGTGGCAAAGGAACACACAGTTCACCTGATGGTAAATGGATGCTTTGGCCCATAAACATCCACATCTATCCTCGATAAAGAATCAAAATGCAGATGCGTTGACAGTCCTGAGGACTAAGAGGGAATGCCTTGTGTTCAGTAAAAAAGGTCTCCGGTTCTCTGTAATCACTATACGAAAAGCAAATTTAACGAAATTAAGTTAAATTTAAAACCTTGAAATGGCTCCAGTATGGTTCTACCATGTAAAAATTGATGGCTGGTTTGCCTCAGCGTCCGATCAAGTCCGGGGTTGACGCTCGCGGGTTTCCTTTCTTTATGTCAGATTAGATTGAAAACATTGAGACAATGGGCGCGAAAAAACGTACCTACGTCCACTCAGTTCATTGTTACTCAAATGAATGGCGGCAATGGGTGGCAAAAAGTAAATGGACTGTGGGAAATGATATACGGTTGTTGTGGGCGGCGACGGTCGATCTGTTTATTGTAATGGCTACGTGACTGACTTAATGCGTTAACTATTAACCAGTTGTAGAAATATTAAATAACCAGAAATAACCAGCAAATAAAATAATCACTACGTACTACCGGGTGAGATTGCACTGGTTATGCGCTGGCTTATAACTAAAGAAACGAGTCAATCGTTAGAAACAACTCAATATAAAACGTTTTTAAAACAGACTATAATGGATAAACCTTTTTTTTATATTTTAACATTATTATTCGATTCTGAGTTACGAGCTATGTTCAAAATGTTTTCTACATTAATAAACAATTTTTATCATTACTTTGAAAATAATTAAATTGAATTATCTAATTTATGGCTAATCTATTAGGTTCTCGAGGGACTGCAACATTTAACATTGTAACTTATTATTTATTGCCTACTCCAAGTACAAAGTGATACCATCGCTATCTGCCTCACAACACTCATGGATACATCTTTTATAAAACATAAACACTCACGCCTGTCACCCAGAGGAATAGACATAGACTAAGAACTTCCATTTGGCACGATCCTGACACATCACTCTTGTCTCCTTTACATTATTAGGTATATTAACACATCTAGCACGTCGGTCAAGCGTACTCTTAATCTGGTATATTTTCAATATTACGAGTATATCTCTAATACCAAATTGTAATAATGTGACAAACTTTCGTCAAAAGCGTCCCTTTTCAACAAACTTTAAAAAGAACTAGGTTCTCAATTTGAGTGTATTTTTTTGTGTGTTACGCGATATCTTCACATATTGTGAACCAGTTTTGGTGATACTTTTTTTTTTAATAAATGGGACATACTTCCAAGGTGCAATATAAATTTGGATAAAAATTACACCTCTAAGGGCAGCAAATAAAAAAATCTTTTTTGGCAATTTGAAGTCAGTTTTACTTTTTGTTAAAAGTTATAACGTGGAATGAAAATGGAAGATCTCCCGCCGGGCGAGGTGTTCTGCCCAGGGAACGCCCAATATTCCGTATGTTAGTCAGAGCTTTACTACATATAACGCAGTATCTTCAGAACTTTGACGCCCGATTTAGGCATCGCCACAAAAGGCAGCGCCGCCACAAATATGTACTTGTTCCGTGTATGATTCGAACCTGCGGTCCCTAGCGCGGCAACTCAATACTTAGGCCCTTTTCACACACACACGGTTTCCATACTAACGATACCGTGATTGTTAAGTAGTAATGTAGACGTTAATATAGGCCCTTTTCCGGTTTCCATACTAACGATACCGTGATTGTTAAGTAGTAATGTAGACGTTAATATATAAGCACTCACACGATACCGCGTCCGTGCCGTGATCGTGATGTAGCCGTGCAAATCAACGCGGACGCGGTTAAACGCACAGTGGTGGACCGCCAAGCTTCCAGATGGTGTGGATGGTGTCGTGGGTTTTTTCGCGACGTGCATTGGTAAAGTTGGTTAATGTATAAATGTGTGTGTGTACAGCTGTTACTCATCCGTTATTTTTGTTACGGACTATAATTTATTTATCGCGCGGTACTTGATGTCCAGCGGTCAAGTTTTAGCTTTCACTACATTTTACTACGCTACACTCCCGTAGCACGTAAACAATTGTGCTTACAAATGTTCGTATGTATTTTTTTATAGAATACCGGTGACAAGCGAACAGACAGTCCACCTGATGTAAATGTGTGATTTGTCTCAGACATTTACACTTTTAGTCTCGATCAAGAATCTAAACACATAGATAACTCAACGAAAACGAACTTCAAATTTTGTCTTTAATCTATAAAGAACTGTCGGTAGAATTTGCGACAAAGGTCCGTCCACGGGTCAGGTCGTGATCGCTGGGCAAATTAACACGCTAATACATAATTGGCGCGCTCAATTGCACGCCGCGCTTAATTGAACGTCGTGTCACTGCGCCGCGCCACCGACACCTGTCTACCTACACTTAATTAGAAATACAACACCGAATTAACTGTACAAAACATGCTTCTACGGCTCTTTGAAGGTTCCATGGCGCAGTGGCTTAGCAATGTGAGATGCGGCGCTGGAGGCCGCGGGCTCGATGTCGCACGGTACAAGTATTTGTATGGCCTACAAATAATAATTGTTCCGGGTCTGGATGTTTGTCCTTGTGTAATGTATGTAAGTATTAATTGTTAACACCCACACCAAGGTTTCCTACTGTATCTACGATAAAATAGGAAACCTTGGTATGGATGTTAACCATTAAAAGAATAGAATGAAATAAAGAAGATTTAAACTTAAATCGAACAAAATTAGCAAAGTGAGAAATTATCAATTCAATTAAGTTTTAATGTTGCATCTTTCGACTCTAGCGACAATTTTTTACAGTTTTTCGTGGTAGTGCCCACGGAGCAAATATTGTATTTGCTCCTTGCTTTGTATTTGCTCCGTGGTAGTGCCGCACCACTCCTCAGACAATACCAGCGTAAATATCATATTTATACTGCTGTGTTGCGTATGTTGAGTGTAGAGACCGGAGACCCTTTCTACTGGAAACGAGGCATTCCATCTTATTCCTCTAGGGTGACAACACATTTTCTTTTTTTTCTTAATCGAGGATAGATGTAGATGTCTATGGGCCACATCATCCACTTACTGTCAGATGAACTGCTTACTTGTTTGTCATCCTTATTTCATTAAAACATCTGTATTAGGATTTTTAAAACAAAATGTCCTGCTTACTTACATAATTAAACAAATTTAATTAAAACAAGAACAAGTTTTATTTTTTGAAATATAATTTTAAAAAGAGACTTCCTATTTTTTGCCAAAGCTCACAGTAGGTAAGAAGTCTGTACAGTGTACAGTGCGTGAATACTCCACCTCCATTGTTCTGTCTGAAGCACTGACGTTTCTCACGATGTCTTTTTAATTTTTGTAGTGTATTTGAAAGCAACCACTGTGTGAACAGTAACGCTGTTAGTAGTAACAAAAGAGGATGTTATTTTTTTAATAGTAGTATACTGTGTTATGTTTATGTTTAAAGACATTTATTCTCATAAAGACATTTTATACGCCACTTACATGAGAACATAAATAAAAGTAAATCTAACTAACAAAATTCATTGTCGTACCTATGTTGTTGAAAAATATATAACATCAAAAACAGCTATTGACGGGAAAAATCTATACAAATAAAAGAAAAGTTAAATTCTACTATACACTATCACCTTATCACCACAATAATAACCAGGAACAAACCAGTCCAACGCACTCAGATAGATATGTTTGTGATTATATGATTTGCTAGTCGCTTTTTGAATACATTGAACGAGTCTACATTTTTTATTTCCGAGGGTATCTTATTAAAAAAGGCGCGAACCTTCGCATGTAATTGTGGTCTGGCCGTACTTTGTTCGAGTTTTAGGCAAAACAATGAAGCTTGCGCGTCGAGTGCAGATGCGCCCAACTTTTTTTCGCTTGGTGAATTGCAGATCCGTGCGGACCTTCTTGTTCATGGATTTGCGAATAAAGATACATGTGCTGTAAATGTATAATTGTTTGATATTCATCAGATTCGTCTCTCGGAAAATTTTTGAAGTTGACGTTCGGAAATTGTAGTTGAATAGCATTTTTATGATTTTATTTTGTAGGATTTGTAATTTGTTTAATCTAGTACTGGCAGCGCTTCCCCAGACCTCGATGAGATATAACAGGTGTGGTTTAACGAGGGCATTATATATTGTGAAACGTAGTTTCTGTGGTATGTATCGAAAATTTATCCGAAGTAAGGCGTGAAGTGACATTAATTTGGTTATTAAATATTTAATGTGTACTTTCCATGTTAAATAGGTATCCAAATGAAGGCCAAGATATTTTTCATTAGTTTCTTCTTGCAATGGTGTATTGTTTATTTTAAGAGGTGTGAAATTAGGTATAGGTTTATTTTTTGCTTTAAATATTATGTAGCTAGTTTTGGAAATGTTGATAGTTAATAAATTGTATTGTAACCAATCGTGAAGAATGTCAAGGTCCTGCTGGGCTTGAGAGACAAGATCATGAATTGAAGGGCCAAAGTAGAAAAGGCAAGTGTCATCAGCGTAAAGTGTGATATTGCCATTCAAGCCCAACTCATGCATATTGTTAATATAGACTAAAAAGAGCAGAGGACCCAATATTGAACCTTGTGGAACTCCATAGGTTATGGGTTGTGGGGGACTTTGAGTGCTATTGCCTATTTTAACAACCTGGGATCTATTCGTGAGGTAAGACTCAAACATTTTTAAGGCTGTGCCAGTAATACCAATGACTTCCAGTTTTTTTAAGAGCAGTTTATGACTTACGGTGTCAAATGCCTTTTTCAAATCGATGAATACTCCTAGTACGATGTTTTTTTTATCAATGTTTTGTTTGATTTTAGTTACCAGATCAATTGTAGCTGTGAGTGTATTACTTTTAGAACGAAATCCGTACTGTCTTTCAAAAAAGAAATCTATAGAATCTAAGTAGTTTTGTAGCCGTGTATGCAAGACATTTTCGAGAATTTTTGATAATACTGGCAGTACGGAAATTGGTCGATAGTTGCCCGGTTCTGTTTTTGGTCCCGATTTGTAAATAGGTGTTACTTTGGCTATTTTAAGTGAGTCTGGAAATGATCCGTTTTGTAAAAGTTTGTTAAAGTTTTTCGTTAATGAACTTATTATTAAGTCCTTCACACACTTGATAACCTTTGTACTAATACCATCTAGACCGACACTACTGTTTGAATCAAGTTTGTTAATAATATTAAGAATTTCTTCTTCAGTGCATGGGTCTAAATTATTCATTTGCAAATTTTGTAAAAGTGGTTTTGGTAGTGCGTGAGTATAATTTACATGGAACTGAATAGGTATTTCGTCAGCTAAATATGGCCCTATAGTAGCGAAAAAGTTATTAAATATATTGCATATCTCATGAGGATCAGTAATTTCTATTGAATTAACAATAAGTTTAGGAGGAGCGCATCTTTGTTTAAATTTATTATTTGTTAGGGTATTGAGTAAATTCCATAGCTTTTTGGGTTTTCCACTGTATTTGTCGAATTCCTTCTTATAATATGACTTCTTTGTTTCCCGTATTAACTTGATTATTTTATGTCTTTTGGTGATAAACTTTTCTTTCAGGTCTTCTCTTTCTGGGTTGTTCTGTAGTTCTGTCCACATCAAGTTTCTTTCATTGATCTCTGTTATGATACTTTTGTTTATCCATTCTTTTTGTGGTTCATTCATAATTTTGGTCTTTATTACTTTGCTTTCTTCCATACATTTTTTTATTAGTTTTTCCAGTCTTGTGAAGTCATCGTTGGATTCTTGTATTCCTGCTTTCTCCATTGATTTATGAAGTTCTTTATAATTTATTGCTTCGTATTGATAATATTTTCTTGGGGGCGGTTTTGTTTTCTTGATTTCCACGTAAAGCTGTCTATGATCAGAAAAAGATGAGTTGACATATACCATATGAAAGTTTTCTTCCTTTAAGTTGGTGCTTACATGATCTAGGATAGACTTTTTTGTATGTCCTTGTCTGGTGTAATATTTTTTTGTGATTTTATTTATGATCTTGTATCCAGTCTGTTTTAGCAGATGACTGTATCTTTTGGTCTCTGAATTTTTTGTGAGTAAGTCAACGTTAAAGTCACCAAAAACTATTGCTCTGCTTCTTTCTTGTAATTGTGATTCGTATACTTCAAGAAATTGCTTGAAATTAGTGTGTCCAGGATTATATACCACTCCTACTTCAAGTGCATATTTTTGTAGTTTTATCCACAGATAGTTATTGCCTCCTACATATTTTGACTCTGATAAACTGTGCTTCAGGTTATTGTGGACATAAGCAGATACCCCTCCTCCACCAGCATCTGTTCTGTAGTTATAATAATGAAAGTAATTCGGTAGTTGAAGTTGTAATGCTTGTTCCTCATTGCGAATCCAAGTTTCAGTTATCAGTATGATGTGCACATTATTTGGTATTGCTTGTAATACACACTTGAGTTCATCGAGTTTTCCCACTTTACGTATACTTCGAGCGTTGAGGTAGAGAAAGGTAAAGCGTGATTTGTTGATTGTAAAATTTTGGTAACTGTTTAATATTTCATAAGTGTTGTTTTTGATACAAATGTTTATTTCTGTGTTTACTGTGTGGAGTTTTTTGATGTTTTTATGATTAACGGTGTTCCATTAACATATTTAATTGTAAGGTTAGTCTCACCATTATCTTGTCGTCGCTTTAATTCTTCTCTTAATTTTCTCAAAAAGTTAATAATGTATGGTAGTGAAAGCTGGGTTTGGCAGAAGAAGCACGAAAGTAGAATAAACGCTGTAGAAATGCGGTCTTTAAGGAGTATGCTAGGGTTGAATCTGAATGACAGGGTGAGAAATTGCATGATAAGAGATACATGTGGTATGCAAGATGATGTTGTGACCAGGATTAAGAAAGGAATGCTTCGGTGGTTTGGTCATGTAGAAAGAATGAATGAGGAAAGAGTGACAAAGCAAATTTATATGGCAGATGTGAACGGCCGAGTCGGGAAGGGACGCCCTAGAAAAAAGTTTATCGACCAAATTGGCGATATTTTGAAAAGGGGCCACGTTAGAAGTACCCTTAACCGACGAGCATGTATGCGTAGATATATGGATGTAAAGGAGGCGAAAGAGGTATGTCAGGATCGTGCCAAATGGAAGTCCGTAGTCTCTGCCTACCCCTCTGGGTGACAGGCGTGAGTGTTTATGTATGTATGTATGTATACCATTTACTTGAGAACTATGGAATAGTGCAGAGTAGATGTTGTTGTCGATTTGATACATCATACTTGATGTATTTACCTGACTGTCCCATTTGGAGGGTAATGTTTTTCAACAATATGTTTGTGTGTATGAAGATTTATTTCTTTGTCACGCTTTATAACCTAAACGGTTTGATGGATTTTAACATGTGAGGTGTTTTTAGATTGTTCTTTATTGTGGAAATGACGTAGGCTACAATTTTTTTTGTCAAACATTTTTAAGTCGGTCCGGGTTTTTGTAAATACCATTTTAACAACAGCGTTTTTTAATAGTTTCTAAGTCATATCAGTGCCGAAATCAGAATTAGCGTCAGAAATATTTATTGGCGATAATATAACAATCGTTATATTATAACGATTGTTATATTATAAATAAGTTAAACAGGTTAGTCCCACAGGTAGTTAAATATAGAGAAAATATTTATTAATAAATCATTTTCATTATTTGAGGGTTAAATACACTAACTTGCAAATACGTTTACACATGACATCGAAAACAGTATTACGTTACCGGAGATTCTAATAGATAGCTACACTTGTCGGAATATTACCCACAACATAGTAAATTGGGCGAGTTCAAAATTGTACTCACGAGTATATTTTATTTAATTATTTATTCACGGTTTGTTACCGTGTAGTGGCGGTGTAAGCATGTCCACTACGTGATGTCTTCCAGTGTGTGTCGTAACAGGCGGCACAGGGAAACAAGTTGGAACATGACCAGCAGCCTCTTCCTAATAATGACTTAAAACAAAAACTGCGGTCACCATTCCGCTTCCCAAGCGTGCCAACCATAGCAATATTCCCCCCACAAGGCAATCTACGGGGGAGACCTGTGCTCAGTAGTGGACTTCCATATGCTGTAATAGCTATGGTTTGTTGCAGTGCTGTTGATTTAACGCCAACACATAACATTCTCTATCAATCAATCCTTGGGGAAGAGAAACATGTTCACAGATATGCAGCAATAAAGACTTGCCTCGTTAGTTTAGTGGTCATAAAAGTGATTTATGATAATGAAGTTCCGGGTTCAAATTACCTAGTCGAACCAAAATTAGTAACTGGGATTTTCTGATTTCGAGATGGGATTTCAAGAAATTCTCAGTACATACACTCGAAAAACTAGTGTTCTCTTTTTACCCTACTTCTGGAGCTGTCGGGTATATAGAGAACATTATATTCTAAAAGGCTCTCTGATGTTGCCGATATCCATGGGCGGCGGTAGCCACTGACAGGTGTAAACGCTTAATTGTCTCTCTTATTGCATAAGAAAGTACTTTGTAAATCTCACCCACTAAATACTGATGGACGTGGCTTTGACAATTCACTAACTTCGGGAAACCATTTAAAACGCTAAACACGTGGAAGAGCCAAGCTGCAGCTATATTATAGTAGTAGCACGAATGGGTCGGCTCGACCGGGGAACGACTACGCTCTCACAGAATACCACCGTAAAATAGCAGCTTAATGCTGCTGTGCTGTGTTTCGTATGGTGAGTGTGTACAACATTAAAAAAATATTCCTAAATTAAAATTATATTAAAATAATAAGGAAATAATATCCATACTATTAAATACAACTAATAATAGGAGAAAATAATGACTTGAATTGAATTAATGAAACTTGTTTTTTTAGTAAATAAACATCAGAAAAAGGTTGAAAATTTCCAAATATCCAACTATCAGGGCCTCTTCGAATTTGAATACAACCAAAAACTTTACGTTCTAATAATGTAAGAAAAGAAACTCCAATTAACACCCCTAAAATAAAAATTTATATTCCTAAAATTATTATTATATCTTTTAATATCATTTACTACATATATAGTTAAACTATATATTCATGATTTCTAAAATCATTACATTTTTTCTGCCAAAATAGTTATATTTAAAAATATTTACCTATTATTAAAATTCTCCCCAATAAAACTATTTTAAATATTTCCTTAATGATCCTTTCGTACTTAAATATTTTATTAATCTAAAGATAGAAACCAACCTAGCTTACACCGGTTTGAACTCAGATCATGTAAGATTTTAATGATCGAACAGATCAAAAATTTTAAACTTTTACATTTAAATCTTAATCCAACATCGAGGTCGCAAACTTTTTTTTATTTGAACTAAAAAAAATTACGCTAAGGTAATTTTATCTTATAATCGTAAATTACGGATCATTTATTCATTTATTAATGTATAATTATAAAAAAAGTTATTATATTAGTATGTAAAATTATATAATGTTTCTATCACCCATCAAAATATTTATATAAATTAAAATTTTAAATCTTATAAAAATTTAATTTATATAAATCTAAAACTCTATAGGGTCTTCTCCGGAGACCGAAGACCCTGGAATCGAGGCATTCCGTCTTAGTACTCATGGATGACAACGCCCCAGCATCCACTTAGCATCAGATAGACTGTGCGGTCGTTTGTCACCGTTATTATATAAAAGAAAAACACAATTTACCGTGTTCGTGGCGTTACCAGTGTGTGAGTTTTTCAGCTCGCCAACCTGCCGGAACAGTGCGGTGGAGTAATGTAGTGCTAAGCCATGCATCATCACCTTGCGTATTCCTAGAAGAGGCTATGTTTAGGATTTAAAAGGCCGTTAATGTAGTGACCATGTTATTCGTCCGTTATGTCTAGAATTTTAAAATGCTGTTAATGTCTTTATCTTTGTGATATTTGCGGGCCTCCCTTTAACTGTTTAGGTTTCATTTGGGTTTGGTGCCATCCGTTTCTTAATTCTAGCAATAAGAGAAGGGAGCCAATGACTACAAAATGTTAAGCATATCATCTTACTCCTCACTCCTGAGTGTGAACGCTGACAACTCACTATAGTCTTCTTTGTGAAGTTGTTTGCGGGTTTTTGCGCTAGGAGTCACTTGTTATTGAGTGGACTATTCCTTATGGGCTTTTCTTGAATTTTATGAAAAGATTATGATAATATTTATGCTGTGATGTAAGTTTACATCAATAAAAAATCTTAAGTATTGTCTCGCGTCTTTAGCTATAAAATCTCTATGAACTTGCAAGGGTGGTTGTACTTTATACGACACATAAATATATTTCTGAAAGGCACGTATGCTTGAATCGCTTCGCTGACGTTAATTGCATTCGCGTTTGTGAGGCGAAGCGCTGCGCTATTATTTACGAGCGTAAATACTGCGCGAGACAAAACGAAAAGTCGACGCGACGGCGGGTCGACGACACGGGAGCGACGCGGACGCGACACGAGACCGACGCCCGGAACCCGGCGTCCGCCGAGACGCTACGCGGGAAAAACAAAACAAAAAAACTCCCTTGGTTAGAGTTGGCAATGGCTCTAAAACAACCAACTGAGTTTGCAAATGCTCACAGAAATCTTGAATAGGTATATTTGATACTAAATTACGCGGTTTTAATAAGTTTTTATCAGCTTCGCGTGTATCTATCTATCTAACTAGCTGGTACCCGCCTGCTTCGCTGATCGCACGGATGTATTAGAAAAAAAAAATTATGGGACTTTCGTAGAATCTGTTCCTAGTGAGCGTTACATTGCGAAACCATACTAAATTTCAAAAAAATTGTTCTCTTTACAAGGACCGATGACAATGCAATATTTTAATAACTTTATCCTAGTATCCTAATCAGGATCGTCAGGATAATTCTCACCAGAATTAACACAGCTATCATCAATGCGTGTTTTTTAAAGTTTTTTTTTTTAAATTTGTAATGTTATTTATCAACAACTTATTAGAAATACTTGTACCTATTACTATAATTAATATTGCTACGGCCACACCGGAACCGGTTTGCATTGTCGACGATGGCTCACCATCACATCGTCGACCACCGCTGTACCATAGTGACCGCTTATTAACTGTTTTAATTATTATACTCGTTCAAATAATTAAGCCATACTCTTGCTAATTACTTCATTTGAATTCACAGTTATGTTTGTCTTTTGTAAATCACAACGATACGTAATATGTTCAGTAATTCTGAAACTTTCTGTTCTTTCTGTTGTATAGTGTATATAATTTACTTGAAAAGTATTATATATATTTATTTTGTAATAGCGCGCTAACATTGTGTCGTTTTATTGTTGTCACTGGTTTTCCAATAATGTTATGACTTAGATATCTTCAAATAAAGAGCCTTTTTGTGAAGTAAAGGTCGGCAACGAACCTGCATATGCTATGGTGTTACAAAGGGTAATATGCGCGGCGGTTCAAGCGACGCTCATGCTCCATGTTGTATTATTATTATTTTTATTTTATCTTAAACTATAATCGATTTTATAAAAGTGAGAACACTCCTCGAACTCCTGAAGAATTAGACTAAAGAAATTTAAAGAAAGAAGTTTAAAAAAACTAAAGAAAAGTTTTTCTCAACATTTTACATTTTTTAAATGTTCTTATAGAGGTGCGGTTAAGAAGCATGCGTATACGAGTATATACTTTTTTTAAAATATGTTACCTCCAAACCAGGATTATTTCCTGTATGATTGGGGCAATGTATGTAACATAAACTTCAAAAGGACAAACATTCATACCCGAAACTGAAGTATAGTGAAAATTTGCATTGCTTACGTTGTCACTGCATTGATAGTTTTATTGTTCCAGACGAATATGGTTTTTGTCTTGGCGCGCATTGCCTTCCAAGTAATTCGCTTTATGAATGATTGAACTCTACGCGAAGCTGTCTCGCCGTCTGCCACTTGCGGTCACGTAGTGGTGTTTATTTTATTTGTTTTAGTTCAAAAATATTCGTAAATATGTTATTATATATCACTAAGACATGGCGCTTGCTTAGAATTTCTTAGTAACAAGCAATCCTTAATTGCGCGACCGAAATGAGTCGTTATTATTTTTAATTATTTTTGTAGTAGTGACGCAAATGTACTTGTTTCAACGATATTTTGATTTATTCACTATGAAACCTACCGGTTTTGTCTTACGGCGTCATTTAAGCACCCAGTCATTAGTTAGTAAAATCATTCTTCTTATATAGAAAAGTTGTTATTACGTTAGAACTGTGTCATGATTTCGGATTTAATTACGTTGTTGTTTCGTTAATCAGTATTATGGAGTTATCGCCTCGAGTGGCTCTAATTAAAGGCAAACAATGGCGCGTCCGATGTCGGCCGGCTGCTACAGGTTGATGAACTCGTTCTGCGATAAGATACATTTCTTGTGTTAGTGCTCCTGATGGTGAGCGGCTACTGGAGCTCTGGATCATCAGTTACGAACAGTAAACAAACAAGGATCACAGATGCTTTATGATCCCTGAGTTTTATGATGAAATGATTCACAGCTCATTACTAAGTAAATACACTGTTTCTAACATACTGTAACATTTTTCTGCTGGCTGATGTCAACCATCTCAACTTCTACTTTTTTGTGGTACTTACCAGAGCTTGGAGTTTGATTACTACGTA
The DNA here is from genome assembly GCA_907164705.1 of Parnassius apollo. NCBI lineage: Eukaryota > Metazoa > Arthropoda > Insecta > Lepidoptera > Papilionidae > Parnassius > Parnassius apollo. The sequence continues at coordinate 739,664 of CAJQZP010000620.1, read as the reverse complement.
AACCATATGCACCGTGTTGTTATTTATACTAATAATAAAGTCGCCTTCACTGTGATGACATTGTTAGCAATAATTTATACGTAGCCAAATATTACCTATCCAGGCACAGCCGGGGTGATTCGCTAGTTTATACTAATGCGTTAGTTATTTTTAGCTATAGACCTCCGTAGCATATAACTATTGTGTTACAACTTACGAAAAGCTGCTTGGTGTAATCCCCAAAAAACTACTTCCATAATGTTGGCATCGCACATATTAAGTTTGGGTGAAGTGGAGCCATTTGGAAGATATTGCGAAAGTTTTTCAATGGAAACTTGGCATGTGCGCCTTCTGTCGAGAGAACTATGGAGCTCGAAAAAGTTGCTCATCTAACTCTGGAACAAACGTACATATAACTCTAAATTGATTAATACGTTATAATAAACCCAGTGACCGTGTAGTAACGTTTTGAGAGTATCCACTATCCTATATCATTAATCTATTTGTCGCGTCATGGGTGGCCGAGATGCGAAGCATCGGGTTTTCTTCACGCTCCGACATGGTTTTATGTAAATGTGGGCACACGAACGAAAGATGATTTAAATCAAAAATAACTTTATTTAGACTAGTGGTTGTATACGAGAAACAAACACGTGCGTCGGTAGCGAGCGTCCGCTCCGGCCGTCCGAACTCAACTGCCACAACACTCGGTCCCTTCTCTAGCCCTCGCTGCATCCCCTCTACCGACGATCGTGTCCAAGCGGTAGGGCGCGCTTGCGTTTCCGGTAACGATATTATTGATTCGCAAAGCTAATTGTTAGATGGCGCTGCTTGTAGCACTATGGCGCCATCAATCCACGACACGGCCATCCCTGACTAGCACCCGTCCTCGGGTGCAGTGCCTGTGGACAAAATATGCTCAGAGAATAACTTAGCTCGGCTATCCTGCCAACGAAAACGAGGTTGATTCCAGATGGTACTTTATTTCTCCTAAATCTAAGTACAGTAATCAACTGCCATGATTGACAAAGCCCTATTATTAGGGCTTCTTACACAGTGCTTCCTGCACTACATGATTTATTGTGAAAGGCCCGATCAACAAGTTCCAACACAGCAATTCTGACAATTTTGTTACTCTTTACCATAATTCATAAGCAATGAATACTCAACTCGTGAAACTTTCATTGAAATCTGTGCACCAGCACAGACCAGAATCGCACCAACGATTCTTTACATATCTGCCGTCACATATGCCAGAATCGCACCAACGATTCTCCACATATCTGCCGCCACATACGCCACAACACATGAGGGGCTCTGTGCACCAACACAGGCCAGAATCGCACCAACGATTTCCTACAGACCCATCGCCACATGTTACTCATGAGGTGCGGTCTACAGTTTCGAGTATGAGTATACATGCCATTCTTAATTAGATTTGGTTTCACTATCGCTGTCATCAACTATGACGTCTAATTCTCGAGGAACTTGGTGATCGGGGACCTTCCTCACACGATCATGGGGGTATTTGTAGGTTCGCTTAGAGTCAAGCGCCTTTAGTAGGTATCTATCCCCATCTAACACATCGATAATCTTAAAAGGACCTTTAAACTTGGGATCTAATTTCGTTTGATTCCTCTCCTCATTTTCAATTAAAACGTAATCATTGATAGCTAATTTACAAACCCGAGCCTTATTTCGGTCAAAGCGATTTTTATCATAATTGGCATTTTTTTTGATATTCTGTGTCGCGTGCTCTCTGATCTCATGCAAGTTAAATTCTGTCACATCATCATCATCGGCGGTTACTAAACTAAGCGGTCGTGCTACCCTTCCTATCATCAACTCTAGAGGGCTATATTTGGTCACCCTATTAATAGTAGAGTTCATAGCCAGCTGAACCTCTCCTAATGCGTCCTGCCAAGAACGGTCACGACTAGTCTCTACCGCTGTTAAGATACTCTTAAGCGTACTCATTACCCTCTCGACCTGACCATTTGCACGGCTGCCTCCAGCAGCTATCAGGTGCAACTCGATGCTATTAGAAGTACAGAAACTAGAAAAATCTTTGCTTGCGAAACAACGACCCTGATCTGCTATTATGCGTTTCGGTGCACCAAACAGAGCTATACAGAAATTAATAGCACGAATACTACTATTAGTGTCGATGTTTAGCGAATGACGAAGTAGCACAAATTTGGTAAACGCATCTAATATGACAAACACGTACTCCTTGATGTCATTTTTCCCAGATAATTTACCAGAAGCGTCAATATGGATTGTGTGCCATGGGATATTGAACTTGGGAATCGGGTGCAGTTCTGCTTGAACTTTACCCGAGTGGGGCTTCGCTACTTTACATGTGATGCAGTTGTCCACAAATTTCCTCACATATTTCGACATGCCTTCGAACCAGTAGTGTTCGTAAATCTTTTCGAGAGTTTTCTCCCATCCTAAGTGCATGACAGACTCATGGACGTTATTAATAACAGACCACCTAAGCGATCTAGGTACAATAGGCAGCCATCGAGTGCGACCGTTACGCTGAATTTGGCGATATAGAATGTTTTTACGAACTTCGTAGGTTTTGCGAGTTTCCTCAGGAAAAACTTCGTTACGAAGATCAGAAACGATCTTACTAATCTCTTCGTCCTTTTCCTGTTCAGCTTGCAACCAGTTACTAGAAAGCTCAGCTAAATCGATACGCTTTTGTTCCACACGAGTGAAAGCCACTTTGGGCTTAGGGAGGGGATTTCTAGACAGGAAGTCTACATGGCTCATCCTACTGCCTTCACGATGGACGATATCAAACTCAAATGACTGCATGTAGGCCCACCAACGATGAACTCGTGGAGACAAGTCAGTTTTGCTTTTAGAAGCTTTAACAGAACTGCAGTCTGTCACAACGGTAAACTTACGACCTAGCAAATAATGTCGAAAATGCTTTATGGCATTGAACACAGCTAACGTTTCTAACTCAAATGAATGAAACTTTGATTCGGCTGGGGAGGTACGACGACTATAATAAGCAACCACATGTTGTATCCCATTAATCTTTTGAATAAAAATAGCACCATATCCTTCAGCACTAGCATCGGTGTGTAACTCTATTGGATGTGCAGGATCAAATATCGTTAGAATAGGCTTACTGGTTAAATAAGAAATAATTTTCTGACGAACAGCCTCATGGCTAGGTTCCCACTCAATGGACCTGTCCTTGCCACTCGTTAGACGAAATAGAGGAGCCATCGTTTTTGAGAACTGTGGCACAAATTGTCTGAAATAAGTGGCCAGCCCTATGAACTGTCTTAGCTGAGTGATGGTTTTAGGCGGGGGAAGTCTGGACAAAGCTGCAATTTTATTTGGGTTGGGACTGATTTGGCCGTTCTCAACAACAAAGCCTAAATATTCTACCCGTCGCTTAAGAAAGGAACACTTAGCAAGATTTAGGGAGAAACCAGCTTTTGTTAATTTATCTAGCACAGTGCGAAGACGAAATAAATTCTCCTCCACAGACGATCCTATCACTAAAATGTCGTCGACGTATGTCACAGCATAGCTGTTAGCAAGATCGCCTAATGCCTTCATCACTGCACGTTGATAAACTGAGCTGGCATTTTTCAAACCGAACGGCATGGTCAAATATTCCCACTGACCATCAGGTGTGACGAATGCAGTGCGCTCTATCGATTCAGGATGCACTGGAATCTGGTGATAGCCTGACAACATATCGAGACACGTGAACCATGTAACACCACCTAACCTAGATATAAGGTCCTCTATCAACGGCAGTGGAAACCTATCCGATACAGTGTTGTCGTTCAGCTCCCTGTAGTCGACACACATGCGATCTGAACCATCTTTCTTCTTGACAAGCAACACTGGACTAGAAAAGGGTGAACAGCTTGGCCTAATAATACCTGCTTCCTCTAGTTCACGAACTTTAGCAGTAACAACTTCACGTTCGTTTGCACTAAGCCTATAAGGGCGACGTTTAACCGTTCGACTAGGATCTATAAGCCTGATTTGCAACTGTCCTGTCGTTACACGGGATTTAGGTACACCATTAGAAAACGAAGATGAATATTCTGACAAAAGATCCATTAATTGGGAACGAAATTCTGGCGGAACGTCTGTGTCAACTTTATTTGAATTAATTTGATAATTAGTATCCGTCTTGGGCTTATTTGAAGCATCACATAATCTCACAACCTTATCACGACACAAAACAACGCTATGAGACGTCATACTAACGTTGAACCCCTGATCTAAAATCTCGCGGCCGATTAAGATATCATTTTTAAGACAACTATACGGTACAACACGAAATAATATCTCTAACCGTAAATCGTTAATTATAACTTCAGATAAAATTTGTAGAGTACTTTGTACGCTAACGTGACCGATTCCGGTTAAATTTACAATATTATTTACTCGCTTGCCACTAAACTTTGACGCAACACAATCTTTGATCAGAGAGCATTCGGCACCAGAATCGTAGTAAAATGGGTATGACTCACCAGCATTCATCAGCACACCGCTGGGATCGCTGACATAACAAACGTCAACACGTCGCTCACTGGTTGCCGCTGCATTCGCGTCAGCGAGACGCTGCGTCACACCAGCCAGCGCCAGCGAGCCGCTACGTTCGTGCCACCGTGCCGCTGCTTTCGCGCCAGTGAGCTGTCTCTAACTATTCGAATATTATATGTGGGCGATAAGAACTTTATCCCACTTCTGATGTCGCGTCATGGGTGGCCGAGATGCGAAGCATCGGGTTTTCTTCACGCTCCGACATGGTTTTATGTAAATGAAAATAAATACAACCACTAGTCTAAATAAAAATAACTTTATTTAGACTAGTGGTTGTATACGAGAAACAAACACGTGCGTCGGTAGCGAGCGTCCGCTCCGGCCGTCCGAACTCTACTGCCACAACACTCGGTCCCTTCTCTAGCCCTCGCTGCATCCCCTCTACCGACGATCGTGTCCAAGCGGTAGGGCGCGCTTGCGTTTCCGGTAACGATATTATTGATTCGCAAAGCTAATTGTTAGATGGCGCTGCTTGTAGCACTATGGCGCCATCAATCCGCATATTTATACTTTATTGTAGGTACACCTTAATAAAAAGGAAAAACACCTTAATAAGGAGGAAAAAGGTTCCACACGTCCTGGTTGGACAACAACTCGTTCTGCGAACTCGTTTTGCGTTAATAATGTGATAATGATGCGTGTCAAAAATAAAAAGCAATAAAATAATACTTAAAATATAATACTGCGGTTGCCAATCCGACTGCCTGGCCTGGCAGCTACGGCAATTATCCCCCTAATAATATGAGAGGGGGGGGGAGCTATGTTCAGTAAGTAAACTGTTATGCTAACGGTAACAAATATTAGCAGTATAACAACTATAGCAAAAACCAGCATTCGACTGCTTCCCTCTATCATTCGCAAAGTGCCTTATCAGGGACAACATAACTGGCAAGAACGTTACACCACAGCGGAAACCGGACGAGTGACGAAGAAATTCTTCCCATCAGTAACTCAGGCATATAAGACCATGACGAAAGTTCATATTAATAACCTACGATGTCAGATTTTTACCGGCCATGGAGGATTTAAAGCGTATTTGCATAAGTTTAAGTTAGCGCAAAATCCATGTTGTGATTGCGATCAAACTACACCGCAAACTATAGAGCACATATTAATCGATTGTCCCAAATATGTAGTAAGAAGATTTGATTGCGAACGCTGCATGGGTTTTGCGCTCAATGAAGATTCTCTAACAAAGACAATCAACGACAATGACAGTCGCATTCATTTCCTCGGATTTGCCGAGTGGTGCACGAAAAAGGTACTAAAAGAAAATGGTTCCAAAGTGTATAATTAAAACATTAAAAAAAATGAATTAAGTAGTGAGTATGATGTATAATAATAGAAATGTAAGAACGTCACGTTAATAATTAAGCATGCTGTATGTATTTATAGAAATAAAACTAGCTAGTATCATATTTATATTGTAACAAAACAAATAGCATATGTAATTATGAGTTAAGCTAGCTAAGCTAATATAAAATGATATATTGTTCTACCAGCAAATAGCACAGTTATAATAATAACAAAAAATAGCATAGATAATTACTAATGTATGGCAAAGTGAACACCGAATGTTATATTACATCACTGGCTAATTACTACACGCTAATAAATGTAACAAGAGAAATAACATAAACAATTACATGTAGAGCCAAATTAAAACAGGCGTAATGATAAATTGTTAAATAGCTAGTAACTTGGATTTATAAGGATACATACGCGAAATACCGTAAACAATAAAATCTAAAAAAATGTAAATACTTAAATATATATATATATATATATATATGTTTATATTTTTTTTTTTTTATATAAACTCAGAAAACACAAAAAATAGAAGAATTACAAACACCCAGAAATAAATGGTGCTGTAAAATAAATAACAGCAGATGAATTGAGACTTCTAAAAAAAAAAAACTGTAACAAATACATAATTTGTGCTTATAAAAGGAAGATTAATTGTTGCTTATTCTTTCTTATTATTCCATAAATGGGTCTCTCCTTGTATGAAGGATTCATTTTAAACATCACGCTTTGAAGTACCAGATGTTTTGCACTATTGAAGCTGCTTTCGATCTAAACAGAACCAGTTTTACGGATATAATAATATATTATAATATATATAAATATACACACACATATATATACGTGTATTAACTTATTTTATATTTCCGAAGTTTCGAGTACTTTATAGCACCCATAGTCACGGGGGGGGGGGGGGGGGACTGAGCTGTTCGACATCCCAATGTCATAGATAACCGCGGCCAGATCCAGATTGATGTTTTGATTTACGCAGTATGAACTTGAAATCTTGAAGTCTTGCAGTTGTATGTTTGGGTTGGGATTTAATTTTGTTAGTTGTAGCATCTCAAGCAGATGGTGTAGTGGCGGTTAAGAATATCCACTACCCCATATCTTCCCGTGGGTGCCCACTCGCCTCGCTCGTGTGGCAACTATGGCAAATATCCCCCCATGAATAATTACACAAATAGACGGCCCCCAGTCCCCGGCGGCCCCGCTATTCCTGGCTACGGTGGCGACCATGGTAACGGCGGGGCAGGGGGTGCTAAGAATCTCCGAGGGAGGTTCGGTTGCCACCTACGACGACTCGACTTCGCAACATTTAACGCACGCACCCTGAGGACTGACGAGAAGATCCTGGAGCTGGAAGAAGAGATAGAAAAGTTGCGCTGGAATATTATAAGATTATCCGAGGTCCGAAGTTAGGGGGAGGACACGGTGATTCTCGAATCCGGCAACTTGTTCTATCACCGGGAGGGCGGCCATCTGTCCCAAGGAGGTGTCGGATTTATCGTCCACAAGTCTCTCGTCAACAACGTTGTAAAGATTGGGAGTGTGTCAACGAGGGTCACGTACCTGATACTCAGAATAACCAAACGGTATTCGCTAAAGGTCATACAGGTTTACGCACCAACCTCGGCACATCCCGATGAGGAGGTAGAGGAAATGTATGAGGATATTTCCAAAGCCATGCATTCCTCCTAAACCCACTACACGGTGTTGATGGGAGACTTCAACGCAAAACTAGGCACAAGAAAAAACGGTGAGCTGAAGTTAGGGAAATTTGGAGTAGGGCAACGGAACCGAAGGGGCCAGCAGCTGGCCGACTTTATGGAGAAAGAGGGACTCTTTATGATGAACTCTTTCTTCCAGAAGCGGCCCCACAGAAAGTGGACCTGGTCGAGCCCCGACGGTTCAAAAAAAATTAGATTGAATTCATTATGACGACCAGACGCCAACTGTTCAGTGATGTCTCAGTGATCGCAAGGGTGAAAATTGGCAGCGATCACCGAATGGTTAGAGGCACACTGAACCTAAACGTTAAGTTTGAGAGGTCTCGTCTAATGAAGTCAACGCTCCGTCCCCCTCGTGCTCTAATCCAGAATCCCGAAACATTTCAGCTCGAGTTACGTAACCGTTTTCAGTGCCTACAAGATTGCAATTCAATGGACGATATGAATGACAAGCTCGTAGAAAATGTCCATACAGTCGGAGCTAAGTTCTCCAAGACCCGCCGCAGAAGAACACAAAAACTCTCCGATCACACTCTTAATCTCATGGTTGTTAGACGGGAGATGAGGCTGCAATCGTCAACAGATTTGACAGCATACAGAGAACTGAACAGACAGATCTCCAAATGCATGCGGCGAGACTTACGTCACTTTAATACTGCTCGTATTAAAGAAGCTCCCGAGCGGAACTAGGGCTCCAAAGTCTTTGCCAGAGATCTGTTTACCAGAAAGAGCCAACTGTCAAAGCTGAAGACTGAGTGTGGCAGCATCGTTTCCGGGACACCTGAGATTTTGAGTGAGATTGAGAGGTTCTGTGGGCAGCTGTACACATCATCGTTGGAGCCATACGCAAGTGTGAGTAACGATCCAAGAGCAAGTCTTATCCGAAACTATTCCGATGATATCCCGGACGTCAGTCTAAGCGAGATTACAATGGATCTCCAGCACCTTAAAAACGGCAGGGCTCCAGGCGAGGATGGAATTACAGCGGAGCTTCTGAAAGCGGGTGGAACACCGGTACTTGGCGTCCTTCAGAAGCTCTTCAATTCCGTCCTCCATGGTGGCACTACTCCAGAGGCGTGGAGCAGAAGTGCGGTGGTCTTGTTCTTTAAGAAAGGCGACAACGCTCTCGTGAAGAACTACAGACCGATTTCCCTTGTGAGTCGCGTCTACGTGCTGTTTGCGACTTCCAGCCTCCCGAACAAGCCGGTTTCTGAAAAGGCTTCAGTACCATAGACCACATACATACCCTGCGGCAGATCATACAGAAGACCGAAGAGTACAATCTGCCACTTTGCCTAGCGTATGTGGACTATGAGAAAGCCTTTAATTCTGTCGAAATTTGGGCGGTGCTACAGTCCCTTCAGCGGTGCCAAGTTGACTGTCGGTATATCGAAGTGCTGAAGTGTTTGTACAGTAGGGCTACGATGGCTATTCGAGTACAGAACCAGAGCTCGAAGAAGCTAGAGCTCCAAGCTAGGGCAAGCCCAAGATATAAATTGATAAAAATATAGATTGTTGTTTTTAGCAATTTTATAAAAATACACCAATCTTGATCTGTCTCCACGCTTCAGTTTCATATTCAGTGCTGTCAAGGACGTGGTTAACAAAGCACACAGAAGGCATACCACTGCTAGATAGATTGTATTACATGTCAGCAATTGCACAGCTAGGCTTTGAAGAAAGCCGTTTGGGTTTGTTTAAGCGAAAGAAAAAAAATATTTACATATCGGTCCGGAAAAATCGCCGGTGGTAAACTTTTCCACAGAGAGGTTGAACGCGGAAGAAAACTCCTTTTGAAACGTACTGTGGTGGACCGCCAAGCATCCAAATGGTGTGGATGGTATCGGGACGTTTGCCGCGTAGTGCGTTCACGAAATTTGGCGGCTGGGATTAATTCAAACAATTCCTCAGAGCACTCTCCATGGTATATGCGAAATAAAATGCAAAGAGATGCAACATCTCTTCGCAGTGCCAGTGAATCGAGCCGATCGGAAAGCACTCGGTCGTCGACGATTCGAGCCGCTCTGCGCTGGATGCGGTTAAGTGGAAAGACCTGGTACTGGGGAGCCCCAGCCCAGAGATGGGAACAGTATTCCATGTGCGGCCGAACCTGCGCCTTGTAAAGTTGCAGGCGGTGTGCCGGCATGAAATACAGTCCCGCTCTGCTGAGCACGCCAAGCTTTTTAGAGGCCAATTTGGCCTTCTCTTCCAAGTGACCACGAAACTGCACGTCACTCTATATGTCGACGCCGAGGATTCCGATACTGGCTGAGGCAACAAGGGGAGTGCCTTGAAACTGAGGAGATACGACAAAGGGGTTCTTTTTAGCGGTTAACGCGCAAACTTGTGTCTTCTGGGGGTTAAATTGGATTAGATTTAGTCGCTCCCAATCCGAGACTCTGTTAAGCAAGGACTCGACTTCAGACACAAGTTTATCCCGGCACTCGGAGACGTTTTCCTGCACGAGGCGAGGCGTTGGCGTTTAACTGCAGAGAGGTGTAAGACAGGGTGACGTTATATCCCCGAAACTCTTCACCGCTGCATTGGAAGACGTTTTCAAGCTACTGGACTGGAAAGGATACGGTATTAACGTCAATAGCGAGTACATCACTCACCTTTGATTTGCCGACGATATAGTCCTGATGGCAGAATCGCTGGAGGACTTAAGCACTATGCTCAATGACCTCAATAGTCCCTCCCAACGGATAGGTTTTAAGATGAACATGGACAAAACAAAGATCATGTTTAATGTCCATGTCACACCAATGCCGGTAGTTGTTGGGAGCACTATGCTCGAAGTTGTTGACGAGTACGTTTACCTGGGACAAATAGTCCGATAGGTAAGTCCAACTTCGACCGAGAGGTCAATCGACGGAATCGACGGGAAATTACGACATATCTTCTCGTCAGGTATACTTCAATCTCTAAAAACCAGTTTGTACACCATTATTTATATCATTATATATACCAGTGCGTGTTGCCAGTGATGACTTACGGATCTGAGACGTGGTCCTTCACTGCTGGCCGTTTGAGGACGCTCAAGTTCGCTCAGCGAGCTATGGAGAGGGCTATGCTCGGAGTTTCTCTGCGTGATAGACTCAGAAATGAGGATATCCGCAGTAAAACCAGAGTGACCGACATAGCCCAACGGATTAGTAAGCTGAAGTGGCAATGGGCCGGCCATATAGCTCGAAGAATCGATAACCGATGGGGAAGAAAGGTTCTCGAGTGGCAGCCTCGTACCGGAAGATGTAGTGTAGGGCGACCCCCCACTAGATGGAGTGACGACCTGGTAAGACATGCAGGAAGTCGATGGATGCAGGTGGCTTAGGACCGTATTTTGTGGCATTACTTGGGGGGAGGCCTATATTCAGCAGTGGACTTGTGAAGGGCTGTAATGATGATGATGATGAAGCAGATGGTAGCCCCCACCCATTTTCTCTTTTGAAATTAGGATTGAGACATTTAGATGGTGTTTGATTTTAATAGCATCGCGAATCATCATTATCCTTGGAAGGAATCGGTGTTCTTTAGCGAGAATTTGTGGTCTATCAAGTCTGATGCAGTGATGGGGGCGATCCTGTACGTGTTCACAGACTGCAGACCTCCCGGAGCGTCGATTCTTTAAATAAATAAATAAATAGTAACCGGCACCAATAAAATTGTTACTCTAGTGTATTTGTAAATTTCATATTTATATTGTGAAAAGTCCGTATGAAATCAAAGTGAATCGAAGTGGATTCAAAGTGAAATTCATCGCGCGCAGAACGTTGCGTGTAAAGTATAGTATTACTGGCGGCTAGCTGGTTATGCTATAAAAAAATATGTGAAACTTTACAGAATCATTCGTGATTAACTGATTACATTTTTCTTTACGGGCTTCTTGCCTCATTTCTACACTTCAAAAATTTCACTTAGACAGATTACCCGCAACTCACACGAGTGCGTCTAGGACTACTCTTAGACAAAACTGAGAAGCGTAGTGCGGCTAAATTACCTTCAGTGAGCTTAATCTTGTACTTGAAGTAGTGTTTGAGATCGAAGTGGTCGTAAGGCTGACTGTCTAGAGTCTAGACGGTAGTCGTCGCGGAGATTTACTATTAATTATCTTTGTTAGAACTAACGACTTTACTAGTATACTACGTATTTAGTGATTTTTAATAATGATTTCTTACATTTACGCGAATACTACACATGTAATAAAACTGTTTTTATTGATTTTATTGCGTTTAATTTTAGTTTTTAAATTCCCGTTTTTTTATTAATTCAGGAAAGAAAAATGATTTTATTTGTCCTTTCATTCCATTTCCTAATAATTTTCTAACACACCGAAATAAATTAGGATAAAATGGGGCTTCTAGAAGTAATTTAATTGATTCTGCAAATGCACAGGTTTTTTGTTTTTCATTTACTATTTATTTGTTTTTTATTTACTAGCATCACAAGTATTTATGAACTACTTTATAATTCATGTAAAAGTATTGTTTTAAGACCAAATAAACATTTTCATTTTCATTTTACTATCACATAGCCTTTCAATGTCCATTTTACGATTTTGTAAATTGATGTTGTCGAGATTCGAATACATTAGCCGCGACGTAGAAGCCAGGTATGAGACAGCAAGGTCGCCATGTTAGTGACATTATTAAGTTAGTTACTTGTAAAGTTTTTTACTGGTCTAAACACATAAAAACTGTTCACGTAGTGCAGCTCGTGCTACGACATGAATCAGAAACGACTCGCGTTGCGGTTGAGCGAGCCGCGCGTGCGCACGCGCTCATCCAGGTAACCGCTAAAACTGGCGCTAATGGCTGATGGTGCGACACTGCTCCCTATCAGCTTTTCTTTTTGTTTTCTTTTTTCAATAAACTCCTACCGGATGTCTAGTGTATCGTGAACGGAGTAATTTTGTATATTTCGTCAGAAAAGAAGCATGAAATTGAATAACCATTTGATATCCATCTCTTGTTTATTTTTCATTTTTTTAAATGAATCTTTAACCCACACTCGGATTTTCCCTTTTATCTTAGGGTCGGTTAACATACACAAATTGCGCAAGGAAAAACATCCAGATCCGGAGCAATTTTTTTAGCCTATACTTGTACGGAATTCGAACCCGCGGTCCTCAGTGTTACAACTCATTGCTGAGCCACTGAGATAGTGAGCCGTCACTAGCTAGCTTTGACACTAAAGTGAAACGTAATTTTTATTTTTATTTATCAAGTGCTGATATTGGTCTCTCATTGTGAAAAATCTACTTTACGTAGAATTTATAAGAAAGGAGAAACAAATCTACTTTACGTAGAATTTATAAGAAAGGAGGGCTATAATACCAGCACCGCGTAGTGGCGGCGTAAAAAATCCACTACCTCATATCATTCCGTAAGTGTCGTACGAAGCGCCAGAGGAAATGAACAACATGAGATGTGCAATACCATCTTCCTGAAAATAGCTCGAAATAATACTGCGGGTGTCAAGCCACATGCAAAGCGTGGCATCTGTGGTTAATATTCCCCCTGTGAGTGGCAATCTATAAAGGAGGGAGGGTTATGTCTGGCAGTGCACTTTTGATAGGCTCTTATGAATAATGAGTTAATGATATAAATTTAATAATAATTGTTTAAAAATGACTTCTTCGTACAGTCCACTGCTGGGCGTACGCTTCTCCCCTTTGCAGTGAGCATTGGCCATATTACCTTTTTATGTTTACGAATTGTTGATTGTAGTGCTAAATGGAATTTTCGCCACAACTTTTATGTTGTTGTGTCTTGACTCTGCTTCCCGTCGTAGGTCGTTTATTTGTTTATTTTTAAACGTTACTTCTATATGTGGATTTTTTATACACTTTACAACACACATTTGACATACACCTTACATAAAATTTACTAGGACATACATCTAGACCCGATATAGTTACTTGGAGTTCAAACAAATGCTTGTTCCGTGCGGTATTCGAACCCGCGGCGCTTAGCGCCGCAACTGATTGCTGAGCCACTGCACCACGGAGGCATCAAGTTTTAGGTACTTTACATGTGGCTGACATTATATTATTTTACGTTGATATCAGGGACCATTAGATACTTACTGGCATTTTCAATAGTTCACCACTTACAACACCCACGGGACAAAATCGTTGTTTTATTACCTAGCTTTCCAATGCACTAATAGTTTAGTGTCTACGATGATGGAACAATCTTTTAAATAAATCATTCAGCTATTATTTTACTGATTAACGTAAATTTTCATATTTTTTTTATAGAATAAGAATGACGAACGAGCACACAGACCTAATGATAAGTGAATGCTCATAGACATTTGTATTTATCTCCAATTAAGAATCAAAATGCAGATGCGCTGTAACCCTTGAGGACCTTTTTTACCGGAAACATGGAATGCCTTGTTTCCGGTAAAAAAGGTCTGCGGTTCACTCATCACACGAAACAGCAGCATTACGCTGCTATTTTACGCTGGTATTCTGTAAGAGCGTGGTCATGCCCCTTTTGTGCCGACTCATTCATGCTAAATCTATAATATAGCTGCAGCGTGGCTCCTCCACGTAAATAATTTCCATATTACGTTATAGCGTTATCGGCACGTTTGTGCGGTTTCATAAGAAAGAGCTGTACACGTTGTTAATGTTGGTTAGTAATATTTACGCAAACCTTTCCCTTTGGAAAGGTTTGCGTAAATATTACTAATTACTCTTTGTTTGTAGCATTAGTGATTTCGGCATCGTCCACTTGACTTCGTTTCATAAACTTATCAACTGCGTGGCAACGTCGCAAACTGCAACGGTAATATAGCTGCAGCATGAATGGGTCGACCACAGCAGGGAGAACCGCGCTCCACACAATACCAGTGTAATCCCGCGGGCTTGGCCAATATGACATACTACGATTTTTAATGCTACAAACATTATAACAAGCTATATCGTTAAAGTAGTAATTAAAAAAAACCGACTGTGTAAAAATATTTAGTTAGAAGAAAAAAAATTCCCACAATCAAGACGAACCTAACTACACCTCATATTACGTTAAATATTAAACCGTTTACGAGTATACTACAGACGGCCTCTATCACTCTTGCTACCTACGTGAAATAACTACTTACCTAAAATCGCGACGCGCCCGGGCGAAATAACGCAGTCAGGGCTGGCGCGTTGGAGGCGATTGAATGTTAAAGATTTTTAACACTGTTTACTTATATAACTTTTTATAAATAGTGTTGAAATAGTTTTTGTTTAGTGTTTAGTATATTTAATTATAGGATAAAGTAGTTCAAAAGTTTTAATGTAATTTAAGAACTATATATTATGTATATTACCCATTATTTAATAAATTTTAATATAGCAAAACGTCGTTCCTACTTCCTACTATAATTATTGCGTGGATAGACGCTAAATGACCAACAAAATATTTCAGATATATCATTCTTTATTACCGAACGATTTTAGTAGGAAGTTATGAAACGTGAATTTATTTAATTTTTTTGTTAGGTACTTATAGCAAAAAGAATTAAGTAATATTTTATTTAATATCTACGAACTTTATTACAAAGTTTAGTAGAAATTTACTTCACTATCCAAGTATCTACTTACGTACATATACTTGCCTTTTGTATTAAAATATTTTAAGCTGTTATTTTAGCTTAGTGTATTTTAAGCTAAAATAACGCAAAACACTGAAATCAAAGCTTTGTTTACTAACAACATTTTTAAGTAAATAGAATACGATTACATTTCTGTTAGGAATCGTATTTCAAGTTTATTTGTTGTTTACACTATCTACCTTTTCCTTCCGAGCCAAGCGTCGCGATTCCCGACGAATACCTTGCAAGTTGCATGCGTTAGGCATCGCAGAACTCACGTAGGTGCGAAAATATGGTCTGTCGATCATAGTCAAAATAGGTATTTTACCTAAGTAACCTAATTAATATTTCGCAATGTATTTTGTTACTCTTTATTGACATCCCTCCATAACAACGGAAAGTCCACCGTAACGTAGGGAGAGGAAAATGTGCAAAGTAATACTTAAACTCTCGCGCAGCGATAAAGTTTTATTTAGCTTGCGAGCGCGGTTTATCTAATTAATAATAACTATGTAGGCTATTTAATGTCGGCAAGCAGTCAACATTAAAAGAGTGAAACTTCTGTACGCAGTACCTACTGTTATTTATTCTGTGCTACAGAGCCGAAGAAATAGTCATACTATATATTGTATGGATACATACTCTCGAAAAGCATTAGCCTCCCCCTCCTTCTGCTGCAGTTGGGTAAAAATGAACGTTCACATAAATCATTCCTATCATTTTTATTATTTTTCAACCGACTTCAAAAAAAGGAGTAGGTTCATAATTGTAAATGTATTTTTTTTGTGTATCATCTCAGAACATTATTCCAGGTTAACCGATTTTAGTGACTCTTTTTTATTTGAATGCTGGTTTTTTTTTTATAGGACAGGGTGACAAACGAGCACACAGTCCACCTGATGGTAAGTAGTTGCTGCGGCCCATAGACATCTACATCTATCCTCGATTACAAATCAAAATTTAGATGCGTTGTCACCCGTGAGGACTAAGATGGAATGCCTCGTTTCCAGTAAAAAGGGTTTCCGGTTCTCTACACTCACCATACGAAATACAGCAACACTAAGCTACTATTTCACGCTGGTATTCTGTGAGAGCGTGGTCCTTCCCCGGTCAAGCCGACCCATTCGTGCTACAACTATGCTACTAATATAACTGCAGCATGGCTCTACCACGTATAAAATATCATATGGTCCCATATAAATTTGATCAAGACCTGATCAGTAGTTTTTGAGATATCTTTCATAATACTTATTTAATTGACTTCGACTACATTGATGAACATCATTTTAATGATTTGACACACGTTGACAACAGAACACCGGTATGTTCACTATACTGTGATATGACTCATGCTTTTGACTATGTTGACCATAATATTTTAATTCACAAACTCGAGGCATATGGTATTAGGGGCAATGTATTGAGTTTGTTCCAGTCTTATCTAAATAACCGTCGTCAAAAAACGGAAATATGTGGGTTAAATGTAAAGACCAAATCGGAGAACATAAGCTCATCGACAGAGCGTTTGGTAAAATACGTTGTCCCACAGGGCAGTGTCTTAGGGCCTCTCTTATTTATAGTATATGTAAATGACCTCCCAAATGCCACTAAGCAACCTATGACCTTATTTGCCGACGATAGTACTATAACTATTAACTGTGATGACATCTTTTCTTATAAAAATGACATAAATGAATCATTAATATCAATAATAACATGGCTAAATAATAATAATTTGAAAATTAACCTAAATAAGACACACATTATGCATTTTAGCCAAAGACCAATCACCCCATCTAATATTAAAGTAAAATATAACGACACTGTTATTGCTGAAGTAGATACAACCCGATTTCTCGGCTTACAAATTGATCAAAAACTAAATTGGAAAGCCCATATACTAGAACTAAATAAAAAAATAAATAGTTCGGCTTATGCCCTGTTTAGACTTTCTGCTATAGTTAACATTGACGCACTTCTAACAGCTTATTATGGGATAGTCGAATCTGTCCTTAGATATGGAATTATTTTCTGGGGTAACTCAACTGACAGAGAAGTAGCATTTAAAAGTCAGAAAAGATGTATCCGTGCAATGTTTGGTCTTCAGGCTACCGATAGTTGTGCGCCGTATTTTATTAAACACAGAATTCTTACACTTCCGTCCTTATACATAATGGAGACGGCTCTCTTTGTCAGGGCCAATCCCAACCTATTTCCACGGTTAACTGACAAAGTAAAGCGCAACCGTCGTGACGGAAGTAAATTGTATTTGCAACAAGCAAAAACGGCTTTGCTAAGAAAGAGTGTAGTATGCATGGCTCCTAAAATCTATAATAAAATTCCTCAGATGTATAAATCATTGAACAGCAATCTTTTTTAAAAATAAATTCAAAAAACTTCTAATTGAAAAATGCTACTACACTGTAACGGACTTTCTCAATGATAAATTTTGACATTATATAATTGCCTTATACATACATATATTTTTAATTATGACTGTAGTAAGTAATAATCTCGCTGACTTTGTATATTGATAGACTTTGCCAATGTTAAATGAAAATTAACAATCTAATCACTTTAAATTTTACACACCGAATATGACGGTAAGACATGTTGACACTGATAACACTAACACCCAAGAACATATCTCTGCCCATGCATTGTATATCTCACACATGTTTGAGTAAATAAAAAATATCTTATCTTATCTTATCTTATCTTATCTTATCTTACATTTACGCGACACTACACACACTGCAGACTTCCCGGAGCGTCGTTGCTTCAAGAAGCAGTCTGTGAACATGTTCAAGATCGTCCCCACCATTACATCAGATTTGATAAACCACAAATCCTCGCAAAAGAACACCGATTCTTACCAAGGATGATACGCGAGGCTATTGAAATTAAAAAAGACATCCTAATTTTAATAGAGAAGATGGATGGGTGCTGCCATCTGCTTGGAATCCTATAATTAACAAAATTAAACTCAAACCCAAGCATACCACTGCAAGACTTTATGATACTGTAAGCTCGTTTTGCGTAAATCGGACCAAAAATTAATATTCAAAAATTTAAGTTAGCCGGACTAACTATAACATTGGGACGTCAAACATCTCGGTCCCCCCGTGACCATGGGTACTATGAAGCACCCGAAATTAAAAATAAGTAAAAGTAGTTAATTAAACGCGATAACATCCGTAAATTTAGTTTTATTCAAATGAACATCATTTTATTTATTTTGAAGTCGGTTGTACAAAATTTGTAATTTTATCATTTATTCATATCATTAAAGATCATAGAGAGTCATCTTGGCTAGCCTCGCTGCTGTTTTTAGTGTGGTGAGTGAGGAGAATCGGAGACCGCTATGGCTGCGTCCCATCTTAGCCTTCAGCGTATCAGCAAAAACTGTCGCGATATAAAAATTACAATAAACGATTGTTGCTTACGTTTAAAAAAGTTAGAGATTGACTTTGTCTAAAACTAAAATTTACCATGCAATTCATAACGATTAACAAAACTTAAATAAAGCGTCGATGTACTTCGTACCGGCACCGTTACAGATGGTATCAGCCTTCAATGAATTACGCGGCTTTGTTCCAGCGACGCGCTCTAGTGGTAAGAGCGTTACAAAGCGTAGATAAGAGCGATGTTTACAGCATCTCGTACAGATTTGCATATGGGCGGAAATTTGCTTTCTAACGCGCATTGTGTGCGCTGATCGCTTGTGCGGAGAAAGCGCTGGATGCAATTATCCGCCCCCGCTGGCGCCACACGCCGTGACCACAGATTACTGTTTTACACTGCTGCATAAGTTTGATTATTATCTGAGTAATGGAAAATAAAATCTTTTCTTTAATAGAATAAGTGTGATAATCAAGCACACAGTCCACCTGATGGTAAGTGGATGCTGTGGCCTATAAACACCCACATTTATTTTCGATTAAGATTAAAAATGCAGATATCTTGTCTTATCGTTACTAAGGCCCAAGATGGAATGCTTCGCTTCCAGTAAAAAGGTTAAACCTAAAAAATAAACTTCAATCATAATTGTGATTACCCATTCTTTTTTATTTTGCTTTAAAACGTTACACTTTACGTTACGTTACGTTTGCTTTTAAACATACAGGATTTTCTCCTGTATCGTGGAGGCTGTTGACAAACCTCCATGTATTATTAGTAGGCCGCACAAATATTTGTTCCGTGCGGTATTCGAACGCGCAATCATCAGCGTTTAGCCACTGCGCCACGGAGCCATTTTAATTGAGATGTGTCATGATCGTGCCAAATTGAAGTCTGTAGTCTCTGCCTACCCCTCTGGGCGACAGGCGTGAGTGTTGTAAGATGGTTAAGATGTGCCTGGTTAGGTCGAAATGTTTCATTGTCAATAGTTACTACGTATCCAGTCAGCTGATGAAGATAGATTGCCCCATAAAATACTATATAATATTCTATGGATTGCCTCATGGGCAGGATATTAGTCCTAGTCACGCTTGGCAGGCCGGTTGACAACCATTTTACTTAAAAAAATATTTTATTTTGACATACAAATATTACAATAAATGTTTATTGAATCCACGGCACTCCAAACTAGTGTAAAACTGTGTCTCAGGTGTCAGTGACTTCACCCATAACTTTGTACTATTAATTTACGTTGTAAATTAAAGTGGACTGATCTATGATCAGTAAAAAAAAGAAAGTACTACTTAAAACAAAACGGCAAAGAAAAACGTCGGAGGAAACTTGTATGTCAGTCAACATGCACTAGGACTAGGAGCAGCGCGCCTGGCTAACTGCTCTATTGTCCTTTCTGAAATAAGAAGCTGCTCGTGCCTACAGTAGTAGAACAAAAAGTCTCACTGCATGGCGCATAAATCAAATCGAAATATTAATTTAAAAAACTTAAAAAACACGCATTGATCATGAGCTGTGATGATTCTGGAGAGAATCATCCTGGTGATCCTGATCAGGATACTAGGATAAAGTTATTAAATTATTGCATTATTAGCGGTCGTCGATATAAGTGCAAATAACATTAATCGGCCGTCAGTCTATAAGCTGGTTAAATTACGTTTAAAGATTCCGTTACATACTCGTAAACAGATAGATACACGTGAGGCTTATAAAAGCGTGTTAGGTACATTAATTTCAGACTAGCGACCCGCCCTGCTTTCGTCCGGGTATTGTGGCGTTGTTTAGATTTAACATAATGTTTAAAACCCATTTATTGGGTCTTTACATCATATGAAATTAGCGTTTTGTCGTACCGACCACTTGAATCTGAAATATCTCCTCTTTGGTTAAGAATTCCAAATTCAAATTTAATACATTCATTTAGCTGGTACATTTGAGTTTTTAAAACAGTCATTCATTTTTTTTTCCTCATTTTTTTTTTCTTTGGCGTCACTTATTACCGCACAATGGAAAACCTGAAATATTGGTATATTTACGAGTATGAGTTCTAACGTGGCAGCAGTTCTGCAGAAACAGCTCGAAGGATTAATGATGTGTACGGCGCTGGTGTCGAAAAAGAAAGCACGGTACGTTTTTGGTTTCAACGTTTTCGTTCAGAACTTCAGAACCAACCCCGTGGACGGCCGGAGATCAAAGTGGAAAATAAAGAATTAAAGGCTATTGTGGAAGCGGACCCATCACAAAGCACTACAGAGATAGCTGCAGGCTTTGGGTATAAGTGGTAAAACTGTATTAATCCACTTGAAGCAAATCGGGAAAGTAAAAAAAACTTGAACGATCGGTACCTCATTGAATTGAGTGAATCGAACTTGCAAATACGCATCGACTGCTGTGTTAGCGTGGTAACCGACAAAAAATGAAGGGATTTTAAATCGAATCATTATTTGTGATGAAAAGTGGATACTGAACAATAATCGGAAGCGCTCGTCGCAATGGCTGAACCCCGGAGACCCAGCCAAATCCTGCCCTAAACGAAAATTGACTCAGAAAAAGTTACTTGTGAGTGTTTGGTGGACTAGCACCGGTGTCGTTCACAACAGCTTTCTAAAATCTGGTCAAACGATTACGGCAGATATCTATTGTCAGCAACTGCAAACCATGAAGGAAGAACTAGCTGCTAAACAACCGAGATTGGTCAATCGCTCTAGCCCACTGCTGCATCACGACTACGCAAGACCACACACTGCACAACCAACAACCACTAAGTTAGATGAGCTACAATTGGAATATCTGCGACATCCACCGTACTTCCCGGACTTTGCTCTAACAGATCACCATTTTTTCCGGAATTTGGACAATTTCTTACAAGGAAAAAAAATCTAATTCGATGCGGCAATCCAAACCGCCTTCAAAGAGTTTATTGATTCTCGTTTTTGGTTGGGTTTTTTTAGTAAAGGGATCAATGAACTACATATGAGATGGTAAAAGTGCATAGATAACAACGGTGCATACTTTGATTAATGAAATATATTTTACAAAAAACATACATAACATAAACACTCACGCCTGTCACCCAGAGGGATAGGCAGAGACTACAGACTTTCATTTAGCTGACATACCTTTCTCGCCTCTTCCACATCCATATACCTACGCATACATGCTCGTCGGTTAAGGGTACTCTTAATTTGGCCCATTTTTAGTATATCGCCAATTTGGTCGACAAACTTCCGCCTAGGACATCCCTTTCCGACTCTTCCATTCACTTCTGCAACATATATTTGCTTTGTCAGTCTTTCCTCATTCATTCTTTCTACATGACCAAACCACCGAAGCATTCCTTTCTTAATCCTGGTCACCGCATCATCTTGCAAACTACACTCTTCTTTTATCACACAGTTTCTCAACCTGTCACTCAGATTCAGCCCTAACATACTCCTTAGCGACCGCATTTCTACTGAATTTATTCTACTCTCGTGCTTCTTCTGCCACATCCAACTTTCACTACCATACTTTAACGTATGGTTT
This sequence comes from Parnassius apollo, assembly GCA_907164705.1. Taxonomy (NCBI): domain Eukaryota; kingdom Metazoa; phylum Arthropoda; class Insecta; order Lepidoptera; family Papilionidae; genus Parnassius; species Parnassius apollo. Next base: position 717,531 of record CAJQZP010000620.1, on the reverse strand, counting down.
TACAAAAAAATTAACTTTATATTTCTCACGTATAAAACGCCAATTTCATATGTAAGGACCTATTATTTAATCAATTTTTATTCGATTTCTGAATAAACACTTCAACTTTTATGGATAAAGTACAGTCTAGACCACTCCTAGTGCTCTCTATATGTTTATCAAGTTTAAATGCAATTGGTTCAGCCATACCTAGATAAGGTTAGGCCGAACATACAGTACATAGATAAAAATTTACACAGATTGATCTTAATGGCATGCAAATAATCCCAAAGCTCAATAACAGGCAGTAGTTTTGATATTACAGACGGACAATTTGATTTTATTTATATGCATGGACTCTTCAGTTAGAGTTGTTAGTAACAAACACAACTTATCCTTGTGTTAAAGGCTATGTTCAAATAAACATCATAATTATTTACCTTCGAATTCCTTACCATTCGGAGATTTGTGTTCTTGATTTAAACCTTTAGTAAAACTACTTGTTTTCAGATTGCATAAATGGCGGCGAGTATTTGCTATTCCGCGTATAACTTAAATTTCTATTGTTATATAACGCAATGTAAAATGGTATTTTTAAAAATCAATTTTTATACTGGTTGGATGAAAGATCAACTTTAAGTTGGAAGGAATTATAGCAAATCATAAGGATTTCGTTATATGCCTGACTGCTGTCGTATGGATGCTGAACCAAGACAAGTCTTCCCGTGAGAACTCGGCTAACACAACTCACGACGTTCTTAGTTTACGAAATAGCTGTACGAAATAGACGGTATAACGGTACGTACAAACGTGCTCAAAAAAGCATGCTTATAAGCTTAAACGAAAGCTTAAGGCAGTGCTATCCGTACAGAACTTTATATAGTAATCATATAGCTTGCAACCGAATGATGTAAGAAGAAAAAGCAAAGTTTTTTCTTCCCCCCAACGCGACATATCGAGGCTTTTTTTATTTTAAATTGACGCAGCAACTGCCGCTAATCGAAATCGATTCCTTAAAACATGCTCAAGCAATCCTGTTCAACGCGCTCGGAGCACGCACTTCTACCCGCGTCTCAGGTAGCACGCTCGAAAATCAAACTACATATTATGTTGCGATACACGTGCTGCTAATGAGCACTTGCTCAATAAAAGCATGCTTTCTTGCTAGTAATGAGCACGTGTTTTTTACTTTCTTTATGTCTTTTTTTACCTCTTACTAACTTTTTTACATCCTACCATTGGGCACAGGCCTTTCATTTCTAAAAAGGTTATGGAGCAGTAAAACCGCCAAGCTGATCCAATACTTGTTGGTGGAATTCAGATCTCCTTGAAATATTTGATTTCTAGATATGCAGGTTTCTTTATCGTCTAGTACTTGGTAAATAACCACTTAAATTGCAATTAACAAATTCATTTGTGTCGGCGGGGATCTAACCTTGGTTGCTCGCGTACTGGACGTTTATTGTACAATTAGATATGTTATGATGATTAGACATGATAGGTTTTCATAGGGTTTAATGTTTTTTTTATCGTTTATTACCGGCGATTTTTCCAGACCGATACGACTTAGGAACCTAAACCAGAAGAAACGAACTTAATCCATTTTTAAAATGCTGGCAATGCACTTTCAATTCCCCAGGTATTATACAGTTGTTCGTCGAAACTTTCCATCAGGAGAGCCGCATAACCTTACTCCTTACTCTGTGGCCGCATGCCCGTTTCCCTTCGCTTATATAAAAAATCTTGCCTATGAGGTAGGCCTATGTTCAGCTGTGGGCTGTGGACTTTTGATGGACTATAACGGTATCACCATCACATAAAGGCATAATACAATAACGTGATAACCTGCTTAAAATTATCGCCGGCGTGCAGATAACACAATCAGTCGCACGTGTCTCGTGCAAAAAGAATCGGGTGACAAAGGCGCGAGGACAGTGGGTCGCGTGCTTTATCACCGATAAGTACGATACAGGAACTGTTTACAAACGGGTACTCTGTGCACGATGACGTCTTGCTAACGAGGGCATCCACGACTTTGTCTGCCACCAGGGCGGCGCTACTTTTTTCTTTTCTAAGCCAGCGTTTGAGTACAATTCCACCTGATAGTAAGTGGTGATGTGGCCGAAGATGGTGAAGCGCACTGACTTAACAAAAGCCTATCACTCTGGTCTTGGAGACTCTTGTCACATTGCAATAGGGTGGAAAGCTGGCTGCTGGCAACTTGTGCCACTCCTTTGCTGTGCGTGTGACGAACGATATAACAAACCGCTTGGTTCGAATGCGGGGTAAGTTGACAAGGGAAGGGTGAAGACTGGCTGAGCTCCTTGTTGGTTCCTGACTGACAGTGGAATGGTGAGAGAGAAATTAAGTAACGCAATTCCTCCGAAATGCATCCTGTAGAAAACAGAAAAGCTGGCTGCTTTTATATTTGACAGATTTCATAGAAGTTGAATTAAATTTGTTAGGAAAGTGTAAATATTATGTTGTTTTTTAAATATTATTTATTTTAAATGAGTTAGATTAGGTATGGAAAACTACGAATATACCTAAAACGAAAATAATTTAAAAAACAAGTTAAAAATGTGTAAAAAATTAAAGAATACACAGGCATTGTTTTGTCTTTACATATACACTAGAAACGAAAAAACAAAATAATCGTGTTTCGTATGATAAATGTAGCGACTGGTGACTCTTTTTACTGGAAACGAAATATTCCATCTTAGTCCTCAGGGGTGCAAACGCTTCTGCATATTGATTCTTCATTGAGGATGAATCTAGATGTCTATGGACCGCAACAACCACTTACTTAAAAGTAAAATTTATAGTCTCCGTTTTTGTGATAAAATTATGGATTATTTTGATATAAACGAGGTAGACGTTTTATGATTATTATATAACAAGAGAAAGTTACTTTAGTGCTAGTAATGAAAATTATTCATTATAGGACATTGTGCTCGTTATACTAGAAGTGAATTAATGAATTTCAGTTATATAATTTAATTTCAGCATAATTTTAACGTTCGTTTCGTTATTAAGATATTATTGCGTTTTTATGTAACTATTCATCTCGGCGCGGCACGACAAATGTAAAATGAAATGAAATAGAAGATAAGCAGCAACATTTTAATAATAACTCAAAAAAAGCTATGTTACAGCTTATATACGTCCCCCTGTTGGGCACAAGACTTCCCTCGTTTCTGAGATGGATTTAGGGCAAGGAAGTGTCCGCCGCGCTGCCCCAATACGTGTTGTGTTGACGAACTTCACATGTCTTCAAAATATTTTTTATTCCTCAGACATGCAGGTATCCTCACGATGTATTGCTCTACCGCCGGACACGTGGTAAATCAGCACTTAAAATTGCAATTTACAATTTCATTGGTGCCGGCGGGGATCGAACCCGGGTTACTCGCGTACTGTGATATTTTTTTTATATGATAAGGTTGTCAACCTTGATGATGAGCACACAAACCACTTTATGCTAAGTGATTTCTGTGGCCCATAGACATCTACTTTTAACTTCGATTAAGAAAAAAAAATGCAGATGCGTTGTCACCCTTGAGGACTAAGATGGAATGCCTCGATTCCAGTAAAACGGGTCTCCGGTTCTCTTCACTCACTATGTACGAAATACAGCAGTATTAAGCTACTATTTTACGCTGGTATTCTGTGAGAGCGTGGTCCTACTCCGGTCGAGCCGACCCATTCTTGTTACAGCCATAACATAGCTGCAGCGTGGCTCGACCATGTACAAAAACATAACACGTATTTACAGCGAGCGTTAACCATCTAAGCTACCACGGCTCATAAAACAATTCAAAAATTAAAAATAATGTTAGCAACCCGTCTGCCAAGCGTGGCTACTGTGGCAAAGATCCCTTTATAAAGCAGTTTGTCGGCTGCGTGGCGCAGTGGCTTAGCAGCGAGTTGCGTCGCTAAGGACCGCGGGTTCAAATCCTGCACGGAACAGTATTTATGTGGTCTACAAATAATTGTTCCGCGTCTGGTTGCTAGCCCTTGTGAAGTTTATGTACGTTAACTGCTTGCATTATGGAGACGTAAATTCTAGTGTAGGGGTGTATATATTTTCAGGACTTTTGACAGGCTGCAATGAATTAATAAATGAATGAAATTTGTTTCCGACATAAACAAAGCGAGTATTTTGCTACGTTACGCAAAAAACAAATTCGTTGTTTCATTAAAAATACGTCCCGTATCCCGTAAGGGTATTATGTAAGGGTACTGTTTGATGAAAACTAGGACGCGTAAGCTTGCTCAAGGTCCATGGGATGCGGAACAAGGGTCGGACGAGTTCGGCACATCAATGTTATAACAATGGTAGGGAATTGGAAATATATTGGACTGTTGTTGAATTTAATATAAAAGCTTTTGTGCAGAAAACGTGCGATTTTTTTAAAATATGGATATATCTTGAAGTTATAATTAAACATGAGTTTGTTATATTGATACAATCGAACTTTGAACGTTAAATGAGGATATCTACGACTTTTCTACCACCATGGCAGTATTACTTAGGAATGCGGTGAAATCACAAAAATCTATAAATAATAAGGCAATATTACGAGTATTTACATTTCTGTGGGTGAAATATTTGCAAAATGTAAGAGTTACTATTTCTTTCCAAAATATTAGTTATTCTTTGTATGGATAAGATTAAAAAAAGAGATTAACTAAACTACATATATACCTAAAAGTAGAAAAATGAAAAAAAAATAGTAAAAAGATGTGTAAAATTAAAGTGCAAACTTATACAAATTTATACGCTTTAGAAACAGGTAAATTTTTATTTGAAACGATCTCAATTATAGTGACATTGTATGAATGTATGTACTAATAATAAGTTCACATCACTGGCGACTACTGACATCTGGTGAGCATATCCGTCATTCTTTGAAATTATGCTTTCATTTTTTGTGAAATAAATATCAAGGATAAAATGGCAAGAAATTGTGGACGCTTTTACAATAATAGTTATGTATGTAATAACTGTACATACCTATATAAGCGCCATATCAACACAGTTTCGAAAATTTCGTAAATTTTTCATGTGTACAAAAGAAAAAGGTCTCATGGACCTAGTTTTGAATATTTTGTGTTTTTTTCTTTTTTCCCTGTGTCGTGGCGGGAATTTACTTAGATAAATTTCGTAAGGACAAACATCCAGACCCAGAAGAATTATTTGTAGGCCAAATACGTGCTCCGTGCGGGATTCGATCCCGCGACCATTCATTGCTATGCCACTGCGTCATTTTTTGTGTAATGAATACAAAAGGAGTTTATTTATAAAACTGAGTCATGGCGTTGGTGCCGGTGATGCAGTGCAACCGGTGTATCGAGGATTCCCTTGGGGGAGGTTAATTGGCGGGGGTCGCGGCGCGGCGGTCAGGCTCGGTGACCTTGTCCCGGCGCGACCCAGTTGCGAGCTCACAGCCTCACAGCCTCACAGGAGCTAGGAGGCGGGTGGGATCGTTATGCATTTTAGAATAAGGACAAACCACTTTAATTATGAATACTGTTGATATTCTGTTTATGTTACCCTACATTTTATTTATTTATTTTGCTAAACTTATTACGTACAATATTATATAATTCACACATAGTATAATTTACACAGAAGACGTCGGCGGTCCGTGTTGTTTTATGTTGTGACCTTGATACGCCAGTGTAAACATTTTAGCAAAATGCTATTTAGGGTAATAAATATATATAAATAAATAAAATGTCACGTGATTGTATGTAATATTCAAATATCTGGCTTCCATTGAGCTCTGGTGATTGTTTGCATGCTGTTGAGGTTTAAACATTTTTAAAATTTTGTCTGTCTGTCCGGGCTAACCTTCGGAGTGGCTGAACCGATTGTGAAGCTTAACATTCAGATGGAAAGCAATTCCAAGAGGAACTTTGGCTATAATTTATTCCAAAATCTTGGTAGTTAAAAAAAACAAAATAGATAGTCTTTGATTATCATAAATATAAATACCATAAATAGATAATATTCAGGCGTAGCCGTTATTAGTAATAAACATGGTTATATATATGTTGCTAGTAATGCGACTTTTGTAAATTCACTGTGAGAACATAATATGATTGTCTGAGTCTCTGAGTTGAGGGAGGGTCTCAGCAAGCTGACGCGCGCGCGCGGCACTGCCTCTATCCCACGTCTCGGGCTGCACACTTTTCCTCACAATACCGACATCAGCGTGAGATAGATCTCTTGTGCGGCTCAGCTTAACACGGAGTTCATTTAGTCCTCACATTCCTAAACTTCGATATTACAGTGGATAATTTGTAATTTGGAAAATACTGTTAACTTTTTTTCCAAATTAAGAAATTTTTAAATTAAGACGAATTTCCTAAATTACAAACTTGTTTCAAATTCTCTTCGGCATGAAACTATACTTATTTTCATGTAGAGCCCAGATAATTGAATTGCACTCAAATTGGCTCCCAACAAAAAACATACATAAGAAAAGTAGCAATTAAGAGAATCTATCCAGCACATATCGTGAATGTAATAATAATGTCCCCCAGACAGAATTTTGGTCTCGTTGGCCAGTTTCAACGCAGAGTAGTCATCTGCTCAGGATAGTATTATAGTGAATGAGTGTGTGCAGGCTCTGGTGCACTCCATTCCCTTATTCTCCTAGTCCTATCCCGTTAACGAGCTCTAGACCAATGAGGTAGTCTAGTGTTTATACTACTAGAGACTACACTACTAGACTGAATGGACTAGGTAATACAATAATTCTGCTTCAAATGTATCATACTCTCGAGCACGAGTACAGATTACGCTGAAGATTTTATGATTTATAGCTTAACAGCTTTACCACATATGAGTCCACCGTTGAACTGCTTTTCTGCATAAGAGGCTACTTATTTTATCTCTGGTGCCATCTATTGATATGGTGTTCTGGTACCCTTGGCACAGACTTGTATACTGTACCTTATGTACTATACCCGGGACTGCAATAGTCAGTTATTATTAATTTGGATTCGTAGCGTATAATAAAAAAGAGCAAAAACTATCAGAGCATTTTTCTGTTTATATGTGCAGTTGTTAACTATTCTGAGCAATGCTTCACTACAACCCCACCTGATGGTAAGTGGTGATGCATCTAAGGATAGTGAAGCGCCCTGACTTTGCTTAACACAAGCCAGTTCCCTTGCCTGGTAGCTGCAACATACCCACATGCTACGCATGCTAGTAATTTATTCCATTCCTATGATTTTTAACCAGAAATAACTTTTTGTCAACTATACAAATGTAACGGCGAGACTTGACAGTTTTAATCATAACGTTCTAATAAAGTCTAGACACTCGTACCTATCGTGTATAACGTTCGATAACAACACTTTACAAAATAAACGTCGACCATTCATTGTATCTGTAATTTTTAATTGCCTACACTTAAATATTGGTTTAGGTCACGCATCGCATTATTACTAAGAAGCAGTTATTTGAAGTGTTTTTTCTGAAAAGTTTATTTAATGATTAAAAACATCCTAAATCGGTCGCGGTTTGTGACAGCCAGGAGGCGGTCAAAATATTATAGGTATGATTAAATACTCGGACTGCACGCGGGCATAAAGCGGGCTACATACGACACGATATCGGTGGCGATCTAGGGTGGAGTAGTGGGGATGCCTCCTAGATTGCCTCTAAATCGTGTCGTATGTAGGGCCATCCTAAGTCGTGGCCGATATCGCCTCCTTAATCGGCTGGCAGGAGCAAAAATGCTTCCTAGATCAGCCGATGCTTCCTAGATCGGGGCACCGCCCCCTCCTTACTGCGTGTGTGTAGGCGCATCGGCCCGATTTCTTTTGGCAGTCGCTGCCGGCAACCCTCGCGGAAGGAAGTTAACAAAACAGTGATACTGAATGACCTTTTTTATATAACAAATTTTTTACATTTTAATCATATAAACGGAGTAGAAGCCTATGGCACTGATATTTTACAAAAAACCAAAAAAAGTGAATAAAATAAATAAATTAATTGAAATTTTATCGAAATTCAAATCATATCCACCCTAGCCTGCGAAGTGACATGGTCAAGAATGCCTACTAAACTATTTTTTTTATTGCCGTTCGTAAAGTAGAGTGTATGATGTAAGTAAGGAGAAGATAAAGCCTCTCCTCAACAACTAACTCCTATTCCAACGCTATCAACACAAGACCGCACTCATATCTCTTACAACTCCACAAGACCACAATTCGATCTCTTACGTGCCTTAATCCTCTTATCAACAACTAACTTCTACTCCTTCACCATCTCCACATCAACAAACAAGTTATATAAAAGGGAGTATGTCCAAAATTAAAGGTTTCTTTATGTTTAAAAAAAGATATAAGCTATTTTATTTTCTGATAGTTTTACTCCATAAATAAAGATTACATTAAAAAAAAAGTATACATATTATTATACAAAAGTATTTTATTTCCTTGTTTGTTGTGTGTAATACATAACCAGATTTTGACCAAAGCAGAAATGAACAAAGAGAAGAAATAACTAAATGGCATAGGTAGGAGAAATTGACGTTTTTATATAAGTGGCGAAATCATTTATAGAAGGTTATAAAAACTGTCTTCATCCATCCGGAGAAAATTAATCACGTCCTTGGATTAGATGCCATTTAGTACGTTTATGTGGCTTAATTTTTATCTCTTTTGGAGCCTTTTTTTCACCCAGCAACTTCTCTTTTTCTATTTTCGAATAAATTAACCGAGATGGCTAATGCTAAACCAACACGGTGGTGTTTTAAGAGAGTCGGAGGTATTTTGAAGAACTCTACCGCATATGCATTCCGCTCCAAGTCCGAACGCGTACTGCTAGGCAGGCCCGTGTGTAAGGTCTACCCCGATAAAAGCCCCGATTTCTTTCCACCCTAGATCGCCACCGATATCGTGTCGTATGTAGCCCGTTTAACGATTAACGATCTATGACAAATACCTTTAAACTCGAGAAAGGCTTATTCCCATATACCGGACTATTTACGTCTTGACTACAAAGAACAACAAATATTTTTATATATATAGGTAGAATAAGGGTAATCAACGACCACTCAGTCAACCAGATGGTAAGTGGGTACTGTGGTCTATAGACACCTAAATCTATCCTCGATTAACAATCAAACTACAGATGCTTTGTCACCCCTGAGGACTAATATGGAATGCCTCGTTTCCAATAAAAAGGGTCGCCGGCTATTTACACTCTCCATACGAAACACAGCAGCATTAACCTACTGCTTTACGGTAATACTCTGTGAGAGCATAGTCCTACGCTCAGATGAAGTAAAAAAAAGGTTACTTTATCTGAGGTCCTACATCAGTGGAGCCACCTCAATCGTGCTTCAACTATAATATAGCTGCACTGTGGCTTTACCACGTACAATATTTGGACATTAATCTTAAGCTTTCACTCTAAGCGACATGCGCAGGTTCCACCTTGTTTTTTAAAACGTACCTACTGGCGGAACTTGGAAAGGTTGATGAACAGCACAGTAATTGTTTTAGATAAATAATTATCATGGACGCTCCTGACTGATGACAATAAATTTAATTCGTGTCTAGGGTTAATGACTTTCTTTTTCGGCCTCAAATGACAAACAGCATGAAGCTGAACATATGACATTTCTCTTTTTTTTTAATTGACAATGGCGGTGTGCAGCGTTCCGCGTGCCACTCACATAGTGTGCTGTAGGTGCTGCAGCGTGAACTAACGTGCTTGCCCAGCGTGGAGATAGCAACATAATGATATATCACCGCTAACTGTGGGAGTGCTAACCCGACGTGTTGCTACCTCAGACGAAATAATTGTGGAAATATCGTTTTGAATTTGGAATGTTATATTGATTAATTAGGAATGATAATATATTCATTGAAGTGAAGTGATACCTATATTACTTTTAAATAAATCAGCCGGTACGATACGCACACCACTAACTGTAAGTTAATTGTACTATACCTAACCTTCGCGCGAATGCAAGCAATAAGTTGACAAAGTTTTACCGCAACCTGATGAAGGCTATGGCACATAAAATACGAATAAACAAGCATTAATTTTTATATATTATAATATACGAGAATAATTATAGAATGTCCTTCTTATAAGCTTTACTACTGGTCCGGAAAAGAACTTCTGTCCTAGGAAAAATCGGCAAGAAACCCAGCGGGGACTTTTTCTTAAACATTAATTTACAAAATAATATTTTATACAATTAAGTATAAAAATGTTAAGTAAGGCATGTGGTAGCGATCACCTCATTCCCAGGAATAATAACCGTTATTGAACAATATTTTTGCTTAATAAACACTTTAAACTTTTTGATAGATGATGATGATGACTGGCACGTAGCAGAGCACGCTGCAGCTAGTATATTATGATTGTAGCGTGAATGGGTCGGCTCGACCGGGGTAGGACCACGCTCGCACGGAATACCAGTGTAAAATAGCAGTTTGATGGCAAGGCGTTCCATCTCAGTCCTCAGAGATGACAACGCATCTGCATTTTGATTCTTAATCGAGGAGACATGTCATGAGACTTGAGACGTCTACAGGACAGCATACATTTACCATCAGGTGGACTGTTCGCTGCTAGTTTGTCACCCTTATTCTATATATAAAAAAGTGAAAGTTGTCTTCAAAAGGGTTTCCAATGAAGAGCTATTAGTTAATGTGTAGGAAGCGGGTAATCGGTCAGCGGCCGGCCGTGGCCGTCACAACTATTTATACGCGTTGCTAGTCCCGCCGCCTGTGACGTCACTTCACGCCGCGCCGCTGCCCCGACACAGAGATGGCGGTTCTTTCTCGTATGTTTTCGGTTTTTTTTTCTTTAATCGAAATCTGATGAATTGGTTATAAGAAAATCTAGATCTCTTTACGATTTGCTTTTCTAGTTTGTATTTACAATATCAACAAATACAACAAAGCACAGATTACAAACGTAACTTTTTTAACTTCTTTAATTTTTAAGAGAAGGCGAAGTAAACTGAGCACACGGTCATATCTCGAGTTTTTAATAATTAAGTGAAAAACTGTCACTTCTTTACGTGTTTGGGTACATTCAACTAATTGTAATATGGTTCTAAAAACAGAAAAAAATAGAATCTCGATTTTCTAAGGTGAAATTATATCGATTCACTGGATCGACTAAGTATTGTGTATCGATTTAAAAATAGAACAAGAAACCGATTCTGCAGCATTCGGGACGCAAGTTCGGGGCCACGTACCCGCGTGCGTGGGCAGCAGATACACGCACGCCACGCTGCCCTACTAACCTTGCAGCTACTGTTGTGAACGGGGGCGTACACCTCCATGCGTTAGTACACCATCTTCCTGTATCTGTTCGCATAATTTTAAACGTAGGCAGTTAATTGTCATCTTTAAGTGTATTAAATGGAAGTAATTTTACGCATTTTATCGCGTTTAATTTTAACTTTTTAAGTCCCGATGTTTTGGGTGCTTTATAGCACAAATCATTATCTTTAATTCAGGGGTCTAATAACATTGGGTTTGCGTTTTAATGCAAGTTGCATTTATGCCTAATTTGACTCATAATGTCGACCTTACTTGCCGTGGTCAACGCTGCCGATTGACAGATGAGGTCTTAGCGATCGACTGAAGGACATAAAATCCATTCAAAATCAACACACTGATCACTAGCACAGAATAAATCACTAGTGAGGCAAAGGCAAATAGGTGAGTAGTTAGCGCAGTTGATAAGTGCATGGCTGCGGCGCCGCAGGCCGCGGGTTCAAATCCCACACTGGTAAAGTATTTATATGGAAGTAGTATATTCTTTAAAATAATTGTTTTGAGTGTGGATGTCTGTGAACTTGGAACTTTAACACGCCTGCACGATATAGGTGAATTTTTAGTATAGGTGTTACGTTTTTTAAAGCATAGATAAAGACAAAAGAAAATGTATGACAAGTGGGAGAGAGTAGGCCCTAGGTTGAAAACCCTCGCCACCAGCGTGGTGAATAGTATGGACTAAGGTCATATGGACTGAAATGGACTTTTAGGTAATGCATGTCAGGCAGTGCATCTATTGCCCGACTGCCCCAGACGGAGGGTAATGTTTTCGAGAGTGTGTACATATTATGTATGCTTGATGGATTTTAACATATGAGATGTCGTGAGATACGTCTTGATTGTGGGAGTGACGTCGGCTATATGATATATTTTTATATTGCATCTGCGAATACAAAAACTGGAAGAGGAAGTTTTTTTTAGTAAACTTTTTACTGACGGTTTTTTTTTTTAAATTTAGATTGTTTAAAAACCTATGTTAGCAATGAACTTAAGAGACTGTCCATGTGTGAGTGTTACGCAGCAACTTGTAGTTGATTTTACACGCGCTGTAGCATTTTACAAAAATGTTAATCAATGAACTGATTCAATTAGCTACTTTAAAGTACATATTGGATGATTATTAAATAGTACTACAACGGTACAAAATTAGTACACGCTAATTTGTGATCAAATTACATGACCAAGGTTTTGGAAACTACTTCTAGTTGTCGGTATTCTTGACGTATACTGTCGTTGAATAAATTTTTAGGTGCTTATTGTATAGCGTTTACTTTAACATATTTTACTCATTTTTAAAAACCGACGTTTCGGTTGCTTTACAGCACTCGCAAAACATGTTATATGAACTACGATGAAAATCCGTAAAATGAGTTTTATTTAATCTCTAGTATTCTTGTAAATATTAGAGGTCGTATTAATGCATACAGCCGTAACAAAATAAGGAATAATCGTGGCAGGGTCCCATACGAATTACGGATGGAGAACTCTCTCAATAAGAAGGTCTCTGCCTTCTGCGGTGGTATTTGAAAGTGTTTCTGTAGCCTCGGCGACCAAAGGCAGGCCGGACTTCACCATATAGGTCATGGCATGCTAGACAACAAGTTCGATCCTCGCCGACACCAGTTAAGCGGTGAAGTGAACGCTAAGGACACCCTACATGTCTTAGCAATTTGAAATATTTCGAATACATGTAAAGGCCGCCAACAGGCATTGACTTCAGCTGTCCTAAAACCTTTAGGAATGAAGAGATGCCTGGATGCAGGTGGCTCTGGATCGTGGTTTTTCCTTGCATTCCTTGAGTTTGTTCAACAGTAGGATTGCGAAGAGCTGTAATGATAAAAGAAGATTTATCTGCATATTATCTCTGTAAAGGCAGCAAAGTTTTTTATCGTAAGATTTTTTTTGTCTATAGCGCTGATAACATTAGACTATTTTTTGACTTGATCGTATTGATTGTTGTTCAATATTAGGAACTCCTCGTTGTTAATAAATTACTACGTTCATACGGTGGCTTTAAAAAAAAAAACTTCATTCATCTTCAAAATGTAAGCTCTCTTTTATACTACCAATAATGTTGTAAACATGCATATGTTTCAATAAGGAATAAAAAAAATTGCACACTGAATTGATAGGGTAGAATAATAGATTTAATAATTTTGTTAAGTTTTTTCTGCACCTTATTTATGCAAATAAACGATTTTGTTCATTCGATACTCATATCATATCATATGTTGTTTTTTATCTCTGACTTTTTAATTTTTGGATTAAATGTTGGGAACGTCTGATTTTAAAGTTTAGAATTGTATCGTTGAGGACCTCACTTCTCACAAGACAAAGACAAGAAATTAATGTTTGCGACTAACTTGACTCAGAAAACGTCGTACATGATATCGGTGTCGTGCGGCTTCGGTGTCGGGTTGTCGGAGCGCGGTGTGTGCCCACCGCGGCCAGGGTTACATTACCACCGCATAGGTTCTAATCCTGGAATTACGTTATGCTGTTATGCTTTGTTTTGTGTAATAAGTTAATAAGTGATTTCTGACTTTGATTTTCGATCGTTATTCGATACGTAATTAATATTTGCATACAGTTATTGGTTTCATGGTGTCTTATTTGCATTTACGCTTACCCCGAGTCTTAATTGAAAGGAAAATCTTCCCCGCCAATGTCCTGTGCACTCCTCTACATTTTATGATAAAGCATTCTCTGTGCTTTATCTTAAATATAACAGAACGCGAGTAACCCGGGTTCGATCCCCGCCGGCACCAATGTAATTGTTAATTGCAATTTTAAGTGCTGATTTACCATGAAGTGCTCGGCGATGAAGGAAACCATCGTGAGGAAACCTGCATGTCTGAGGAATAAGAAAAAAATATTTCGAGGACATGTGAAGTTCGCCAACACGCATTGGGGCAGCGCGGCGGACACTTCCTTGCCCTAAAATCCTCTCAGAAATGAGGGGAGGCCTGTGCCCAGCAGTGGGACGTATATAGGCTGTAACTTTACTTTTTATTCTCTGTGCTTGACTTTGAAACTCCTTATCCCAATCGAGAAGTGCTCAATTCTTACATTTGTTCAAGAAACAAGTTAAAGAACACTATTTGTCCGATGTGCATAAGTTGGTACCCATTCTTATTTTAGTGCACCCTACGCGTTAATCTTTCTCTTATTTTTATTTAATTATTTTGCTGGGTCTGGAAGAGATTGTTATGTATACTCATGTATATCAATAAGACTACTTTTGGTTTTTCCCTCAATATTTGTTTATTTTTATTATATTTACGTTTCCTTCGTGTACAATAAAGAGTATTGTATTATAATTCATCTCCTTGTCTGCAGGGATACTCGTGTGCATGTATTCATTATTATACTAAGCTCTGTGCATTTAATATTATCTAATATATAAAAATAATGTTGTTTGTTTGTATTTTATGCGCTGCCTTACCGTTCATCAAATTGCGGTATAACTTTATCAATTTATTGCTTGCACTTGCGCGAAGGGTACCGATATACGTACTAGTACAATTGACGTACAGTAGATGGTGCGCGTACCGTTCCGACCAATTATCGACATTATCATTATTAATTAAGCTGTATAACTCTTCCAAATTTAATTTAAATTTACACAATTATTTCTTCGGCGGCAACACCGTGTCCGCGCGAAACTAAATAAATATTAAATAACGTTAGTCAAACGGTATGTAAAAATGTAAATAGGCACTGTTGTACTCTTCTATACAAAATACAAAGTATTCTTCCATTTTACTTTATGGCAAATTATTTAATATTTGAAACTATCAGACAGAACTAAAATTTCATATATGATTTTAAACTCATGTTCTCAATGTGTACGATTTCAAATATTTCTCGATTGGGTTACGATCACAAAAACAAGAAAGAAATTAAGTGAAACTATTTAACGGATTTGATTGCGCAACTTTTTGATTCCCGACGTTCTCACTGATAACTGTAAGAAAGAAATTCTTACATTTTGTCATTGAGACAATAATTTGGAACGTTTAAAGCGAAGGAGAAAAATCTTCAAATATCTGTTAATGGAGGAGACATCAAAGAAGGTTCCTATTGAATACCTACTCCTATTCAGAAATAATCCGATTTAAAGCTTGTTCGGTTCACAAATTAGTTCAGGCTTATATTGTTACAAGCTTTAAGTATGACAGAAGTCATACTTAATACTTATACGTCTTCATTTCACTTCCTTCAAATATTTTTGAGCTTAAAAATATTTCAATGAAGTGCTGCCACTTTTTCGATTTCTTTGTAGTGTAATGCTTACCGTGTAGTGGCGGTGCGTTGTAAGAATATCCAATGCCCCTATATCATCCCGTGGCGTGGGTGTCGTAAAAGGCGACTGGGAGACAAATTAGGTAATCAAAATAAAAAAAACTGCGGCGTCCAAGCCGATTGCCGAGCGTGACGACTGTGGTAATATCCCCTATGCGGCAATCTATGGGGGAGGCCTGTGCTCAGATGTGCACTTTAATAAGCTGTTTCGGTAACCGTAATACGAGATTGCTCTTAAATTCTACATGCAAAGAATAAACTCGATGAATCATCACTAGCTGGATATTCTTGTACTAATATTGTTGTTTGTAATTTGTAAGTAACCAAATAGTAAGGCTTCCTTTAATTCGCCCATGTACGGTGACTTGGTGCGTCAACTTCTAGCGATCGAAAATTAATCAAACCCAGCTTCAAAAGTATCCTGTTACGATTGTGAGGGCACGCGTTATGCTGGTAAATAAATCCATGAGCCATCAACACTATGAATATAGGTCGTGTTTGTTATGATATCCATAACTTAGTCGGTTTTTAACTTAAGAATGCGAATAAAGGCGCGCTTGAAAAGGTTGTGGTTATTTTTGGAACAAATATTACAGCGCTATTAATTTTGCATATTTTGTCAAAAAATGAGCGTTAAGTCACTCTTTGATGTCGTCTCTTGTTTATTTTTCTTTTTAACTCAAAAACACGTTAACCACACTAGGATTTTCTCCCGTATCGTGGATGTAGTTATACGAGTACACACATAAATTTCACAAGAACAAACATTCAGATCAGGAACAATTATTTATAGGCCATACAAATACCAGTTCCATGCGGAATTCGAACCCGCGGCCCTCGGCGCAGTAACCTAATCCTAAGCCATTGTGCTAGCACTTTTAAGAGTACATCACAAGAACGAGGAAAATGTTCAAAATATGAAACTGTAAAAGATTAACAAACTTCGCGGAACTGGATTCTTTAATGTTGTAGTTTATGATCTGTATATGTAAGACATTGACGAATAGCATTCTATATACCATTGTCTACTTTCCAATGTTTTTTGAAAGAATAAGTGCGGGTGGGTGTTATTTAGTACAGTGAGTGGGAACTGGTTCTTCGATATCCGCCGTCTCTGACATTTCATCGGATATACATTAAAGGTTGACGACGCCTGCAATCGTTTCCATTAACCGTTACATTCATTCACAAGCCCTCTACTAAACATAGGCGTTTCACAAATAATACCACAAATCTTATCGACTTCCTGCATGTGTAACTGGTACCACGCTTACCCATAGGAGGCTGCCATTCGGAGACCTTTCTTCCCCATCGGTTGTCCGTTCTTTGAGCTGTATGGCTCATTGGCACTTCAGCTTACTGACACGTCCTAAGTACAGGTTGTAATCAACATAAATAATTGAACATAAATATTTAAGTTATGTCAATGTTAGAAACACTGTATCAATCACAATAATGCCTTGAATAAAACTAAATTTACGGATTTTATCGCGTTTATTTCACTACTTTTACTTATTTTTAATTCCCGACGTTTCGGGTGCTTTACAACAACCATGGTCACGGGGGAGACTGAGATGTTTGACGTCCCAATGTCATAGTTAGTCCGGCTACCTTCAGTTTTTGAATATTAATTTTTGGTCCGATTTACGCAAAACGAGCTTATAGTATCATGAAGTCTTGCAGTGGTATGCTTAGGTTTGGGTTTAATTTTGTTAATTATAGGATCCCAAGCAGGTGGCAGCACCCATCCATCTTCTCTATTGAAATTTGGATGTTTTTTAATTTCAATAGCCTCGCGTATCATCCTTGGTAGGAATCGGTGTTCTTTTGCGAGAATTTGTGGTTTATCAAAACGAATGTAATGGTGGGGACGATCTTGAACATGTTCGCAGACTGCAGACTTCCCGGAGCGTCGGTGCTTCACGTCAGCTATATGTTCTTTCACGCGGGTTTTTATGGATCTTTTTGTTTGACCTATGTAAGAGAGAAATCACAATAATGCCTTGTTGTTCGTGTCTCTGACATTTTATTCAATTTATTTAACTATTTATTAATCATCCAATTATATATAATGTTAGATGGATTGGAAAAATGTGTGTTTGTAAGTGGTTATAGTATTATAAGGTGGAGGTGTAACTGTGCGCCGCGGTACCGTGCCGCAATGATTGAACAGCGAATCTTGGGTTATCTCATTTTTTGTTACAGAACAAGGATGATAAACTAGCACACAGTCCATCTGATGGTAAGTGGATGCTGATTTATCCTCTATTAAGAATCAAAATGCAGATGCGTTGTCACCCCTGAGGACTAAGATAGAATACCTCGTTTCTAGTAAAATAGGTTTTTCGTTTCTCTACACTCACCATATGAAATACAGCAACATTAAGCTACTATTTTATGCTGGTATTCTGTGAGAACTGGTATTCTATGAGAGCGCACGAAAGGACCCCATTCGTGCTACACATTCAGTTGTGTAATATATAAATCAATGGTGCTACAACAATAATATAGATGCGGCGTGGCTCTACGACGCAAATAATTCTCAATACATTAAATGAAACTGACATTAAATTAACATTTTATGGCGTTTAATTTTGACTTTTTAATTAGCAACGTTTCTGGTGCTTTACAGCGGCCATGGATACGGGGTGACTGAGGTGTTTGACGTCTCCATCTCATAGTTAGCCCGGCTGCCTTCACTTTTATAATTTGAGTAGCGTTTGAGTATTTACCTTATAGCCAGCAGAGCAACCCGGGTTCGATACCCGCCGGCATCAATGAAATTTTTAATTGCGATTTTAAGTGCTGATTTACCACGGGCTTGGCGGTAAAAGAAAATATCGTGAGGAAACTTGCACGTCTGAAAAATAAGAAAAAAAATTGGGGTCAGCGCGATGGACACTTCCTTGCCCTAAAACCCCCCAGAAATGAGAGGACGCATGTGCCTAGTATTGGGACGTGTATAGGCTGTAACTTTAATTTTAAATACCAAACAACAGCACCCTCTTTGCCGTGTTCACATCCGGTAAAATACTTTGCCCGACGCCGGAGTAGCGTCAAAAATCAGATCGCCAATCCGCTTGCGAAATGTGGCGATTGTAGCAAATTTTCTTAATTGTTGTAAATGAGCCCAGCTGTTAGTGATTGAAGACCTGGTGATAATGGAACGAGATGAATTTAAACAGTGTATTTAATTTTAGAGTAGTTTAAGAGTAGAGGAAATGAGGGCGCTTGGCGACCGCGATACAGTTCTTATCTCAAGTGTTTGGATTAGGAAGTGCCCTCGAAAAAAATATACTGCGTAGATCGGACCAAACATTAATAATTAAAAGTTGAAGCTAGCCATCGGTAACTAAGACATCAGGACGTCAAACACTTCAGTCGTCCACTTACCATCACGTGCATTGTGTGCTCGTTTATCGCCCTTGTTTTTTAAAAAAAGTTTAAATGGCAAACATATAAACAGAAAATTTTAAATAAAGTTTAATGATGTTGTCGATAAGTTATCAATATAGAGAATTATACAGCACAAGCACCACAAATGCGCGATTTCCGCCGAGCAAGTGGCAAATGAGCGCTTGAAAGTTGTGCTTAACAATTTCGCTAGTTAAAATTGGGACGGGAATCGAACTTGAGGTGTTAGTGTACATGAAGTTAGTAGGCGTCTAGCTCTTGCGCTACCAGGTCTAACGTGTCTACAATACTGTATGCTAATCATATTCACCTTTATATTATGTACTGCTATATACGTAATTAGTCTCATACGTGAGTCTCATAATACAAATACGTTTATAGGTAACAATAAACTTTCGATGAATTGAGGTGCATCGACTGCTTATTTTCTTATTGCAACTGCAACTTTCTTCTGACCTGCTGGATATCAGCTGGTTTTTCCCGGGACAGAGGCTTTTTCTGAAGTCCGAACCCAGTGACAAAAGTAAAAATGATTTACAATAAAATTACTTGTAATCTCTTCTCTAATATATAAAAATTAATGTTTGTTTATTCGTATTTTATGCGGTGCTATACCGTTATATATCAGATATAAAACTCTGTCAACTTATTACTTTATTATTTTTTATGTTAATAAAGATTATCATTACTTGCACTTGAGCGAAGGTTATAGGCGTAGTAAATTTAACTTACAGTAGGTTGCACGCGTATCATAAATAAATAAACACTCACTTCTGTCACCCAAAGGGGTAGGTAGAGACTACAGACTTCCATTTGGCACGATCCTGACATAGCTCTCTCGCCTCCTTTATATCCATTTAATATCTACGCATACACGCTCGTCGGTTAAGGGTACGCACGTATCGTACCTACAAATTTATTTGAAAGTTACATATCACATTCAACTTCAATCAATGTGTTATCAGTTATCACAATAAAAGTCTTCGAAATTTAAAACGATATTTCCACAATTATTTCTTTTGCGGCAGCATCGCGCCGGGTACCAGCTGGTATTGAATAAAGAAATATTCTGTTTTACTCCTTCAATAAGAATTATTTGTATCTATTTTGAATAAAAAATGTTATATTCTATTCTACTGTTTATAACTCTGTTATACTGAGGTCCTAATTTTTAAGGACAATGTTTTATGACATAAAATTGCAATAAACAATGTCAATGGCTCCGGCGGGAATCGGATCCGGGTTGCTTGTACTGAGTAATTTACTGTGATCACTTAGCCCCTGAGCTACCATGGCTTTAAAACGTGCTCAGTGGTGTAAAAAACATCGTGAGGTACACGTTTTGTGTTCGTATCTGGTGTATGGTTTCTTTCATAGCCGATCATTTATTAGAGTATTTGGTTGAAGTTCCTTGATTAACTTGTTTAGAAAAGTCAACGGAGAAATTCTTACTTAGAGCTTGTTACCTTGGTACCGTTAGAGCATGTCTTGCGCCACTGCTGGACATTGGCCTCCCCATAGATTGTCTCATATAAGTGCATAGGGGACATTCGCCGTGGTTGCTATGCTTTGCGGAGGGGTGGGCAACCGCAGTTTTATATTTTTTACTTGTTATTAGAAAACAGCTTGTGCCATCTAATGTTTTGTTTCCTCTGTCGCCTCTCACGACATCCACGGTACGGATATGGGGAAGTGGATATACTCACACCGCCACTAAACGGTCACGACGTCCACGGTACGGATATGGGGAAGTGGATATACTCACACTGCCACTAAACGGTCACGACGTCCACGGTACGGATATGGGGAAGTGTATATACTCACACCGCCACTAAACGGTCACGACGTCCACGGTACGGATATGGGGAAGTGGATATACTCACACCGCCACTAAACGGTCACGACCTCCACGGTACGGATATGGGGAAGTGGATATACTCACACCGCCACTAAACGGTCACGACCTCCACGGTACGGATATGGGGAAGTGGATATACTCACACCGCCACTAAACGGTCACGACCTCCACGGTACGGATATGGGGAAGTGGATATACTCACACCGCCACTAAACGGTCACGACCTCCACGGTACGGGTATGGGGAAGTGGATATACTCACACCGCCACTAAACGGTCACGACGTCCACGGTACGGATATGGGGAAGTGGATATACTCACACCGCCACTAAACGGTCACGACCTCCACGGTACGGATATGGGGAAGTGGATATACTCACACCGCCACTAAACGGTCACGACGTCCACGGTACGGATATGGGGAAGTGGATATACTCACACCGCCACTAAACGGTCACGACGTCCACGGTACGGATATGGGGAAGTGGATATACTCACACCGCAACTAAACGGTCACGACCTCCACGGTACGGATATGGGGAAGTGGATATACTCACACCGCCACTAAACGGTCACGACGTCCACGGTACGGATATGGGGAAGTGGATATACTCACACCGCCACTAAACGGTCACGACCTCCACGGTACGGATATGGGGAAGTGGATATACTCACACCGCCACTAAACGGTCACGACCTCCACGGTACGGATATGGGGAAGTGGATATACTCACACCGCCACTAAACGGTCACGACGTCCACGGTACGGATATGAGGAAGTGGATATACTCACACCGCCACTAAACGGTCACGACCTCCACGGTACGGATATGGGGAAGTGGATATACTCACACCGCCACTAAACGGTCACGACGTCCACGGTACGGATATGGGGAAGTGGATATACTCACACCGCCACTAAACGGTCACGACGTCCACGGTACGGATATGGGGAAGTGGATATACTCACATCGCAACTAAACGGTCACGACCTCCACGGTACGGATATGGGGAAGTGGATATACTCACACCGCCACTAAACGGTCACGACGTCCACGGTACGGATATGGGGAAGTGGATATACTCACACCGCCACTAAACGGTCACGACCTCCACGGTACGGATATGGGGAAGTGGATATACTCACACCGCCACTAAACGGTCACGACGTCCACGGTAGCGGATATGGGGAAGTGGATATACTCACATCGCCACTAAACGGTCACGACGTCCACGGTACGGATATGGGGAAGTGGATATACTCACATCGCAACTAAACGGTCACGACCTCCACGGTACGGATATGGGGAAGTGGATATACTCACACCGCCACTAAACGGTCACGACGTCCACGGTACGGATATGGGGAAGTGGATATACTCACACCGCAACTAAACGGTCACGACCTCCACGGTACGGATATGGGGAAGTGGATATACTCACACCGCCACTAAACGGTCACGACCTCCACGGTACGGATATGGGGAAGTGGATATACTCACACCGCCACTAAACGGTCACGACGTCCACGGTACGGATATGGGGAAGTGGATATACTCACACCGCCACTAAACGGTCACGACCTCCACGGTACGGATATGGGGAAGTGGATATACTCACACCGCCACTAAACGGTCACGACGTCCACGGTACGGATATGGGGAAGTGGATATACTCACACCGCCACTAAACGGTCACGACGTCCACGGTACGGATATGGGGAAGTGGATATACTCACACCGCAACTAAACGGTCACGACCTCCACGGTACGGATATGGGGAAGTGGATATACTCACATAGCCACTAAACGGTCACGACGTCCACGGTACGGATATGGGGAAGTGGATATACTCACACCGCCACTAAACGGTCACGACGTCCACGGTACGGATATGGGGAAGTGGATATACTCACACCGCCACTAAACGGTCACGACGTCCACGGTACGGATATGAGGAAGTGGATATACTCACACAGACACTAAACGGTCACGACGTCCACGGTACGGATATGGGGAAGTGGATATACTCACACCGCCACTAAACGGTCACGATGTCCACGGTACGGATATGGGGAAGTGGATATACTCACACCGCAACTAAACGGTCACGACGTCCACGGTACGGATATGGGGAAGTGGATATACTCACACCGCCACTAAACGGTCACGACCTCCACGGTACGGATATGGGGAAGTGGATATACTCACACCGCAACTAAACGGTCACGACGTCCACGGTACGGATATGGGGAAGTGGATATACTCACATCGCAACTAAACGGTCACGACGTCCACGGTACGGATATGGGGAAGTGGATATACTCACACCGCCACTAAACGGTCACGGTTAAAAGAATACGTAATTATCTTCTTTTTTCCTGGATACTTCTGTGCGTATGATGCTAAATTGTTTTTTTGTTGTTTTTCAGGAGGCGGAGTTGAGTACGTGGACGGCGTTCCTTCAGCGCGCTGTGGATGCCACGTACAACACCGAAGTTGTAATCGACAACCTGCACAACATGATCGGTAAGTCAAAGATCCTTATCAATAGTACCGGAGGTTGTAATCTTTATCCTTGAAATGAGGTAGGTACCGGATTCTCTCATACAATCACCATGCGACAGCACTTGTGGTATAACGTCCCAGCGTATATATGCCCGACTTTTGGGCATAAATCTCCTTTTCTTATAGAGTAAGGATAACAAACGAACACATAGTCTACCTGATGGTAAGTGGACACTGTGGTCCATACATATCCACATTTATCCCTGACTTAAAATCAAAATGCAGGTGTGTTTCAGCCCTGAGAACTAAGATGGAATGCCTCGTATCCAGTAAAGAGAGTCTCCGGTTCTCTACACTCACCATACGAAACACAGCAGCATTAATAACATAGTGTTTCAATCTTTTATAAATAAATTTATAATAATCTTTACAGATTCGCATCAATATTTTAATATTATGATTTTTTCCATAAATATTTAAATGGGTTTTAATTGAGAATAAAAAATAGCCTTCATTATCTATTGTCATAAACAAAATACAGAAACATATTTAAAAACGTTTCGTTTCTGCTATAGTAAGAGCATTAGTTTTTGTTTTTCATTTTCTGTTTAAAAAATGCTTTTATGAATGTCCCATGTATTACAGAAATATCATTCATCATTACAGCCCTTCACAAGTCCTCTGCTGAACATAGGCCTCCCCCAAGTAACGCCACAAAGCACGGTCCTGAGCCATCTGCATCCATTGACTTCCTGCATATCTTACCAGGTCGTCACTCCATCTAGTAGGGGGTCGTCCTACACTACGCCTACCGGTACGAGGCTGCCACTCGAGAACCTTTATTCCCCATCGGTTATCGTTTCTTCGAGCTATA
The DNA here is from genome assembly GCA_907164705.1 of Parnassius apollo. Classification (NCBI taxonomy): domain Eukaryota; kingdom Metazoa; phylum Arthropoda; class Insecta; order Lepidoptera; family Papilionidae; genus Parnassius; species Parnassius apollo. Next base: position 693,264 of record CAJQZP010000620.1, on the reverse strand, counting down.
TGGCCGGCCCATTGCCACTTCAGCTTACTAATCCGTTGGGCTATGTCGGTCACTCTGGTGTTACTGCGGATATTCTCATTTCTGAGTCCCTCACGCAAAGAAACTCCGAGCATAGCCCTCTCCATAGCTTGCTGAGCGAACTTGAGCGTCCTCATACGGCCAGCAGTGAAAGACCACGTCTCTGATCCATAAGTTATCACTAGCAACACGCACTGGTTGTACAATCTAGTTTTCAGAGTTTGAGGTATACTTGACGAGAAGATGTGTCGTAATTTCCCGAACGCTGCCCAGCCGAGTAAAATCCGTCGATTGACCTCTCGGTCGCAGTTGGACTTACCTAGTCGGACTATTTGTCCCAGGTAAACGTACTCGTCAACAACTTCGAGCATAGTGCTCCCAACAACTACCGGCATAGGTGTGACATGGACATTAAACATGATCTTTGTTTTGTCCATATTCATCTTAAGACCTATCCGTTGGGAAACACCATTGAGGTCATTGAGCATAGTGCTTAGGTCCTCCAGCGATTCTGCCATAAGGACTATATCGTCGGCAAATCGAAGGTGAGTGATGTACTCGCCATTGATGTTAATACCGTATCCTTTCCAGTCCAGTAGCTTGAAAACATCTTTCAATGCAACGGTGAGGAGTTTCGGGGATATAACGTCACCCTGTCTTACACGTCTCTGCAGTTGGATAGGTTTCGAACTCTGTTTCTGTACTCGGATAGCCATCGTAGCCCTACTGTACAAACACTTCAGCACTTCGATATACCGACAGTCAACATGGCACCGCTGAAGGGACTGTAGCACCGCCCAAATTTCGACGCAATCCAAGGCTGTCTCATAGTCCACATACGCCAGGCAAAGTGGCAGATTATACTCTTCGGTCTTCTGTACAATCTGCCGCAGGGTATGTATGTGGTCTATGGTACTGAAGCCTTTCCGGAAACCGGCTTGTTCGAGAGGCTGGAAGTCGTCGAGTCTGCGTGCGAGACGATTCGTAATGACTCTCGAAAACAGCACATAGACGCGGCTCAGAAGGGAAATTGTTCTATAGTTCGTCAAGAGAGCGTTGTCGCCTTTCTTAAAGAACAAGACCACCGCACTTCTGCTCCACACCTCCGGAGTAGTGCCACCATGGACGACGGAGTTGAAGAGCTTCTTTCTGAAGGACTTTAAGTACCGGTGTTCCACCCGCATCCAGAAGCTCCGCTGTAATTTCATCCTGGTAAAGGTGCTGGAGAGCCATTCTAATCTCGCTCAGAGATATCATCGGAATAGTGTCGGATAAGACTTGCTCTTGGATCGTTACTCACTCTTGCGTGTGGCTCTAACGATGATGTGTACAGCTGCCCATGGAATCTCTCAATCTCACTCGAAATCTCAAGTGTCCCGGAAACGATGCTGCCACACTTAGTCTTCAGCTTTGACAGTTGGCTCTTTCTGGCAGACAGATCTCTGGCAAAGACTTTGGAGCCCTGGTTCCGCTCGATCGCTTCTTTAATACGAGCAGTATTAAAGTTGCGTAAGTCTCGCCGCATGCATTTGGAGATCTGTCTGTTCAGTTGCCTGTATGCTGTCAAATCTGTTGACGATTTCAGTCTCATCTCCCGTCTAACAGCCATGAGATTAAGAGTGTGATCGGAGAGTTTTTGTATTTGAAAAGGAACACAGGTTCGCGAGTCCTCTCAATCCGGCCGCGAAGGACCAATTGAAAAGGACCTAGCGGATCGGGTACTAAGAAACAGGAATCGAGGCTTCTCTCGATCCGGCCTCCTATCACGCCTACGTTGGGTTCGGGAACAACGTATGTGATCTCCGCAACGGAGTAACACACTAGGGCGATAACCTCTTCCTTTTCAGCAAGTAGGTTCAGACGGGGATTACGGGTCTTCCGAAGTCGTCCCGGTCCCGACGCCTTAATTCTTCGATGTGGACTGTATAACTTAAAGGATCTTGGGAATGAAACAGCAATTATCTTCAAACCGTTCCGCGAGAGAGTAATCACTTTTCCCTATACTGCTGGTTTTTCACTTTTCTTGAACTTTTCCTCGGATTTTCTTATTTATTTCCGAACTATTTCCGAACTTCCCCCGAAGGATTCCCGAACGATTCCCGAACTTCCCGAACGAATTGCAATAAAACCCGTTCACTAAGCTACCCCAGAGCTATACGCGAAAGTGAGCCGCGTCATCTGCGCGCTTGCGCAACTTAATTACATGAATTTGTACTATTACTCTCTCACGTTTCACTCAATATCTTTATTTATTCAAATCATATACAAATACAATTTATCAACATAGGTAGTACAAAACAATATCTACACCATGATATATATCATATCCTCATATCATAAAAAACCTTTTATTTATTAAACGAAAACTGCCTATTTTACTCACAAGTTCGAAATCGAAATTTCTTAAATATTTAACACAGAAAGTTAAAACAATGTTTCTCACTTGAATTTATACATAAGCTAACCAATACAATAGTTTAATTTACATTTTTTTCTATTTATTTCACTATTTAAAACACTTTTAAATTTCTTATACAAAACTATCATTATTTCACTTATACACAGGAATTTTCACATGAAAATAACACAGAATTTACCTTTTTAGCACGTACAATTAACCTGAAATATTTTACAAGTAATTTTTACATAAATCACTGAATTACAAACATTTTAAATTTTTACATATTCGGCCTCCTAAGGGCGTGGCCAGCGTGCTTCTGTGTACTCACGCTATGTGAACAACTAACTTTGCACGGCTCTCGGCTATCAGAAAAAATTAAATTATGAAATACACCAATTTTGACCATATTAGGCAAATTAAATGCTTTTATACAATTTTCGAACTGTACGAAACTATCTTTAATCAGATAACAATATAAATGAATGTTCTCATTAATCAATCATAACAAATAGGCATTTGTTTTCGTACAAAACGTATCAAACTTATACAAAACAACATTTATGCAATTAATATCCATTAATTCTGCCTATGCACAGAGTGATTATCTCGACCGGGGAACAAATCCGGTAACATAATTTATATCTTAAATTCCTTACGAATTTATTAAGCGATATTACTTAGGAAAACAAACAAACTAGTCCGGCCTGGGAGTCGAACCCAAGACCTTCATATCATTAATTCGACATTTCTTAAAGATTTAACTAAGCATTCTCTTATCAGAGCGTCGTTGCTCGTGACTACCCCTTTTTTCATAGCAACGTCATCGGTTGATTTAATAAACTGAAACATTTTTATAGGCGCGTCGCCAACAATCTCCCCCCCGTGCGTTAGCACCATCATTTGGGAGGCGTCGCGGGTACCAGGACTATTATTCTGGATGTAGGTCTCCTCAAGATACCTGTGCTAGTAATGACGTCAACCACTCTGGTGTGACCGTCTGGTCCCGGTAACGTTCTACTAATTTTACCTTTTGGCCACGTATTTCGTGGCAACGAATGATCTATTATCAAAACAATATCGCCTTCTTTAGGTTCCATGAACTTGCCGTTATCACCTGTTCGAGGTATTAACGTAGGCATGTATTCTTTCAGCCATCTTGTCCAAAAATGGTCGGCTAACCTCTGTGCAGCTTTCCAATTGAGTTGACCCGTCAGATGTCGCTCTAAAAATAATCCAGGTGGTCGATCACCACATGAGCGTCCCAGAAGAAAATGATTGGGTGTCAAACCCTCTTCAGGACTATCCATACTGAATGTTACTAGAGGTCTGGAATTTACCGTATGCTCTGCTTCTAAAAGTAACGTATGTAGAACCTCCTCTCGTGGGCTCTTCTCTTTAAGCGTAGCGGTCAACGCAATTTTAATCGATCTTACTAACCTCTCCCAGGCGCCACCCATGTGCGGTGCTCCCGGAGGTATAAATTTCCATTTAATATATTTATTAAATGACTCGTTTGTCATGCCCTCATAGCATTCTTCGCATGCTTTCAATAATTCTTTATTTGCAGCTTTGAAATTTGTCCCGTTATCGCTGTATATAACGGCTGGTTTTCCTCTTCTGGCGATAAATCGCCTTAACGCCATTATCATTGACGCTGGTGTCAATGAGGCTGCTAATTCCAGATGTACTGCTCTGGTGGTCAGACACGTGAATAAAACGCCCCAACGTTTTTCGTGTCGCCTTCCTATAGTCACACTCATAGGACCAAAATAATCTACAGCTGAGCATGTAAAAGGTGGCTCATGATGAGCTATTCTTTCCAGAGGAATATTTCCTTGTGGCACGTTTTGCGGCTTTGACCTGTATGTCCTGCACCACTGACAATGGTGTGACACACTTCGTACTACATTACGCAAGTTCAAGACGTAAAATTTCTGGTTCACCTCATTCATCACCGTCTGGTGATTGGCGTGTCCAAAATGATGATGAACTTCTCTAATCATCATTTTAACGATTTCGTGTTTACCGTCTAATATGACAGGTTTTCTACTTTCCTCGGTCAAATTAGACTTGAAAGGTAAACGTCCATTTAAACGGAGTAAGTTATCCTCTCCTATTTCCATAGATAATTTACTTAAGCGTGAACTTCTTTCAACGCTTTTGCCTGCTTTCAAACATTTTATTTCCGAATGAAAACACTCGTCTTGAATGAATCTCCAAATTAATATTTCCGCTTTTTTCAAGAGCGCTGTGTCCAACGCGCTATCGGGTCCTTTAACCGACTTTGCTAAAACTTTGTTGGAACACATTACCGACTTTTCGGTTGCGTCGTCGGGTCCTTTAACCGACTTTCTTAAACTCTTGAATTTTTCTACCGCTTGTAAGGTGCGTGTAGTTGCTCCAAGGAATTTCTTAAAGCTGCTAAATCGTCCGTAGTCGGGTAGACTTAACGGTTCTTGCTTTCTTAACGTATTTACGCCCTTTGGCGATTTTTCTTCACCTGTTTCTAAGCTATTTATGGTGTCCACTTGTTTGGGCCATAAATCAGGACTTTTCCTGAGGAATTCAGGTCCTTGAAACCAGCGATGACTTACATCGAAGGTGGAAGGAAAATTTCTAGTGGCGTCGTCTGCCACGTTTTGTGACGTTGGAACCCATCGCCATTCACATGGCTTACTGTGATCTTCGATCTCAGCCAATCGATGAGCAACGAATGGTTTAAAAGCGCGAGGATCCGACTTAATCCACGCTAACACTGTACGTGAGTCTGTCCAAAACACTCTCTCGGACATCTCGTACTTGCTCTCTTCACTAACCGAAGCAGCCAGTCTGCTGCCCATAAGAGCTGCTTGCAATTCAAGCCTTGGAATCGAAATTGGTTTCAATGGCGCTACTCTTGCCTTTGCGGCGATCAGCGTAATCAGCCTTATTCCTTGCTCGTCCGTGGTGACGTAATACACCGCGGCAGCGTATGCTTTTTCACTAGCATCCGTGAAAGTATGTAACTCTCCTTTGCCGATGCCTTCAGCAACGGGTCTAGGTACTTCTAAGTGACCTAATTTCTTCACTTCCGATATCCATTTACAAAATAACACGTGTAACTCGTGTGAAACTTCTTCATCCCAAGAGATGCCTGTCCTCCATACTTGCTGGATCAGCGACTTCCCTTGAATCGTTATGGGTGATGCGAGTCCCAAAGGATCGAAGACTGACATCACAGCGCTAGTTATCTCCCTCTTCGTAGGCGGTCGTAAACCCTCCATCACCTCTTCCGGTGTGCTACGAAGACTTGTGGAAAAAACTTATTATATCCCGTTTGATATTCCAAATCAAACCTAACGTGCGCTCTGTGTGCTCTTTATCTCCAAGCGAAGCACTGTCGCTCTTATATTTATTTTCCATATTACTTAAAACTTCGGGTCGGTTGCTAGCCCATCCCCTCAGTTGGAAAGAAGCATGCTTATGTAATTCATACATATCGTTTACTATCCTTTCGGCCGTCGTCACGTCGGAAAATGCCTGTAGGTAATCATCCATATAAAAATTGCTTTCCGTAGCGGAAGCTGCTTCTGGATAGATATGTGCGTTGTCCTGCGCATTTCTATTCTTTACATACATAGCGATGCATGGTGATGATGCCGCTCCAAATATGAGTGACGTCATTCTATACTCTTCCGGTGGCGCGTCACGATTGTGCCGCCATAAGAATCGAAGGCTATCCCTGTCTTCTTCCCGGATTTTCACTTGCAGGAACATTTCCTTAATGTCTGCCATTACTGCCACGCTTCCTTCTCTGAATCGTAGCAGAACTCCGAACAACGACTTCAATAAGTCCGGTCCGGTCAACAACGCATCGTTAAGACAACGTCCGCCCGTCCTTGCGGCGGCGTCGAAAACTATCCTTATTTTCTTCTTTTGTGGGTGAGTCACTGCGAAGTGAGGAAGGTACCACGTACGTGGGGAAATGGAAATATGGTTCGCTTTCTCTGCGTAACCGTTAACGATGAGATTTTCAATTTGCTTCTCGTATTCCTTTTTCAACTCGCTATTTTTGTCGAGCTTTTTCTCAATATTAAACAGGCGACTTTCAACCTGTGCCCTATTCGATGGCAAGCACTCATTGTCTGTGCGCCATAACAAAGCAGTCTCGTACCTATTATTAGGTATACGACGTACCGTTTTGTTCAAAATATTTAAAGCTCGTTCTTCTGGGTCGTTCACGGGCTTTCTAGCCGATACTCCCAGAGATTCCAAACTAAAATAATCCTTGATTAATTTATCCATATCTTCCTCCTTCTTGGTGGAAATGTGGTTAACAATCTTGATTGGTTTAATGCCACCCGATATGTGACCATGCAAAACCCACCCCAGTTTGGTGAGCGATGCTACAGGTAGGTTCTTACCTCCCGAAACCAATTCACGAGTAACTATGAGATGCCAATTGTCCTGACCAATCAATATGGTAGGCTTGGACCTCTCATACATCAACTCATCCTTGATCGGTGTCAAATGAGAACACCGTTGCAATAATTCTCGGCTTACCGACTGAGGAGCGAGGTTAAGTGACTTAATTGTTTGTACACTTATCTCTTCTAAGTCGCTCGAATAAATGCCTTTTATTTTAACGTTTAAGCGATACGAACTATCGTCGTTAATTCGCTTACCTCCCACGGCTTCGATACGTAATCCCTCTTTACGTCCGCGAGGCGCTAACTTCTGAGCCATCCACTCCTCTATGAGTGTCATGGTCGATCCCTCATCCAGAAGAGCTGTTGTCCTGACCTTTCCTCTAGGCCCATGCAACTCGACCGGTATGATCTTTAAATATGCACATGCCAGTGCATTTACTGTACTAACAGTTGTAATCTGAGCATCTTTACCCCCTCGTCCCCTTGTGGCGAGGTATTTTCATTGGGGTATCGGTGTAGCATTCGATGATGTGACATTCTACATCCTTCTACACCACATTTTTTCGCTTTGCACTCTAACCTCCTATGGTTAGGTGACAAACATTGGAAACATACTTTGGCCTTTTTGACGGCTTCCCATTTCTCGCGAATATTCATGTCCTTAAACTTGTAACAACTCACTATAGAGTGCTCCTTGTTGCATATAACACACTTATGTGTTACCCGACTTACAGGCTTGTCCTGGGTTATCATAACCACTTGTCGGTTGTGCCTTTTATTATTTCGGCGTTCTAAACGCTCGCTCATATTACTTCGGCGCATATAGCGCTCGCTCTCGGCACAGCTGCGTACACCTCCCTTTGCAGTGTGTACAGTTTGCTTCCTGAATTCAGGACGCTTCCTTTTTTCAGGCGCATTTTCATTGCTTAAGGACGTTCCAAATTGTTCACTCAATAAATTTAAAAACTTGGCCATCTTCTGTAACTCTGGCTCCAAAGGATATTGAGCTCGATATTCAAACCATTTAAATTTAATCATAGTTCCAAGTTTCTCCACTATGCGGCTCACTAACTCCGGTGAGTATAAATACTGTGGTTGATTCAACGCTTGTATTGTGGCAACCACGTTCGTAATACGACTTGCAAAAGATCCTATATTTCGGCAATCTTCTGCCAATCTTGGCATACGCTTTACATTCTCGATTTCGGCTAGAATGAGCATCTCAACCCTACCGAATCTTCTTTCGAGAGCGTTCATTATTTCTTCAGGTTCACATAAAGTAAATAACAGCGACTTAACCGCCTCTTTAGCGGTGCCCTTTAATGCCCTCCTAAGGCGTGCGACATTTTGCACCCCTGAAAATTGGCCTTTTGTGTCTTCAAACACCGTTTTGAAAATTATCCATTCACCTGGGTCTCCATCGAACACCGGTAATTCCTGGAGGAAATGAAGCTGGGAAGATTTATCTTTACCAGCTATTTTTATTGCACTCACAATCGCTTCGGTCAATTCTGACACCTCACTCGCGTGTGTTTTCTGTGCATTTCCTAGGTTGCGCTCGACCTCCGCCCCTTTGCGGCGTGATCCTTTACACGCTTCCTTATCAGTAATATCGGGTTGTGCTACACTAACCGGCGCGCTCATTATGGTTTGCTGAACCCAACTCCTTACGAAAGGTTCCACCTGAGTATTCCGCTCTTCACCATCCTCACTCGAGTCGATCTCCTCTTCTCGGTTGAGTCGTGCCAACTCCCATTGAGACTTGGCTAAGGCAGCAGCTGCCTGTGCTCGTTCGAGCTCTGAGCGTTCGAATTTAATCCGCGCCTCTAATTCGGCTTTCAGCCTCGCCGATCGCGATGACCTACTACCTCTCTGTGACCCTTTATCACTAGTGTGCCCGATTACTGTCCTTGACGATGCCGCTTCTTCGGTCCTTTGACCTACTTTTTCGACCACCGTTTCACTCCTGGATATAACGGATTGTTGTGCGGTGCTGGCCTGCGTACCACTGGTGTCCGTCCTGTTGCTCGTCGTTGCCATGGACGTCCCTGAGTCCCACGTGCATGTGGACGTGTCTGTGGTGGCTCCACTTGAAGGAGTTGCTCCATTTGACGCAGTAGCTGTGGTCGCTCCAGATGATTCCGCTTCTTTAGCTTTTCTTGAGAGCCCTGTCCTTGTCCTGCTCCCTTCGCTTCTCCCTGTCTGGTCTTGTGCCTTCTTCATCTTGCAGGAAGGTGATTGTTGGCCTACGGTCCCTAACTGTCCCTACAGTCCCTACAACCCCTTACCTACAACCCTTCTACACCCCAACCTAACACCACTACCCCTCCCCCCTTTTATCTCCCAACCCTACAACCCTACTACCACCCTAACAGCCCTATCAGCCCTATCAATCCTGAACGGGGCCTACCGAGGTGAGCCGTCCAGGGATGGAGTCGTGCAGGAATGGAATGGAGGAAAGGTTTAGGAACTGTCCCGCCAAGGAATATGACGAAGTCAGTCGAGCGGTAGTGCAAGCGCAGTCTCGCTCGAGAGAACTGCTCCACCCGAAGGTGTTATGCCAGAGCCCAACCGTTTGGCACCGTTAGGTGGTCGGGATGTATGCTGTGCTCGCCGCCCAGTTGCCGGTGACGCCTCGTCCAAGCGCCCTCCTCCGGCCGCGATGCAGTCAGGTGCCCACGCGCACCCTCGCCCGGCAGCAGCAGTGGTGGATGCTTTTTGCACCCTGATGACCCGACGGGAAATGCCGGACACGGTCGTCCGACAGGAAATGCCAGACACGATCGTCTGACAGGAAATGCCAGACACGATCGTCTGACAGGAAATGCCGAGCACGCTTGCCCGACAGGAAAAATGCCAAGCCCTGCTTGGCCACGATGAGTGCCTTCACAAGACACCTGCGCCCGGCTGCGATATGTGCCCCATGCGAGCACACGCCCCAAGCTGCAATCCCGGTTTTCTTTCTTCCGGTAGTTCCAGGTCCAGCCCTTCAGTGCTGCCGTCCTGGTCTTCAGGCCTTTGGTCCTATTGCTTCAGCTCAAACCTCTGGCTTCCTTCGGTTGCTGATCTTCACTCGGCTTCCGAAGGTCTTCTTCTTCCACAACCAGCAGTCCACAGCTGGTTCCTTGAACCAGCTGGCGGGGTTCGGGTGGTCTTCAATCCGGCTCGAAGGACCAATTGAAAAGGAACACAGGTTCGCGAGTCCTCTCAATCCGGCCGCGAGGGACCAATTGAAAAGGACCTAGCGGATCGGGTACTAAGAAACAGGAATCGAGGCTTCTCTCGATCCGGCCTCCTATCACGCCTACGTTGGGTTCGGGAACAACGTATGTGATCTCCGCAACGGAGTAACACACTAGGGCGATAACCTCTTCCTTTTCAGCAAGTAGGTTCAGACGGGGATTACGGGTCTTCCGAAGTCGTCCCGGTCCCGACGCCTTAATTCTTCGATGTGGACTGTATAACTTAAAGGATCTTGGGAATGAAACAGCAATTATCTTCAAACCGTTCCGCGAGAGAGTAATCACTTTTCCCTATACTGCTGGTTTTTCACTTTTCTTGAACTTTTCCTCGGATTTTCTTATTTATTTCCGAACTATTTCCGAACTTCCCCGAAGGATTCCCGAACGATTCCCGAACTTCCCGAACGAATTGCAATAAAACCCGTTCACTAAGCTACCCCAGAGCTATACGCGAAAGTGAGCCGCGCCATCTGCGCGCTTGCGCAACTTAATTACATGAATTTGTACTATTACTCTCTCACGTTTCACTCAATATCTTTATTTATTCAAATCATATACAAATACAATTTATCAACATAGGTAGTACAAAACAATATCTACACCATGATATATATCATATCCTCATATCATAAAAAACCTTTTATTTATTAAACGAAAACTGCCTATTTTACTCACAAGTTCGAAATCGAAATTTCTTAAATATTTAACACAGAAAGTTAAAACAATGTTTCTCACTTGAATTTATACATAAGCTAACCAATACAATAGTTTAATTTACATTTTTTCTATTTATTTCACTATTTAAAACACTTTTAAATTTCTTATACAAAACTATCATTATTTCACTTATACACAGGAATTTTCACATGAAAATAACACAGAATTTACCTTTTTAGCACGTACAATTAACCTGAAATATTTTACAAGTAATTTTTACATAAATCACTGAATTACAAACATTTTAAATTTTTACATATTCGGCCTCCTAAGGGCGTGGCCAGCGTGCTTCTGTGTACTCACGCTATGTGAACAACTAACTTTGCACGGCTCTCGGCTATCAGAAAAAATTAAATTATGAAATACACCAATTTTGACCATATTAGGCAAATTAAATGCTTTTATACAATTTTCGAACTGTACGAAACTATCTTTAATCAGATAACAATATAAATGAATGTTCTCATTAATCAATCATAACAAATAGGCATTTGTTTTCGTACAAAACGTATCAAACTTATACAAAACAACATTTATGCAATTAATATCCATTAATTCTGCCTATGCACAGAGTGATTATCTCGACCGGGGAACAAATCCGGTAACATAATTTATATCTTAAATTCCTTACGAATTTATTAAGCGATATTACTTAGGAAAACAAACAAACTAGTCCGGCCTGGGAGTCGAACCCAAGACCTTCATATCATTAATTCGACATTTCTTAAAGATTTAACTAAGCATTCTCTTATCAGAGCGTCGTTGCTCGTGACTACCCCTTTTTTCATAGCAACGTCATCGGTTGATTTAATAAACTGAAACATTTTTATAGGCGCGTCGCCAACAGTATTCTTCTGCGGCGGGTCTTGCAGAACTTAGCTCCGACCGCATTGACAGTTTCCACGAGCTTGTCATTTATATCATCCACTGCATTGCAATCTTGTAGGCACAGAAAGCGGTTACGTAACTCGAGCTGAAAGGTTTCGGGATTCTGGATTAGAGCACGAGGGGGACGGAGTGTTGACTTCATTAGACGAGACCTCTCCAACTTAAAGTTAAGGTTCAGTGTGCCTCTAACCATTCGGTGATCGCTGCCAGTTTTCACCCTTGCGATCACTGAGACATCACTGAACAGTTGGCGTCTGGTCGTCATAATGAAGTCAATCTCATTTTTTGTCGAACCGTCGGGGCTCGATCAAGTCCACTTCCTGTGGGCCGCTTCTGGAAGAAAGAGTTCATCATAAAAAGTCCCTCTTTCTCCATGAAGTCGGCCAGCTGCTGGCCCCTTGGATTCCGTTGCCCTATCCCACATTTCCCTGCCTTCAGCTCACCGTTCTTTCTTGTGCCCAGTTTTGCGTTGAAGTCCCCGATTAACACCGTATTATATAGTTTTGGAGGAATGCATGGCTCTAGAAATATCCTCATACATTTCCTCCACCGCCTCATCGGCATGTTCCGACGTTGGCGCGTAAACCTGTATGACCTTCAGCGAATACCGTTTGGTGATTATGAGTATAAGGTACACAACCTTCGTCGATACATTCCCAATCTTTAAAACGTTGTTAACGAGAGACTTGTGGACGATAAATCCAACACCTCCTTCTCCTTGGGACAGATGGTCGCCCTCCCGGTGATAGAACAAGTTGCCGTATTCAAGAATCACCGTGTCCTCCCCTCTCTTCGGACCTCGGATAGTCGTATAATATGCCAGCGCAAATTGTCTACATCATCTTCTAGCTCCAGGATCTTCTCGTCAGTCCTCAGGGTGCGTGCGTTAAATGTTGTCAGGTCGAGTCGTAGTAGGTGGCAACCAAAGATTCTAAGCACCCCCTGCCTCGCCGCCACCGTAGCCAGGAATAGCGGGGCTGCCGGGGACCTGGAGCCGTCTATTTGTGTAATTATTCATTTGGGGTATATTGCCATAGTTGCCACGCGAGCGAGGCGAGCGGGTTGGCAACCGCAGTTTTTTTGTTGTACAGTTGCTGTTATCAGGAAGATGTTGCTGCCCATCTCCTGCCTGTTTCCCTCTGTCGCCTCTTACGACACCCACGAGAAGATATGGGGTAGTGGATATTCTTAACCGCCACTACACGACAAATCAAATAATGTTACAGAAATAACAACCATTTAATTTTGCTCATAATTTATCGTTTTATTACAAACATATTTTTGTATTGTGTATATATTTGTGTATATATATTATACATCTACTTTATGCATAAACAAAAATGAAAATAATTAACTTTTAAAACAGTAATAAGACTAGAAATCTAAATCAAATAAGAATAAAGAAATAAAATGATAAACATAAAAAACAATTAAAACACAAAATGGAAATGTATTATTATATAGTGCTCTACATAAAAGAGTAAAGTTTAAAACCAAATAAAAATTCTTAAAAATAGAACTGAAATCAATAAAAAAAGTCAATTACTTCGTAGACGGGTTATTATACTATATCAAAGAAAGCAAACATAGTTTATGTTTTTGTGTATGATCTCATACAATTATCTTTCAATGGTGTAGGCGTGCAAGTGACACGGCACAGTTGCAGGCGGAGGAACCGTTCAGCAAAAATAAAAACATGACAGTTGTGATTCCTCACGTAATATATGGATTTATTTTGGTGGTCAGCACATATCCAGTCAATCGAAGATCTATACGCAGCAGTTATAACATGGGCACATTATCTGTAACAAATTGGCAGTTTTATTTGTTTATCTATCTATGCTTCATTGCTATAACTTTAAAAGTGTTACAAAGAGCGTACTTAATGCATTTAGGCGTACCATTTCAGTCAACAACAGGAGTTGTGAAAATAATGGTAGCCACAAAAGGATAATAAAAAACATTATCATTAATATTAAGAATAAACATTGAACAATAATAACGATCAAGACTACTATATTATATCATTAGGAAAACTTATTTAATTAAAAATGATACATACTCGATAAACATATATATATACAACATAATATACTATATAAAATATACTTATACAGAATGAAAGTGATGAAAATGCAGTTATATGGCGTGACGCATGTGCGTGGTTTACGAGGCAAGGAAACCGCGGGTATTAGTTTCGCAATGAAGCCCACGCGGCCGCGGCCTGGGAGACAATTTAGGTTTCAGTACTACTCGTAACTGCATAAACGACGCAATTATTTTGAGCTATTACCCGCTAGAAAAATAAGTGAACTAAAAAGAGATTTATCATGACCGAAAAAAGGAGGATAATATTTCGGGATACCTGATAAAACAAGTACGGGCCGTATTAAGTTCTACCAGCAAAAGATAGACTCGTCAGGGGAGTTGTTTGGAGCCCTTTCTAGCTCCATTCAATCTAATAAAATTTTACAGACCATTCAAAACAATATATACACGTTTTCATTAGTCAAATTATTAATATATTATATAATTTCCAACATACATCGGGAATAAAACTTGTAATTCTCAACCAAAAAGAGCTCAAATTTATGCAAATATTTTTAGACAATAAATGAATTTTGAACAAACAGAAAATAATATTCTATATTAAAACACTTTCTTCTTTCAAAAATAAAGCCCGGAGATGTTGTAGTGTTGCAAAATGCTTGCTGAATCGTAAAGGCGGAGTGAAGTAGAGTGCGCGGGAATTACATTACATAATGTCTCCCTATCCCTTTCCACCATAGCACAACCACACAGCAAAGGAGTACAATAATTGGTTTAGCGTCTGCTTTTTTGTCCCATTACAATGCAGGTGTTATCATCGCAAGGTTAAATAAGACGTTTGCTGCGCTAAGATTATCCCATTTACCATCTCCTATGGCTAGGTGAGATTGTAGCCAAAGCCTGACTTACTCGTATAATAAGTAAAAAACGTGGCCATGTCGTCCAGGTGGGCACTGCCGTTAGATCTATGCTAATAGCCGCCATTAATAGGTATGCCGACTATAACATACACATAATACGCCTAGTCCAATTCAAATTCCAAATATTTATTATAAGTTTAATGTTTCACATTTGTTTTCAATATATAATATTACGTGTCTTGCAACTTCGCCACTCTTTTCTGGTGTTACAATATTTGTTATATTTTTGTCTCAATAGGCTATTCATAGAGGAATCGTGTCACACAAGCCTTCGATTCTGCAAATGTAGTCCCCTGATCATATTCGTAGTTGATATTCTAGTGATGTATACGACACTATACGCGGTCGATCTAATATGGTAGTACAGATGCAAGTAGTGACGTCCGATTTCTGCTTTAAGTCACTGATGTCGATTGTTAACACTAACATTATCGATAAAAGGAGCGCTGGCTTGTTCCTTCCACTTGTGTCATCCATGTTTAAAGGACAGTAAGTGACGGGAAACGCGCACATAATCTCTGCAGGTTTTGGAGTACATACAAAGAGACGGTCATTCCATATTATAATAATGAAATGGAAAGTCCACGGCTATAGACTTCCCCCACAGATAGCCTCATTGAGGAAATTTTCCTTAGCTAACAAACTTGTATTATAACTGCAGTTTTTTATTAGTTTGAGTTATCAGAAAGATGCTACTCATCTGTTTAATTTTCCTATGACACCTCTTGCGACACCACGATATGATATGGGATAGTGGTTAATAATTTATTACGTTTATGTAGAATGTGACTTTTTATAGGATAGTAATCAGGTGATAACGCAAACGGTATGTAATTGGTGTATGATAACTTGAAATATTTCTAAATAACTTAATAGTGACTATTTTGGCTCTAAAAGTTGAGATTATACAATTATAGACTGAACTTTTAGAGGCAAATAGCTTTGGAGATAAGCACACGTCTTAAGTTGTAGCACACGAGCTATGCGAGATCGATCAGCATCGGCACCAATCAATCCAATCAATCAATTGCAATTTTAAGTGCTGCATTAACAGCTGCCCGGCACTAAAAAAACATCGTGAGGAAACTTACACGGATTGAAAATAAAAAAAGTAATTGGAGGATATGTACAGTCTACCAACAATCGTTGCTAGCTAGCTAGCGGGCGACGTGACAAACTTTTCGTAGTTCCAAATCCCTATTAGGCGGGACATATGTACGTGATAGAGCAATGCTGGAGCTATAATATTGTTGTGGCATGAATGGGTTGACTCGATCGAGGAAGGACCACGCTCTTACAGAATATCGGCGTAAAATAGTAGCTTACACTTAATATATCCTATACTTTTGTATCCTTTTCAATTAATTCAACTACATATTACATACTACATAACCTACAAATATCATAAAACATAAAAACAAAACCTACAAAAATATGATTTTTTTGACATAAGTAGTAAATATTTAAATCTTCAAAATAAGACATATTTGAAATTTGCCTTTTTTTCATCTCCTTTAATATGTACAGTACGCCTAATTCTCGCAAATAAATGCGTTTTATTTCTTTTCTTTCTTTCTTTCAATAATTGTGTGACTAAAGAAATAATAATTCGAAGATCAACAGAGGCATAACTTGTGTAGTACAATAATATTAGCGTCGTCTGTTGTTGTTGAGACCAATACTTTCCTTTTTTGAATTTTGTGGGAATGCGAACAAAATATTATATGACTCCGGGGGCCATCAGCGTTAGCGCCTTCAACCCTTAGGGTAAAGGCGGAACTTCGTAGGGTTTAAATTAAGGTAGAAAGATGATGTTGATATTGAATTAGTATCTTAATATTTAACAGTAAGTTTTTTAATAATATTGTAGTGATAAACTTAAACTTCACCTAATGTGAAGTTACTCCAATCCAAAATAAATATCTACCTAAGAAAGCTATAAATGCGTTCTTACCAGCTGATGTAGATGAGATGATGATGATGATGATGTATATACCCAGACGGAGTCCCTCTTCATCTTCATCATCAGCTCGTAGAAGCCCGGTGGTGGACATGGACTTCTGCCGTTGCAGAGATACTTGCCTTAACCGCCACGTTTGCAGACGGATTGAGGATCGCAGTAGCAGACGTCTTACACCTACGGAGCCACGGCCGGTTGCCAGCCTGGGTGTTTGGATTAAACGAAATGGTTATATACCTGGGACGAAATGGGGTGTTGGATTCAATAACAAACCTTTTCTTTATGAAAAAACAGTAACAAACTAGTACACAGTCCACCAGATGGTAAGTGGTTGCTTTGGCCCATAGACAACTACATTTATTCTCGATAAAAATCAAATGCAGATGTTTTGCCATCCCTGAAGACTAAGATGGAATTCTTGGTATCCAGTAAAAAGGGTCCCCAGTTCTCTACATTCACTATGAGCTGCTATGTTTCGCTGGTATTTTTTGAGAGCTTTTTCTTTAAGCGAACGTATTCTATTTATTCCGCAGCGGAGCAACGTCGCTGCGTGCGTGAGGTGTCAGCCAGCCACGTGTTCGTGTCGCTGTGCGCGAACGAGACACCCGAAGACGCCGGATCCACATGCACGGAGTCGCACGCCACGGACACGCTGCTCACGACGCACACGCTGGAAACGCCGGCCGCGCCGCACACGCCGACCACGCCGAGGTCGCTAGAACGAAGTGCGCCTTCAGCGGTGAGCAGCACGCCCATACCGCGCAACTAGCGTCGAAGTTGCCCGCTCTTTTGTCGGGCATTGTTCGCCCCCTAACGCCCTGACCTGAAAACACCTGATTGGTCTCTCGGTGCCGGGCACCGGCGACGCGGCTAGAGCTGGAAGTGGGGCAAAAAAAAAAAAGTGGCGAATATATTGTACGTGTCTGAGAAGGTCTATATAAACATATGATGTGTTACTTAGAGCTGCAATCGGGGAAGATAAGAGGCGGGCTACCGGATGCTACGGACCTGACGCCGAAACCGTGTTTAACTTTTGACACTTACGTACACATCTTTCTCCTGTGCACTTAACACCATGTTGCAAGGTTCGCAAATGATTTAATACGCATATGTGCGTTCGTTCGTGTTTTAACAATAACTTGAACATGATGAGGATTTGCTTAAAATGTACGCAGCGCTCCGTCTATCTTTCTTAGTTGGCCTTAGTGTCTGTCAAATTCTGTGGAATGTTCTGTGAGATGTTCGCATTTATTATCTGTGTCCGGGGCGGTCTGCGGCACATAAGATTTGTACAGTACATGTTATGTGCCGATTGCTTATGTAAAAAATATGAAAAGAAGTTGGCTAATTTTTACACATTCTCGAATATAATAACTTCAAATTGGAGTTAAACTCGAATTATGCTTTGAAAACATCGTCGTAGTTATTGTCACATTAATTTAAATTTATTAGTTTTTAAATTTCTTTGTGTAAAACGAAGCAGCGTAATTTAGCATGCCTTTTGGGTTGCATTCAAAAGCGATACTTGTTTTAAATTACGTAATACATTCACTGTGCTTTTTATATTACAAGATACTCTCAACGCAGTTTGAACTTTTGCCAAGACTGGTATACCAATAATGACTTAATTTAGTTTTTTTATTTGCCAATACGAAACATGTATTAACGCGTTACTTATGGCGTATACGATTATTTTTAGCGGCTTATCATAATTCTTAGGAGCTGAAGTGGTGTTGCCGCGTATTTTCTAAGAGCAATATGCGGGTTTAACTTGTACGTCACTGCCTTATCGCGTGTGTTCAACTGGCGCTAGACGCCGTGTCTGTTGATACTGTATTGTGTTCTTTGTAACATTATATTCGTATTAGGTAACTCTCTCTTTATTGCATTTAAACATAGTTGTTACAATAACGGAAAACATATAATCTACAATAGGTGGTCATATCGCTTTAAGCGATTTCTACCTGTATACTAATACGAACGTAAAAGGACATCGTAATTTTATATTTTGATGGTGCAATATAAAATAAACTATTGTTACGAGCTTAGGGTTCGTGACAATAAAAACTGCCGATTGAATGACCAAAATTGACACTTTAATTACCGAACACCAATTAAAACCTAAAACACACTAATAATTAAACACACTTAACACTTTAGTTCAGTTATATCGCTCCGAAGTCTTCGCTTGTATTGCCAATTCAATATTGACTCGGGTCGCGGTCAGTATCAGTCTTATATAGGAGCTTTTCTACTGAAACATTTAGAATGTTCGAGTAGAATGTCGAAAGTTCTAGCATCGAATTTTCTAGAAATCTCTCCTAGTTCTGCTACTCCATGCTAGATGGCGCTAGTGAATTTTCAAGAATAATCTTGACACTCCTATTTTTGCTACTTGATACTAGATGGCGCTAATAATAACTCGCCATTAATTATGGCGCGCAACACTATATAACTAAGTGGTCCTACTCTGTGTTACAAAATTTGATCAAAATCCGTTGATTGGTTTCGGAAATTAACGTGAACGAACATCGTATTTTATTTGTGTCATAGGGGGATGGGGGGATTTGGCCATACCTGTCACCCCACAGTTTTTTAATTTTTTGAGTTATCAGGAAGATGCTGCTATCGATCAACTGTTTCAATGTCCCTCTATTGTCTCTTACGACACCTACGGGACGATATGGGATAGTGGATCATAAAATTACGAACAGCTTAATTTTACATTAGGTCGGCTTGAAAAATTTAAAAAATATCAAAATATTTTGGTTTAGCAATTTTAAACGATAATAAAACACCTTAGTTTTTACATTAAGTAACATGTCCCATGTAGTTGTATCTTAAACAGAATTAAAATAGTGATAAATTATCCTGTTAACAATCTAAGAACTGACTACCATTCCCATAAATTTCACCAAAATCGTCAAGTGTCCTGACCCACCCATACACTGCCGGTACGGTACTATCGTGTGTGCCTCATAAAGATAAAGTAATTGTAAGGTCTAAGATATTTGATTGTTATTTTAGAGTTTTAAGAGTTTTTATATAACTTTACATGCATGCATATTAGAAAATATGTTTTATTCATAATAATAATAATAATACGATCTCACTCTAAATGTTTGACGTTTTATATAAGTGTTGCCAGGTGGTAAATTGTAAAATGGCTGCACTGGCTACTGAGGGACGGTCTGTCTCAATTTAGTGTAAAGAATTTTTTTTATATTTCACTACGCACTGTTTTATTGCTTTTTTGTATAAAATTTTTGAAATTTTGTATTTTATAACACTTGAACCACGTGAGTGTAATGTGTAGTTTGATTGTGGGGAGCCGGGTTCAATTTCGATGTATTTTATCATAAGAATTATCAATTCGTTTGTTAGTCAGTATTATCGTACGCAGTATCTTGTAGAATATGTTCTCATTTTTAATGAATTATAATATTCTTCATAAAAAATGTGTATATTGCATAGTATGCATGTACCAAAACAAAGTGGCCAAATTTTTATTAGCTTCGGGACTTATTACTTGTAGAGTTGCTCCGTGAACTTGCTTCTTTGTATAACAATAATTATCTACATTGCAAATAAACTTTGTAAAGTGTTTTTAGACTAAACATATTTTAAATTATATTTGGGAAGGCACATAATTATAATAACAAATTGTAATTTAAAAAATCATAAAAATTCTATAAAACTATGCTTACTATGAAATTGTTGTGAAATATTTTGGTTACATATTAAAAATGTTCTTTGATGTAATATGTAAACTTTTATAAGCATATGCATGGTGACACTAGTGTTTTAGCTTTTACATAATATTTATCTCTACGTGTTAAATGTTGCCATGTCCGCGTGTGTAGCTTCCTTGTGATAACTTATCGAAATTAATTATTACAATATAAATAGTTATGTGGTAACTCCACATGTTTACTGTCGGGACCCTTATTGTTGCTTTCGTTGTTAGTTTAAATACTAAGTTGCCTTACCCTTGTAGTTATATCAATATTGTAATGGATTTTGAATTTAATTAGACTATATATTATATTAAATGTTGTTAAATGAACGAGAGAAATATGTAAAAAATAGTAGCTTTGTTATTGGATATGTGCTGACTGTGCGACCTGTGCGCAATGCCTGTCCGTAATGTCATACTTCACAAAGCTTTTCATGAAAATTTTTTAAGTAACTTGTACAAATACATCTGTGAAAATTTATAGATATAAGACATTTTTACAAAGTTAAATTGGTAAAGCCCTATTGAAATTAAATCGAAATATAAATTATTTTATTAAATTGTAATATACAAAATTTTAAGTTTAATAAAATAATAGTTTAATAAAGCAATAGCGATTTCAATTCCATGACGAAAATAAAAAGAACAGTGATCTGCACAGGTCTTTGTAATTGCTTTTAAATCTTTGTAAAATTGCCTTACTCGGCGGCGCAAATATCGCCTTTGGTTTAGGGTGGCGTACATGCGACGAATTCCTAAACTTAAACATAAATGTTCAAAATTGAAGTTTGTAATATTTTATTTCAAAATTATTACCCAGATAAAATTAGCCCAACTAACGCCAAAAATATTTAACTGTACCGAGGATAGTGCGGGTGACGGACCCAAAGAAATTTGTTGTTGTTACGATTTGCATATTAAGGTAGGCAAAGGTCTCAAACCATACAGCCTAGTTTTATGCGTATATTCAGAAAATTCTATACAATATGCTGATTGCGAAGTTTTTGGGAGATTTTGACAATAATTTAACCCAGTGGGCAGTTGATGACTAGGATCTTAAGTCGCTAAAGCGGATAAAACTCTTGGTGATTTCTATCACCATCGAAGCATTTTTAACATCAGATCCAGTATTGCTGCAGACCCTTTAACATAAAATAGCATTATGTATACGATAATACAGGAACATTAACCCGCCGGCGGTCAAGTTCTCGTCAAAACCTTTTACCCAAAGAGAATAATACAATGTTAACATATGACTTTTTAATTATGAATATTTTAGTAAAAGTATACTGTGCTGCAATGTTCTACTGTATATTGACTCTGTACCTTATATTTTTTTGCCTTTAAATGGGTCAGCTTCTCATTTGGCACCGTTAAATCTCAGTCACTAATTATTTCTTTATTAATCTGGTCATAAAAGTGTTTCCATTTTTGAAAAACTATCATTGTATATGACAATAAAAGATTTTGTTAGTTTATAAAATAATTAACCAAACTGTCAATTCTTTCTTCCTCACATAAAAGTCCATGATTAATGTTATGATATGAACACAGAGACCAATATCACTGCATTGCGCCGCCCATGCTTTTTGCCGCATTTTTTTTAACATTCCAGAGGTATTTTATGTATTAACTATGAGAAATAAAAGGATGAGTATTTTAAATATAATCTTTATTTTGTACCTTATCCACTACATCATAAATTTTTGAAGAATTTCAGACTCGTTGGTAAGTTTTATGAGAGCCACGGACAAGCTTCTGAGGGTGTGTGTGAAGTATTACAAAGGATAGACGGAATACTGCCCCGCAACACTGTACAAGTAGTAAGATAATGCTTATTTTATTTTTTTACTAGAATCTTTAATTATAGTTCGGAAAACACTACAAGATTTCAAAGCAAAGAAGAATCTCATCTATAATAACCTCAGTCTTAGTACGAAGCAACATTCTAACAGTATAATTATTATACTGGATGACCTCTTTTACCGTCTGGAAAAAATAGGGTGTAACATGTGAACTAAGTGGAAGCCTATGGCACTGATATTTTACAAAAGTCTAGTCTGTGACCCTGCGAAGTGACAAGATAAGGGTGGGGTAAATATGATTTGAATTTCGATAGATTTTTATTAATTAATTAATTTAATTCAAAATTTTTGTTTTTATTTTTTGTAAAATATCAGTGACATAGGTTTCCATTTTGTTCACATGTTACACCCTATTTTATTCCACACGGTAAAAAGGTCATCTAGTATATTGAAAAATGAAAATATTTTATTTTTCTAATAAGTGGACATATACAAAGTTATGTATGCATATGCGTATGTATATATTTATGTTTTGCAATGTCACTCTGAGAGTGAACTTTCTAGCATTTTGAATTAAAAATCCTAGTATTGAGAATACGTAATGTGCAAGATGATATTGGAATTATTAAAACATTCCTGTTTAATATTACACTGCTTCATTCGAAATACATGCATATTACTGAAACTTATCTGTCAATTTAATATAATCACTGCATCTGGATTTTACAAATAATAATGAAATACAATATTTAACGACAGTTTAGCTCATCAAAAGTCTTTCATAACCTACAATTTGTTATGAAGCAATACAGTTACAGTGACCGCGGTGTAACAATGAGGGGCAATGTATTTATTATACGTGGTAACAGCTAACTGATTGAGCTCTTGTATTAGGTACATAGATACTACAGACCAACAGGTATAAGAAATTTGGATTCCTAAATTAAAAATAAAGTCGACTCATGGCGTTTTTCACGGAGCACGCTTGTTATCACCTTGTCAGTCAAATATTTAAAAAAAGGTACCACTTTAAAATAATATAACCGTATTAAACGGAATTAAAAACAAACGATAGAATTATTAAATATCTAAATCAATAAATATAGCTTGTGACTACAAATTTCTAACGAAATATGACTATGGAAATAGGATGGAAGTTATTGTCAAAATATGAAAAAAATGGTTTTGGCAAAGAAATATATTCCTTTTAATTTTTTTTCTATAAAACGCTCAAAACTACGACTTACGATCTGACATTACATTATGGTGTAACAGGAGTCGTGTTACGTGAAAAATACTATAATTCATGTTCTTACTTACAATAAACAAGTAATAAATGTTTCACAACTCTATTATGTTTACAATAAACTTAAAGCTTAAGTCTAACATAGATTCACTTTACAGTCGCTTACACTAAAACTTAGTTTAGATAATTCCGAGCGTAAAACTACGAATGATATGTTAAATTATTACGTATATTATTTTTCAGAATTCTTTATTAGTACATACTTTTATTAGTATTATTATTTTAGCGTAAAAGACTGGCAAGTCTCGGCCACGGTTATATAATACTGTGGGTCCATCGCCGGTGCGTTGCGCAGCGGTGCACACGCCCGACCGTTCACATAAATACTTATTCTTATTATTTACACTTAATTTGAATATAAGGCACCGTATGTTTAAAGAATCAGTCAATCATTGAATTTAAAGATGAAGAAGCTATATGTTTTTTCGCTCGCGAGTCTTTTAATCATTGAACGACAACGTGATCACTCTTAAGACACCTACGGGACCACGACATTATGGGATAGTAGATATTCTTGAATCGTGTCTACATGTTGAACTTTTGACAAATTCCTAACTGAAATATAAAATAAGCAAAGAGCAAAAAAGTTATTACGTTGCATTTTTAAAATTGAACTAAAAGTTCGGTGTTGTTTCCTTGTCCTGTCTATATCGAAATAATTATAACATATGCTTGTCAAACATTCCTATGTTAAAAAATATGTCAAACTTTCGTAGAATAAGTGATGCAAAGGAATGATAATAATGATTTCTTTAGCCAACATATATATTAATTTAATGGTGATATAAAATGATAAAAATAATGATACTATGGGAGTTTCTGTTGCCACTTCTTCTCTGCTCAGAAGAGTCCCATTTTCTATCGCTATTAGATTTGAAAAAAAAGTTTGAGAAATAAAGTTTCAATACTTTACGTCAAAATTTCAATTGTAAAATACCAATACGAGCGAGTCGACACTAATCCAGTTTGTTCTGACACATCTCCAAGCCTACGTCAAACGTCCTGACGGATAAAGTTTCTCTTAAACAATTTGCACGTGTCCGTTGGCATTTAGCAACACTTGTCAGTCAGGCGAGGGCGGGCGCGGGGGGCGCGGTGGCGGGCGCGGGCGGCGGCTGCGGGCGCATGGCGCGCGGCGGCGCCAGCACGCTGTGCGGCACCGGCACCGTGCGCCCCACCACCTGCCAGCATACGTTCATACGTTATGTCCGATCATGATCATGCTTTCTGACTGATGGCCTTTACATAAAACCCTTAAATTGGTGATCTATTTTTCGACATGTTAATGTCCATATCCCTTAAATAAATAAAAGATTTCGAAAGATTTGAAGAAAAATTATTATTTTGGCTTTAAGTAGGTATTCATGGGCTCACCAGGAACACCTGCTTGACTTTTTAATTTTGTAATTATATCGGTTCTTTTAATCTTCAATCAGACCACCGCACTGCGTGTAATATTGCTTGCTGATAGAAATACTAGGATGGATGGTACTAATTCAGACGAACGTAAGCAAAATCGGAGTACTACATCTAGTATGTACTTAATGATCAAGTTAATAAAAATATTGCATTGTAGAGCCACAACAATGCACCAATTATATGAATTGTTTAAAATATACAATATGTAATATACTCATTAACTTTACATACATGGAGAGAGAACTGGTTCATATCTAGCTCGAAGGACCAAAAATAAAGTTTGTTTCATTTAATCATTTGCATGTATGAAAAGACAAAAGATAACAATTGTGGTGAAATATATACAATACAGTACTTTGTATTGTACACCAAGGAAAGATAAATTAAATATAACAAAAAATAAAAAATATTGAAAGAAAACAAAAAAGCGGTCTTGTTATACAGCAATCCTGTCCAGACAACCCAGAAAAATAATGAAATAAAAGTAAGAGAAACGACTAGGGAGCACTAAAATAAGGTAAAGGTAGAGGTGGATTAACCGTTACTATGGTTTCAAAACCTTACCTGTATAGCAATGTGACCGCGGCGAGCGGCGCCCAGAGCAAGCACAGTATCACCGGCACGAAGACGTAGCGTGCCGCTCTCGTCCGTCCAGTCGGAAGCCACCACGCGCTGCTGAGGATAGCCCAGCTTCACACCGTTCGCCACTGTGTATGCACGCGACGGTGGCAGCGGTGGTGGTCGCTCCTGGCAACACCATGAATATTCTTGTAACATATTTTGTTAGGTGAAAGTTATGGGAGTGCTAGGAAGTATAGTTAATAACAAATTGAAAGAAAGTTAAGGAATGACTCACGAGGTCGAGTCCGAATAGCGAACAGGTGCGCTTGACGAGCGTAGGGTCGCACTTGTCGGGTGGCTCCGGTGGCGGCGTGCCGGCGATGGGTGCGGGACGAGGGCGAGCGGGGGGCGCGGGCGCAGGGGGTGTGGCACCGGGGTGTGCTGGTGCCGGGGGACGGGGGGCGCGGCCGCGGTGCCGGCGCCACGCCGCCTGGATACACTCGGCCGCCGCCTGTCGTCGCGCGCGTCGCATTCTCTCTAGTACCTGTGTATGCGCGACGTTAGAGTTAGTTTAGTGATCATATTTTCATACTTAATAGCATATTCATAATCTATAGTTCTAAATTCAGAATACCTCATTTAACTCTGAATTATAGTGATAACTGTTTTTTCAATACTGAAGGTTTTTCGTTACGAAATGAGTTTGAAGTTTTGTATCAAATGATTGAATTTTCGGAGATTTTTAACCAAAATAATTTTTAACACGCTTATTTAAGTTCGTGCATCTGTTAAAATTAAATTTTAAATCCTCATGCATTTCACTTTTCGTAAGTACTTGATGTACCGGTGTAAGTTTAGTTTACGACGGGCTATTATCCGCAACTCGACGTCTAAGCGCGTATTTTGTGTGTGGGCAGAAATCAGTAGAGCCACGGTATACAACCGTTGTATAGCTGCAGCAATGTAGCGAATGTCGGCTTGACTGAGGTAGGACTATGCTCTCACAGAATACCATCGTGAAATAGAACCTTAATGCTGCTGTGTTTCGTATAGTGAGTGTAGAGAATCAGATACCCTTTTTACTGATAACGAGGCACTTCGTCTTCGTCATCAGCGGTAACAACGAAGTTTTATTTTCATTCTTAATCTAGGATAGATGTAGATTTCTATGGGCCACAGTATCTTAATCCTGTGCTGCTATGAGAGAGCTGTGTGTGGTCCTTGCTCCGTCCAGCCGACCCATTCATTTAAAACCGCAATATAGCTGTAGCATGGATCTACCGCGTAAATATAGTATTGATGTAAATATAAGAAATCGATAGTAGAGTTTATGGAAAAGCAAATAATGCGTTATCACCTGTCGCATGCCCTCGCTGAGGAAGACGTGGCGCTTGCCGAGCGCCCAGCGCACGGCTGCGGGCGAGGCGGGCGCGGGCGGAGCGGCGGCGGCGGCCACGGCGCGCAGAACGCGCGCGCACGCCGCGCCAGCCTCGCGCTCCGCCGCGCGCTCTGCCGCGCCCGCGCCCGCGCCCGTGCGCCGCCACAGCGCCCGGTAGCGCGCGCCGAACGCGCGGAACCGCATCCGGTGCGGGTATCCGTTAGCCATCAACTGCACTGTCTCTAGGATCTGTAGCGCGCGCACCTGTATCGCATATTCTCATGTACAAAAATTACGGCCGTCAAATTGACTGATACGTTTAATCTGTGATTGGATACAAGTGAAGTCCAACTCAACGTTTTATATCCTCTACCGGAGGGGGCAAACGAGCATGCGGCTTAATGGACGTTAAGTGAACACCAGAAGGTTGGCAGGTGCGAATCCAGCAACTTAAAACGGTGTAGACTCTTTTCTTAATGGTCCCAAAAATCTCTGATGGTAACCGATTCCACAAAAAAGTCATGCGAGGAAGAAACTTCTGATAAATCATACAGTGGATGAATGTCAAGCATCCAAATGGTGTGCATAATAATAAATAAATAAAATAATTTATTTTTCTTCACAAAACCTAAATTAATTACATAATTGATTGTGTACTGAAGTGCATAGTACCGCAAATTCTGTAGCGATGTGGAATGGTGAAATTTGGCGCCTGGAATTAATCTGACTGAACAATTCAAATGAACACTCTCAATGGTAAATGCGTCTCTAACATCTCTTCGCTACGAAAGTGAATCAAATCGATTAGAAAGAACTCGATCGTCGATGATTCGAGCCGCTCTTCACAGTATATAAGGTCAAGTGGAAGGAGCTGGCACCAACGCCCCGACTCTGAGATGAGAACTGTACGTCACGTGGAGCTAAACTTTCGCCTTGTAAAGTTGCAAGCGATGTGCCGACATAACATACTGACCCGCTCTACTGAGCTCGCCAAGCTTTTTAGAGGCCAATATAGCCTTCCTTTCTGCGGAACTGAACGTCACTCGACATGTCGACGCCGAGAATTTCGATGCTGGCAGAGGCAGTAAGGGTAGATTTTCTTTTAATTGTGAACACGCAGAGCCGTGTCTACTGAAGGTTAAACTGAACCTAATTTAGTGGTTAGGTACTAATCCATGATTTTGTTCAATAAGGACTTAACTTCAGACTTTAGTTTGTTTCGGCACTCGATGACGAAAGAAATATGGAGCGTAAGATCTGTGCCAACACCTGTGTAGCGATTATTGTTACTCGTTCGCAACATATCAGTGATATGTATAAGAAACAGCGTTAATGATAGCATGCGGCCCTGTGGAACACCAGTATATTAATAGCCTTGTATTTGGAGCATACACCGCCTACTGTGAACTTGATGCTTCAATCAACAAGAAAACTGGTAATCCAATTTCATAATTTCTCTGGAAGTATATGGGCTATCCTATGTTAAGGAAACTTTGTAAGAGGGGTTTTGTGCCAAACCCGATCGAAGGCTTTTGCTATGTCCAAACTAACAAACCGCCAAGGTCTTTTTATTAGATTCTACTGCCAACACCCATCTACAAGTCAGGTAAACTAGAAAATCACTAGCTGAGCGACCTTGACATATCCGTCGAGTATTCATATGGTTTGCCATATTGGCGGTCACTAATCAGCTGGGTGCTCCTTAAGGTACCTCATGAGTTGGCAGTTTATAATAGACTTCATTATTTTGGATAAAAAGGATGTGATAGCGATAGCTTGTCTTTTTAGGGGATCGAGTGCGTAAAATTTTAATGATCTCTTTTATTAGGTTTTTAATTATAACAAAATATTCACAAAATTACTAATAGGTACAGCAATGAGAGTGATTTGTAACAATGTATTATAATTTAACTTTGATTTTAAGCTAAATATTATTTCGGAAAAGGCTTTTTTTCTGACAAAATATTTGTATTTTCTTTCGAAATTTAGCTATATTTTAGGCCTATATGAGGAGCAGCATGTGTATCAAACTGCGTATCACTTCTTATACAACAGAGGTCTTATTTAGGGTGAACCAGTGCGCTAGATTATTTATTCACCTGTTTGGCGACGGTAGCTCGCTCGAAGAGCATGGGCGTCTCGTTGGCGTTGGCGCGCAGGCAGCGCACGAAGTGCGGGCGCGCGTGTACGAGCGTGCGCAGCAAGTTGTCGAGGCGCGTGTGGAAGTCCTGCGTGAGCGTGGAGGCCGGCGCGTCGCCCGCTGCCGCCGCCGCCGCGGCCGCCGCTGCTGCGGTGGGAGACGCGCGGAACTGCCCGCCCGTCGGTCCGCCGCCCGCTGACAGTGCCTGCACACCAACCTCACTAACGTCAGACAAGTTTTAGAGAGGATAACAGAGCAAGCGCGTGAAGTGATTCTCCTAACGCATCGTCATTAACGTCAGACAAATTCAAGAGAGTGTAGGCTACGAGTAACAGAGGCTGGAGCCTAAAATATAAACCCAAAAAAATTAATTGAATTTAAATATTTTTATTTGCATATTGTATTTGGTTTTATTATCTCTAATTGGCACGTGATCACAGATCTTTGACAATACTCTTACTCCCCGGGCAATGCAGAGATTTAATAAACCACAAATAATTTGCAAATAAAAAAATATTTAAATTAAATATTTTTTTATCGTCGAGTATTCTGACGATGCCGTGGTTCTAATTGAAAGTAATTGATAACTGAAAGATGTGGCGTGTTGGTATTTGGATAGTAACCTCAGCTGTGTAGGTGCTTTCCTTGGTCTTGCGAGGGTCTTTGTTGCAAATGGACGTAACAAAATAAAATAAAATACGGTCGCTGGTAAAAATGATATAATGACTTGCTAATATCTTTGCTGGTACTATGGTAAGACCTTTTCTAAAAGAAGATGGCGCCGGGCGCCCTCTGGCGCCTTGTTTTATACTGCTGATTATTAGTCGGTGTTGCCGCAACAGTCTTTGACACTGTCGGTCTCTATACTGTTGCAAAAGCTTGAAGCAAAGAGAATTAGAGGCATGGCTTAGTTTCGCAACTATCACATAGGTCGGCGTCAGTGCATAAAAGTGGACTTAATATACAAGTAAACAATTAAAAATCAGTATTCGAGTTTCTCAAGGAAGTATTATTTTGGTCCAACCTTATTTTACATTTATATTAATGACATCCTAGGACTACCCATAGAAAAGGCAGATGTCGTATGCTATGCGAATGATAGATACAGCTTTCATATTTAATAATTTAAAATGTATATAAATGGATAAAAAAGCCTCAAAAAGGCATTGTAGTTTTGACCAAATGATCAAGTTACAATTTACTACAAAAACGAAGTTCATAGCGTTTTACCAAACTCTCGCGTGATAAGCCATTTCGCTAGTAAATTTGGTTATTCACACTTAGGACTTTAGATTCGTAAGTGTGATTAACCAAATTGCGGCTGTAATACGATCAGCATCCCAGATAACATCAGGTATCTAGAAGTGATAATCGATCATAAATGAAAATAAACGATTTGTGGCATTCTTTGGTTGACACCTTTGTGAAGCAGTGGATTTGTAGAGGGTTGTAATGATGATACTGATGAAAATGGGATACACTTACTGCATCGGTGTATTTATATCAATTATAATTCACATAATTGCTTGTTATCTATTGCAAGTTGCTATCGCTATTGCGTCGTAATTTAATATATAGTGTGATGGACCTTGAGCTCGGTGCCGAAGAGGTGCGTCGCAAAGCCGAACTCGCACGTGCGCGTGTCAAAGGCAGCGAGCAAGTCATCGGGTACGGTATCGCGGTTCGCGTCGAGGAACTCGGCCGCGTCGTACACCACCTCTCCAACGTAGTGGCGTACCGTGAAGCGACGCGCGTGCACCGGCCTCGTCTCGCCCAGCCGTGGGTGTCCTCTGTGGGCACGTGCTCAGTGAATCCTAATATCTTACGATCATTAAAAGGCAATAAGCTGAACTTATATATTACGCAGATATTTTCTTAGAAGAATAATAAGTGTGACAACGAGCACACAGTCCACCTGATGGTAAGTGGTTGCTGTGACCCATAGACATCTACATCTATCCTCGATTAAGAACCAAAATGCAGATGCGTTGCCATCCTTGAGGACTAAGGTTGAATGTTTAATTTTCGGTAAAAAGGGTCTTCGGTTCTCTACTCTTACCATACGAAACACAGCAGTATTAAGCTGCTATTTTACGCTAGTACAGCTGCAGCCTGGCTCTACCACGCATATAGCACAGATGGTCACACAGTGTCATCGTCATTGAAAAGTTGCGATTTAATTAGAAGTTTTTCGGTTTCTAGTCACAAAGTAATGCCTCAGTTCTGCAATCTTTAAAAATTTCACATTTTTAACTTTTCTTAATTCTTCTAGTTTTAGCAACATACGTAGTTTAGTTTATTCAATATATATAATTCGTATATAAATATACATATCTAATATTTCAAAAAAAAAAAAACGTCAATCTTTACACTTTTTTTTTAACAAATTACTTCCCCCCGTCAAATACTTTACCTCATTCGTCACACACCCCTAATGGCAGAAAAGTTTTCAATGCCACCACTGCTTCATAAAGATTTTTATGTAAACACGTTTATAACCATCCACTCCACAATAAATACGAAAGAGGTTCGCGCATTATTTATTTGTACATGGTAGAGCCATATAGCAGCTATATTATGGTTAAAAATCAACAGCCTCGTCACGTCTCGTGGACGTAAGCACGCTTACTAATCATCAGGCCCTGAGTTTGAATCCGGGACATAATCACTAATCAGGGTTTTATGTCAAGAAATTTTCAGTTGCAGCCTGGAGTCAGGAAGTTGGTGGTGTTTCACCCCGGTGCCTCGGAAAGCACGTAAAGTCGTTGATTTTGCGCCTGATCTTCTTAAAGTCATGTTGGATAACCTTCCTATCGGACTATACATACACTTGTGCAGTGTAATCCTGTCTTGCGCCGATGGCGATTTGGTCTCAAGGACATTATATTACGGTTGTAGCATAAATGGGTCAGCTTAACAGGAAAAGGACCACGCTCTCACAGGATACTAAACAAGAATAGTTTAAAATTAGTAATATTTTAAATTAAAAATAAAAACCAGTGAAGCTAAAACGCAAGCAAATTAAATAGTATAACGCAACATAAAATAAATCCACCAAAATAAAATTCTAGTAACTAGTTCCGAACAGCATACCTATAAGATAGAGGACTGCGTGAGAAAGCTTGTCAGTTATGACAAATCTTCTTTACTATAGGTGATGCTCATGAAAAAAGTAATATCTGAGAGGAATAATACAATATATTAAGTAAGTAATATTACTTCTATATATACGTGATACAGCGACGCTGCAGTTATATTATGGTTATAGCACGAATGGGTCGGCTTGACCGGGGAAGGACCACGCTCTCACAGAATACCAGCGTAAAATAGCAGCTTAATACTGCTGCGTTTCGTATGGTGAGAGTAGAGATCGGGAGACCCTTTTTTAATGGAAACGAAGCATTTCATCTTAGTCCTCACGGGTGACAACGCATCTGCGCTTTGATCCTTAATCGTGGACAAATGTAGATGTCTATGGGCCACAGCATCCACTTACCATCAGGTGGACTGTGTGCTCGTTTGTCACACTTATTCTGTTAACAAAAGAACTTGTTTCTTTGGCGATGGACTCGTTTGACCGTATCAATTAATTATTCTATATAGTACACTCCTTCACAATATGTTGATGCTTCACATTGCGAAATATATTTTGACGGCAGCTGGAGCCAGCAGACAGTTGATGACGATGCCAGTAGATCTCAGGGCGCCTGAGCAGATACATTATGTTGGAGTCCACATCATCGTCGGAGCACTTGTTTCACTGTTTCCAATAATTGTTCATATGCGAATGAAACAAATGAAATGCACAAAATCACACCACTTTAATAAAACTTTATATAAACTCTAATACAACAATATTAAACCATTGGCGGTCAAGTTGCCGTCAACCGTCAAACTTCTTAGTATTACTTAGTGGATTTAAGTATTACCTGTGTGCCGTTTTGATCCTCGCGACATACTGTTCGGGGGTGCCGCGAGCAGCGCACTCCGCGTCCAGCGCGGCGAGCAGACCGGCGCGCAGCGACGACACCAGGTCGATACACGGTACATTGTCCACGTATTCCACTTCCAACGCGCCGACCACGCCTTCCTCGCGACACGACTCCGCCGACGACTTGAACACGTGCGTATTGTAGAAGTGCTGCATGGTTTCCGCGCAAAGATTCGCGCACAGATGCTCGAGGCGGCTCGGAGCCGCGTCTTCGAAGCCGAACATGTCGAGGATGCCGACAAAGCCGTCGGTCGCGTGGCGGACCGCGTCGTTCAACGCTGCCATCGAATGCGCGCCGGCGCGCGACCTTCCCGCGGTCGATGCGCGTCTAGACGCCGCGTCTTGGTTGTGAACCGATTCGTTCGAATCGGAGGATAAAGTTCCTAACGTGGAGCCGAGCCGCTTGAGGGAGTTGGCGCGGCGTACGATCGTGGCGACCGTGCGGCAGTATAGTGCTTTGGCGAGGGAGTCTCGGGCTTGTGCGGCTTGTGCGGCACCAGCGACCCCCCGCACGAGTCCTCTCGCGTTCCTTGGTGCAGTTCGCGAAGCAAGGCCGCGCAGGAGCGCCGGCGCGGCGACCCCCAGCAGGGACGCGGCGGCCGCCAGCTCCGCCTCTCCCGCCGGCTCTGCCGCCCCCTCCGCGCTCTCGCCGAACTGCACGTTGCCCAGCAGCAGCACCGCGGCCAGTACTCGCACCACATCCAGGAATGGGATGCCGAGTATGCCGAGGCACGTTTTCCAAGCGTGGAATCGCGCCGCGTCTTCAGGTTCAGGTCTCCGGTGTTGCGAGGATGCGAGGTATCTGTGGAAAGTAAGAAATTATTTACATACGATATAAAAGTTTCTAAGTTATTAGGTATATAATATCAGTAAAACGTTCTTTTACTACTTTCCATTTGTAAAGTAGCAACTTATTATTTGAACATGCCGTACAAAATTATATTGCAATAGAATGGACCCAGGAACAATATTCGATGAAGTTACGTATCTGACCAGAACTGTGTTTTGTGACAAATTGTGGGAAAATCTATTTTCTATACGCAACAGTTTTCGTTTTAATTTTAATAAACATATTTCGTAGCATTCTCACCGAAAATACTTTGATAGAAACAGAATATGATGTATTGGATCTATATAAATAAATGATAAAAATGATTATTCTATAAAAAATATTTGGCAACAGTTGTTACTTAAAGCAAACCACTATCACACAGCAAAATAAAAGTGCTTAACAAGCTAGCAAGTACTTTCATTCTTCAGAGTATCGATTAGGAAGGGAGATCGGATTCGCAACACGGATAAATTGACAGAGCTTTCCTTTCTCTTTCTCTTCTTTCTCTAAAACTAAACATAATCTGCATCAGAACAATAAGATTTTCTCCTGTATTGTGGGGTCAGTTTACATACATAAATCCCTTAAGGGCGTTTATTCAGACACGATCCTGATCCGGAACAATTATTTTTGAGGCTATACAAATACTTGTTCCGTGCGCTATACAAACCCGCGGCCCTCAGCGCTGCCGCTCATTGTTAAGTTACTGCGGCACGGAGCCGTCAAGAGCTGTCATTTACCTTAGGTCTTGTGATGAATATCCATCGAGGTGGAGCTGCAGGCGCTCTTCGGGCGTGAGGCCTGCCAGCAGCTGGTAAAAGATGTGGTAGTTGCGTTCTCCAGGCGGTGGCCGTACCACACGCGTCTGATCCAGGAAGTAGCAGTGGATCTTCGTGCGGTACAACGCGCCGTCCGTCACTTGTACTTCTATAAAATGCCCCTGGAACGATTACCAGGTAAGATTAGGTCTAATATCTAGCAGTTGATTGTTAAGTCTGATGAAGAATAAGATACATTGCAACATAATTTAAAATATCGTTTCTTAAAATTTTAAAATTTAGTTTTATATTTTTCTTCCTTTTTAAAAGCTGTGTTACAGTGGGCTAAACATGAAATATAATATTTTAAAATTATATTTCATGTTTGTTGTCAATTTTCTTTCATTTGTACTGTTGAAGTAAAATATCGACATGAAATCTGTTTCTTGGAGAAATAAAAAAAAAGTTGTAAGTTTACTGAAAAAATATATATGGTACATAATATGGCATTAAGTCTGTTATATGTACTGCTTTGTAGACGAAAGTATTAATAAATTAACAAAATATTTTTAATACATTGGAAGTTAAGCATTGAAAGTCAGCAGCAGAGAGATGTATATAGGCTGTTGTTTTGCTTTATTATTTGCAGCGCAAGTTTGCACTGTCAACCAGTTGCAATTTTTAAAGAAAATTTAGAAAATAGAAGATAGCT
This sequence comes from Parnassius apollo, assembly GCA_907164705.1. Taxonomy (NCBI): domain Eukaryota; kingdom Metazoa; phylum Arthropoda; class Insecta; order Lepidoptera; family Papilionidae; genus Parnassius; species Parnassius apollo. The sequence goes on along the minus strand of CAJQZP010000620.1, from coordinate 658,022 downwards.
GTATTATTATTGATACAAGTAAGGGTGACAAACGAGCACACAGTCCACGTGGTGGTAAGTGGATGCTATCGCACACAGATAAACTGTACAATGTATAATGTAGATGAACAATATAATTGGGGTGACAAACGAGCACACAGTCCACGTGGTGGTAAGTGGATGCTATCGCACACAGATAAACTGTACAATGTATAATGTAGATGAACAATATAATTGGGGTGACAAACGAGCACACAGTCCACGTGGTGGTAAGTGGATGCTATGGCACACAGATAAACTGTACAACGTATAATGTAGATGAATAATATAATTTCGATGTAGAATCAAAATCTAAATTCGTCGTCACTTTAAGGACTGTGATGGAACGCTTTTTTGTAAACTTGGTCTGAGATTTTCCACACGTACTACAAAACTGTGTTTTGTATAGTACGTGTGGATAATCAGACACAAGCCTTATACCAATATATTACGCTGTTTGGCATTCTTTGCGACCGAGGTTCTCTAGGTAAAGTCATTACATTTTACGATTTTTTTGATAAATTCCATCGCAATTATTTCTATTAGACACTATACTGGAAACTATACTATACACGTATATAATATGTAAGACTAGTAAAGAGAAGCGTTACTGTGACGTACAATCCTGCTGGAATGTGAGTTGGCGAGAGTGGCGGCGGTCCCGAGCGAGCGCAGCACGGTGAAGGCGGCGGCGAGGTGCTTGAAGGCGTCGGTCTCGGGCCCGCCGCCTGCCACGTCGAAGAGCCGCCGTAGTAGCACCATCGACGCGTACGTCTTCCCGGAGCCGGACACACCTGCAATCGTACACGAGGGGACGTTCATTTTACGTGAGCTCTCAAATAGTGTCCGCTGGTTACTGAGGCCATTCTCCACGGAGACTAACCATTTATGAAACACAGGATTATAAGGCTCGAGTGTATGCGCAATCCCAGGTTCACTCTCTATTCCCGCCCTCACATCGTCCGGTGTGACGGTATTCCGAAACGACGGGAGGGAGAAGAGGCGCAGGACTAACGGCTTTACCACAGATTAAATAATGTCACGCTTTTCATGCTTCTCGAGAGTGAGAGGTGTTCACCTCCCTGCAACGGAAGAGGTATGCGCCCAGCGGTGTAATTCTATGGGACAATAAATAAGAAGAAGAACCCATGTATATACCTCACCGTGATAAATCGGCACTTAAAATTTACAATTATCGGCTTCGTTGGCACCCCTCAGTGATCGAACCTGGTTTGCTACGAGCTACCACGGCTCTAATATTTATATGTGAGACCTTAACTGGCTCGTTGGTCTAGCGATCGTAAACGTGATTGCTGATCACGAGGTCCCGGGTTTGAATACCGGGTCGGATCAAAATAGTTAATTAGGTTTTTCTATCAAGAAGTTCTCAGTTGTAGCATGGAGCTAGGACATACACCACCGCCTGTGTCTCACCCCTGTGCCTCGAAATGCACGTACAGACGTCGGTCCTGCGCCTGATCTCTCTTCGGTCGTGTCGTATTACCGCCCCATCGGACTATGAGGGTGAGGAAATAGTAAGTGGACCTGTGCTTGCGCATACACTATAATCTGCCACTATAATCCTGTCCTGCGCAGATGGCTAGTCTCTGCTGATACCGGCCACCGTGGCCGAAACTCGATCTGGAGTACATTATTATTACAGTCGCAGCATAGCTCTACTGCCCAAAGATTTTCTGGCATTATAGTGGTCTTTTACGACACCCACAGGACAAAATAAAATGGAGTGATTGATACCCTTACACTACTTCTACACGGTAAGTTGGGGAAGCGAGAGAGAGTACTAACCAGAGAGTATGATGGCTTGAGGGCAGCCGGTGTCTGCCTGGTGGCGCACGGCGTCGTGCACCAGACGCGCCAGCTCTGGACGCTGAGCGCGCGCAGCCGCTGGAGTCAGCGCGTTGGACGAGTCCGTGTACGCGTTCAGCGCGATCAGGATCGGACCCACGGACGTCTGCAACAACAACGACACCAACTTACATCTCTTGTTATTACAGATACAATACAATAATAAATCATTGAAGTAATATGCTCTATGTAATAGAAGAAGCACCAATACTTGGTTGTTAGCAACTCGCGTTAGGGCCCACGGGCTCACATTTACTCAGTCTGAGCCGTAAAAAGGTAGACAGTGTCTTCGATCATGTGCCCCGCACTGCCGCATAAATTCTGTTTGCGATGTTAGTTCTAATTCGTAGTAGGTACATATTACTTCAATGAAAGAGGCAAGGTTTTATAGAAAAGGGGTGGCAAAAGAACACACAGGACATCTGACCGTCCATTCCATCCACAAATTACGGCCTATAAAAGTCCAGTGCTGGACATAGACCTCCCCTATAGATCACCTCATAGGGTACACCTGATGCTAAGTGGATACTGTGGTTCATATACCCTTACATACAGCTCGACTTAGAATATAAATGCAGGTGTGTTGTCGCTCCTGTCCGACACAATATTGTATTGGATGATGACAATTCATTGATTTTATTTAAAATATAAATGCAGATGCGTTGGCACTCCTGTCCACCACAATATAGCACTGGATGATGACAATTCATTGATTTTATTTAAAATATAAATAGGGCCTCCTGCCCATATAGTAGTGAAGTTTGATTTTATTTAAAATATAAATGCAGGTGCGTTGGCACTCTGTCCACCACAATATAGTACTGGATGCAATTGATTTTTTTGGCAATATAGTATAGATGAAGACACTTCATTGATTTTATTTAAAATATAAATGCAGATGCGTTGGCACTCCTGTCCACCACAATATAGTACTGGATGATGACAATTCATTGATTTTCAAACTCAAACGACAAAGAGCTTTTTAATATGGTAAGTGGATGCTATGGCCCTGTGTAAAAAGGGTCTCCGGTTCTCTACTTATACTCCTTCCTGTACGAAACACGGTAGTATTACGCTGCATTTTATAAAAATATATAACCCATTCATGCTGCAAACATAATATAGCATTTTTGTACGTTGTAGAGCCACGTTGCTACTATACTCGTATTATGGTTGTAGCTTGAATGGGTCGGTTCGACCGGGGTAGGACCACGCTCTCAAAAAACACCAGCGTAAAATAGCAGCTTATTGCTGCTGTGTTTCGTGTAGGAAGGAGTATAAGTAGAGAACCGGATACCCTTTTTACACAGGGCCATAGCTCAGCACACTCATTTTATTTAAAAATGCTCTTTGTCGTTTGAGTTTGAAATGCAATGAATTATCATCATTGAATACGTCGAATATTATCTATTTCAAGGTAAGGTAAGTCATTAACATCGATTAAAAACAAGAATGGGCCAAAATCTGAGCCTTGAAGAACACTAATTGATGATTTCTTATATTTACGCGCACACTACACATTGATTAAAACTATTTTTACGGATTTTATCGCGTTTATTTTACTATTATTAATAAGTATGACCATGTATCCACGTATCGATCTCAATTAAAATGGTTACCTATTCGTCAACGCCGTAGTTTGCGTGCACTCACCACCCTTTATTCTATCCTGATGTCTCCAACTTCCCCTACCTACTTATCTCCTCACTTTCAGTTGCTTAGTGCTAGTCATGAGAGAAACCTCCGCTCTACGAACAACCTTCTTCTCCTATGTCCATCCCATAGCTCTGCACTTGTTCATTCTTCTTTCCACATTCAATCCATTCTCCTTTGGAACGCACTCCCTCTCGAAATCAGGACGGCTAGCAATCGGTACGCGTTCAAGATGAAGGTTCGGGAACACTTACTTAATAAATTGGCAGAATCATCATTCTTATCATTGGCAGAACCAGCGTCCTCATACGGCCAGCAGTGAAACACCACGTCTCTGATCCGTAAGTCATCACTGGCAACACGCGCTGGTTGTACATGTGTATGTGTATGTATATGTGTATATATGTATGTATGTGTGTGTATGTATGTATATGTATATAAATATATATATATATATATATATTGTATATTATATATTTTATATACATATATGTGTATGAATATTAATATAACTTTATCTATTTTTTGCGATGTACCGTTTATATCTTATGTATTTTATTTCCATGTATTACAATTTTTTTTTGTTATTTTATTTTAGTATTCGCATATTAACTTTTTATTACACCTACTTCCTTCTATCTCTGCATCATCCCAAGGTAGACTGGGAGAGAATGCCTTAGGCATTAAGTCCGCCTATATACCACTTGTGTATATGAAGTTTTAAATAAATAAATAAATAAAATAAACGCGATAAAATCCGTAAAAGTAGTTTTAATCAACACTAATTGACAATACTTACACTGAAGAACTCTTACCTTTGATAATAACTTTTGAGTTTAATTACTTGAATTGAATTAAAAATGTAAGAGTAATGAGTAATGTTGTGATTTTTTGATAATAATGTGTTGTGACTTAATATTTTCAGCTCTTAACAGTCTAGTGTAAGCATAGGCATTTCCGATGTTGGAAGGATTGCATCATAATCGCCACGCTGAACAAGCGATTCGGCCATCACAATGGTCGTCACTTGTTATATGATGTCATAAAAAATTTTGTTAATTTAAAGTTGACTTATCACGTGCGCGGTTTTGGGTCAATATGATGAGGTTTATATTACTGTACACAATGATTTCAAAAGGAAGGATAGGCCCGTCTAAATATTTTACTCATAACTTTTTTATACAAGAAAAAGTAGCGCATCTGTCATAATACAAACGTCATATCAAAACACGAAGTAACCAGCGTCGGATTTCGCATATAATTATCCTAATTTCTAAGTTATCATACTATGGTTTAAGTAGAAATGCTATTAAGTGGTTTAGCAGCTATTTTAAGAACCGTTCCCAGCAAGTCGTATTAAGAAAAAACGATAACACCAGAATCTTACTTACTTACTTACTTATCTTCACGCACAATCCCGAACGGGGTAGCCAGAGAGAACAGATCGCCAAGTGTCACGATCCTTACATACCTCTTTCGCTTCTTTCAGGTTCATTAACTTCTTCATACATGCATGTCTAGGTATCCGAGTACTCTTGACCCTCCCCTCTTCGAGCAATTTGCTCACATGGTCTTCGAAAGTTAGTCTCGGTCTAGTATATTTACTTTCTCTCTATATATTTTCTTCACCATTCGGTCTTCACTCATTCGTTCAACGTGCCCAAACCATTGGAGTACGCCCCTATCAATTTTTGTGATAAGGTCATCTTTCAATCCTGCCATATTGCGAATCTCTTCGTTTCGCTTTCGGTCGGCTATGGTAACGCCACACATTTTACGAAGAGATCGCATCTCCACTGCATTCAACTTGCTTTTATGCTTCTTCTGGCATACCCAGGTTTCGCAGCCATATAACAAAGTCGGTACCAACACTGCGTTATGTATTGCAAGGCGTGCACTCTTCACCACGCCTTGCCTTTTTTACTAATGCATTCAGGGCACCATTGAATTTGTTTCCGGCAGCGACACGCCTATCCACATCTAAATCACATCTTCCATCCCGGCTGAAAGCACTCCCCAAGTATACAATTTCATTTACCTGTTCTAGACATTCCTGATTTACCCATATTTCACATTTCGTTCTCTCTTCGTCCTTTTCAAATACCAGAACCTTAGTTTTATTAGCATTCAAACGGAGACCTTTAATTTCACATTCCTCTTTCATACACGTGACTAATGCCTGCAGTTCTGCTTCTGATGGTGCAATAAGCACTGCATCATCAGCATACAGCAGACAATTAACTTTTATGTCACCCAATTTCACACCCAAACAGCTATTTTTCAGCTTCTGTAAACAGCTGTCGAGATACAGTATGAACATCCAGGAAGACATGACACAACCCTGTTTTACGCCCTTGGACGCTAAACATGGGTGACAGTTCATGCCCTACCCGCACAGAGGCTTTACAGTCATAGTAAAGTGACTGCACAGCCTTTAACAATCGACCATCCACACCATATCCCGGCAACAGTTCCCACATTTTCTTCCTTATAACCTTATCAAATGTTATAAGGAAGAAAATGTGGAATTTCTCCAGATCCACAAAAGCACAGAAAATCCTCTAGTTAACACTCAGAAGCTTCTCCGTGCTCATGCGGAGAGAAAACATTTGATCCGTGCATCCTCTTCCAGGTCTAAATCCGCATTGTGCCTCCCATAAGAATTTTTCCGATTTCTCTTGCATCCTACGTGGCAAAACCTTCGAATAAACTTTACTTGCTAAACTGGTCAAGCTGATCGCCCGATAGCACCCGCAGTCAAAATGTGAACCTTTACCTTTATATAAAGGCACAATGACCGCGGATCGCCAATCATCCGGGACATCTCCCGTCCGCCAGCACAAATTGCACAGCAGATGGAAGCTGTCCCAGACGCGAGGCCCACCGTACTTGACCATTTCAGCAGTAACTCTGTCTAGTCCCGCAGCCTTACCACATTTCAAACTTCGAATCGCACGTTCAATCTCTTTCATGCTGATGACCTCAGTGTCATCGAGGTCCGTGTCTGGCGTGCCAGTCACGGCGTCACCCCCGGATCCTTCACTAAGATCATGACACGCATACATTTCTCTACAAAATTCACTCCATCGCTGCATGACGTCCGATTTTTCTGAGAGGACGTCATTGGTTCTCGAAAGCACTTTGTTCATTCTTAAGGCTGTCGCACCACTCCGGGACCTTCCAACCTCTTTCCAGAAGAGTTTGGAGTTTTCCCTAAAGTTGTGCGACAACCTCTCGTCCGCTTCTATTCTACACCTTTCACGTACTTCCTCAATCAATGTTTTCGCATGAACTTTCTGCAGCTTATATCTTTCTTTAATCTTCTATCTCATATGCTCATCGTTACTAGAGGCCAAGTAGTCCAACCATGCTTTTTTCTTCTTTTTTACAGCTTCTCTCACTTCATCATTCCACCATGCATCTCTTCTTTTACTACTACCTCTTTTTGTCGTACCACATACTTCTTCCGCTGCACTTACCATTCCATCCCTAAGGTTCTGCCATGTTCTCTCCACACATTCTTTCCTGCCATCGATGGTGTCAAGCTTTTCGGCTACCCTCGTGTGATATTTGTCCCTAGTATCCGCTTCCTGAAGCTTCCAGCTTCGGATGCGACAGACCGACTGTGGTTCTGTTACTGCCGTCCGGTAGCGCCAACCCGCCAACAAACCCCTAAATCTAGTAATTACTAGATAATGATCCGTTCCCAGGTCAGCACCCCTGAACACTCGTGTATCCATCACCTGTTTTCGCAGTCGGTCATCCACCAGGAACAAATCAATCATACTTCTCTCATTCTTTCTTTCTCTAGTGTACATATGGATTTTCCTGTGATTAAACATAGTGTTTATCACAAGAAGACCCTTTTCCTTGCATACAGCCAGTATAAGCTTGCCAGCATCATTAACCCTTTTATCGCCAAACTTTCCAAGCACCGACTCGTATCCTGGTCGAGCGATACCTACCCATCCATTCAAATCACCACATACAACAGTTCTTTCGTTTCCCTTAACCAAATCTAGAACTTCTCTTACATTCTCCCAAAACTCCTCCAGCTCAGCCCTGGACGACGAAGCTACCGGCGCATAAACAGCTAAAAGGAATAACTTCGTCAGTCCCATTTTGAAGTCGAAGGCCCAGAGAAGTCTTGAGTTCACAGCCTTGTATTCAGTCATAAGATCGACCAACCGGGACGACAACAGCACTCCCACTCCCTGGCAGGCGTTCTCGCTTTCCGGGACTCCGGACCATATAGCTAACGTCCCGCCAGGGAGCTCTTCAGTACTACTGCCTTTCCGTTTGGTCTCCGACATACACACGACATCTAATTCTCTTTCTTTCATTATTTCGATCAACTCATTCGTCTTATCTCTCATGCCCCCTCTAACATTCCACGTGCCAACTCTGCACTCCGTCCTCCACCTTCCGCCGTGTCGGGCAGTGCGTGACAGGTGGCGGTCCCCATCGCCGCTTTGCGCGCTGCATTCCACACCAACGGGGACGAGCTGGTGTGCGTCGCCTTGGGGGGACGCCCTAACCCTCGTTTGCATGGGTGCGCAGCTGTGTAGAATTGCAGCCCTGAAAAGGACTGGCAGGGGTCGCGACGAGCACGCTTCTACAATGACCCCCAACACCAGAATCACTTCGAATAATCGGTCGGGTTGAACGGGGAGTTCCGCAGGGTTCTATCTTAGGACTACTGCTTTTCATACTTTACAGCGCGGATATTGTAAATAATATAGAGCATTGTAAGTTCCACATGTATGCAGACGACTTACAGTTATATATTTCTTTTAAGCGCTGCGATACAGATATCGCTTTGGCGAAGCTTAACGCCGACCTGAATCGCATATCTCTGTGGTCTGAGCGTAACACACTAGTTCTGAATCCAAAAAAAAAATACATGATACTGGGAACACCAACACAGTTACGGAAGATTATATCAAAATATCCCGCTGTTGTCATAAATAAGAATACAATAGAGAGAGTCCTGAAGCGAGAAATCTTGGTGTAGTGATGGACGAGCAGCTGCGATTCGAGAAGCACATTTTTGACATTGTATGTAATTGATTTTTTAGACTAAAAGTACTTTATCGAATTCGCAATTACCTAAACCTGACGTTAATTTATGCGAGGCCCTTGTTCTATCAAAATTCAACTACGCTGATTCTCTCATAGGACCACGACTTCTAGCTCGTACCAAACAAATTATACAACAAAATATAAACGCCTGCGCGCGTTTTTGCTTTAATATATCAACACGTAGGTATACATGTAACACCGTTTTATAACAAAGCCAATATATTAAAAATGGACCTCCGGATACGACTACACTTTGCCACTCTTTTGTTCGGTATTGTAAAAAAGAAAGAACCATTATATCTGTACAATAAGCTTGATTGGGCCAAAGATCACAATAATGCACATTATCTCAGATCAGTTGAACAAAAATTAGTATACCCTTTTAGCCGCTCTGCTGCATTCAGAGGTTCTTTTAAATACAATGCAACAAAGTGTAGGAACAATCTGCCACCTCCCTTACGTAGCCTTACAACAATTAATAGTTTTAAAAACAAATATAAATTACTACTACTCAATGAACAAAGAGATGTTGGTTAAGACGTAGAATCTAGGTATAATAACTTATGATAATTCTTTAATGTAGTAATTTTTTATTAAATTAACGATGAATGGATTTACCAGCAATGTAACTGTATTTCATAGACACCGAGCGGTTTGGCACTTTAAATTATACTAAATCCTGTATATAAAAAATGTAAATAAAGCAACAAGAAACTCAGCATATAATGTGGGTAGCCTATTTGTTTCGTTTTTTTTTCTTTTCTTTCTTTTAAAATAATTTAAAAATCCTTATACGAGTTTTTGTGTATTTATCTTGGTTATTTTTTTTACTAATACAAAACTGTAGATATTGCTTCCATACGTATTGTTACGAGCTTAGGGTTCGTGACAATAAAACTGCCGATTGAATTACCAAAATTAACACTTTAATTCACTTTACACTAATTAAAACTTAAAAGGCACTAATAATTAATCACACTGATTCACTTTTCACAATTCAATACTGCCCGATCGCGTCTTGCAGCGCCTTTAAATACACATTTTACCGAAACATCCAGAATATTCAAGTAAATACGGGCGCGTACCGACCAGGCGCAGAAAGTTCGAGTGTGGGGCTTCTAGAAAGCTTAATTCTTCTGTTCGATACTAGATGGCCCTGTTGGTCGAAAGTCAAGATTGGTCCCCGACACTAGATGGCGCTAGTGCCGAGTACATGACGTCAACTTAGGCGCGCAACACTGCCCCCTCCTAAGAAATGCTCGTCCCCAGCATTATCGGCCCAATAATAACGCGCCAGGCGATCCACATGGACGATCTTAGGAGTCAGTCTTGCACCTTTCTGTAACGGCTCCGCAATGTCAAGAGCTGTCCTATCCCATAGTGCACCAACATTGTACAATTTCGATGCTCCTCTACTACGTGTCTGAGGTCCACTGACAGCAGCACAACTTGTACATGTGCGACACCAATCCTCGACATCGTCACGATAATGGACCCAGTAAAACTGTTCTCGGATCTTCAGTAGAGTTAGTTTAACTCCCAGATGGACTCCTGAACAACCATTATGGTGCAGCTGTAGAACATTCGGCACTTTAGCTTTAGGGATAACGCCATTTGCAAACGACAGCTGTCGTCCTCGACCACTTGGTCCCATTTACGGCACAGGACTCTATCCTGATAATCAGCAAGCTGCTGCCATTGGGCCCCAATAGCTTCTAGTGGTCGAACTTCACTCGCTGAGACGTCGCTCCACTTAGGCTTGGTAGACACGGGCCTTCGTCCATTCTCAGAACCCGTCGGCTTGATGTTCGGATCTTCCTGCTGAAGGACTGCATGTACTTCGTAGGCTGTCCTTCCACTCGTTGATGAGGTGGTCTGTCCTGAGCATCCTCACGGATACCACTTCCTTACTCTCTTGCCTAGTACAATGTTTGCAATCTTCAAGACAAGGTCTTCTTGACAATGCATCTGCGTTGCCATGAGATTTCCCGCTGCGATGTCTGATAGTAAGGTCGTATTCCTGCTGCTGCTGGGCGGTGATGTTAGCCGCACTTCCCTTCTGAGATCGTTCACCTTCCCTTTTAGGGTTCGCTTAGGGCAGCTGGATCGAAGATGGCCCCTTTCCCCACAGCCATAGCACCTAGGGCGTATCCTTTATTGTGGTCGCGAACCGTAACTGCTGCAACCTCCCTAGTGTGAGGGGAACGATGATCCTGCCGCCGCCAGGCAATGCCGTTAGCTGCACTACTCTCTCGAGATCGATCAACTTCCCTTTCTACGGTTCGCTTAGGGCAGCTGGATCGTAGATGGCCCCTTTCCCCACAGCCATAGCACCTGGGCCTATATCCTTTATTGTGGTCGCGAACCGTAACTGCTGCAACCTCCCTAGGGGACGATGATCCTGTCGCACGGCTTCCACCTACAGTGCATGGGCCAAGGCGTCCTTAAGCGTTTCGTGGTGCCCGAGCCTTACAGCAGCTCTGACTTCAAGGTCGCGGATGCCGTCGATGAATGCCTGCACCAGGTTCCCTTCAAAGAGCGCAGGTACAGACCGGTATGCTTTTCGCACCAGCTTCTCCACCTCTAGAGCCCACTGCTGCAGGTTTTCATTGATGCGCTGCACGCGATCTTTAAGCTGCGCACGAAAGACGTGTTCCAGATGAGCGTCGCCATATCTCGCCTCCAATGCCTCAAGGAGTTGCTCATAAGTCACTTCCTCACCGAGAGCTTCCAGAACAGTTAAGGCCTGGTCGCGCAGGCCTAGTGTGAGAGCAGTCATGGCCTGACTTTTATTCCAGCCGTTCGCCTTCATAACGTCTTCAAACTGGATTTTGTAAACTGACCAGGAAGAAGTCCCGTCGAACAGTGGCACTTTGAACTCACGTAGCGAAGGTGTTGTAACTATTATGGGAGCTGTAATTCTATCCCCCAGTTTGAGGGATCAACGTTTTCTTCACGTCAGCCATCACGTTGTCAACCCAATTGTTCACTTGGTCGATTCGGGTTTCAGTTTTCTTGATTCGGGTTTCAGCTTTCGCGATTTGGGTTTCAGCTTCCGACAGGCGGTTGTCATGCTGAGCAACCCTATCCTTCACCTCCTTTATCTCCTTCCCAAAGGTAACGTGAAGGTCCTTCATTAGGAGCATCTGCTCTTCCAACCGACGGGCCTGTTCTTCTTGTCTACGCCGCAGCTGCTCTTCCAAACGACGGACCTGTTCCTCTTGTCCGCCCCGCAGCTGCTCTTCCAACTGACGGTCCTGTTCCTCCTGTCGGCGAGCCTGTTCCTCCTGCTGCTCTTTCAACCAACTGGGCAGTTCCTCCTGTCCACCCCGCAGCTGCTCTTCCAATCGGCGTGCCTGTTACGCCTGCTGGCAGGCCCGTTCCTCCTGTCGGCGGGCCTGTTCCTGCAGTATCATCATGAGAGCACCTAAGGCAGGTGCTGCAGGTGTAGGAGCTGCAGACGGGCCAGTCTCCGTGGCTGTCAGTTGGCCAACCGACGTCTGCGGCGTTGCACCACCAAATTAAAGGACTGACCACCAAATCTTCTCTGGTCCGTCTCCTGCTGGCCTTGACTTCGAGTACGGACACCCTCCGTTTCCTCCTTAGGTAAAATCGGCAGGATTTTATCCCACTTCTGACAGCAATTGTTACGAGCTGTTGTCATGCTGAGCAACCCTATCCTTCACCTCCTTTATCTCCTTTCCGAAGGTAGCGTGAAGGTCCTTCATGAGGAGCATCTGCTCTGGCTCTGCCAACCGACGGGCCTGTTCCTCTTGTCCACCCCGCAGCTGCTCTTCCAAACGACGGACCTGTTCCTCTTATCCGCCCCGCAGCTGCTCTTCCAACTGACGGACCTGTTTCTCCTGTCGGCGAGCCTGTTCCTCAGTCCTGCTGCTCTTTCAACCAACTGTCCAGTTCCTTCTGTCCACCCCGCAGCTGCTTTTCCAATCGGTGCGCCTGTTACGCCTGCTGGCAGGCCTGTTCCTCCTGTCGGCGGGCCTGTTCCTGCAGTATCATCATGAGAGCACCTAAGGCAGGTGCTGCAGGTGTAGGAGCTGCAGACGGGCCAGTCTCCGTAGCTGGCAGTTGGCCCCCCAACGTCTGCGGCGTTGCACCATCAAATTAAAGGACGGACCACCAATACTTCTCTGATCCGTCTCCCGCTGGCGATGACTTCGAGTACGGACACCCTCCGTTTCCTCCTTAGGTAAAATCGGCATGATTTTATCCCACTTCTGACACCAATTGTTACGAGCTTAGGGTTCGTGACAATAAAAACTGCCGATTGAATTACCAAAATTAACACTTTAATTCACTTTACAATAATTAAAACTTAAAAGGCACTAATAATTAATCACACTGATTGTCTCGCCAAATTCAATACTGCACGATCGCGTCTTGCAGTGCCTTTAAAGATACATTTTTCACCGAAACATCCAGAATATTCAAGTAAATACGGGCTCCAACCGACCAGGCGCAGAAAGTTCGAGTGTGGGGCTTCTAGAAAGCTTAATTCTTCTGTTCGATACTAGATGGCGCTGTTGGTCGAAAGTCAAGAGTGACATTTTCTAGGAAGCCCTCTTCACTCTGGTCCCCGACACTAGATGGCGCTAGTGCCGAGTACATGACGTCAACTTAGGCGCGCAACAGTATCCTTTTTGGAAAAAAACGGCAAATTCTACTTTCAATCCAACTATATATAAATATGGGTATGCATATGTATATGTATATTATATATTACGTACACTCAGCCGCCCGAGCTGCCTCTGGGTAAGGGCTGGGGTGAAAACCAGTGCTATCACTGAGTCCGGTCCGTTTCACGGTTTCATGCTGCAGCACAGGGTATTTTTAAAATGTTTTCTTAAATTTATAATAATGTTAAATTACTTTTAATTTAGTTATATTTATCTTCTGGCATTTAACTACTTTTTATTTGTTATGCTGCATGCTTAAACTAGAATATGATGCATTTCGTTCTTTCTTTCTTTCTAATTGTACCATCATTTCATAGTTTGTAGTATATAGTATCGTAAAGGTCTACTTACTAAAATTTTACCTAAAGGTCTACTTGTATTATTATTGGGTCCTTTTACATTTTAATATTAACCCTACGCTATCGAGAATTTTTGTATTGTACACCATTACCGCGTTTTTTAAATAAAATTAGAATTAACTCCCTTTCTGGTCAACTAGTGAATGCATTTATTTTGCAACTTGATACAACTAAAATGAGGGGCTACCACGTTAAAAACTCTATGCTCCAGAAGCAATCGGTTTGAAAACAGAATTTCAAAATATTTTATGAATCAGATTTTAAGATTCAATTAAGCAGATATGGTTTCTTTTGTACTCTTTTCGTTTTACCCTTATTGAATATTTAAAAAATATTTTGTACCAATATTCAAAATTTAACTTACACTAAGTTATTTAGACAAAAATTAAACAGAAATAAAAATAAAACCGTCATAAAACGAAAAAATCCCGGCACATGGGAAAAAAGAAACATGAAAAGTCAAACGTGATATATTTTTTTTAAATGGTATAATTTTAATTCCCATGTACAATATTTTTGAGGGTCTGATCCAACCCTGGCCTAATCTTGGTAACGTAACTAAACTAACTGTAAATTAAAACTTTTAAAATGCGTTTATATAATAATTTAATCGTAACCAAATGAATATAAGGTTATTTACCGATGATACGATATCCCATTTTTTTTAAATCTTTGTATCGTAATTTTTGCATTCTTTTACCACGCAACTAGATATATTTATGACAGGTAAATCTGTCCTGCGCGCGCACTTACTACTGTCGACCGATTCGCGTTGGCCCTAAACTGTAATTTTAGGGCCAGCGCACTGGTCCGTTTTAGTTGTTCGGCCGGTCCAGTCCTTACGTAGTAATATATAAGTCAATGACTGATACATTTCAACAAAACTGACATTCATGATTATTCTCAATTGTTGAAGTATCATTTTATTTTCAGCCCCTGACGATAACAGAGGGATGTTATAAGTTTTCGTGTATACCTGTGTACCTAAGTGTGTATCTGGTGTCTGTCTGTATCATCATAGCTTCAGTTCTTCTTCGTTTAGGTTTAGGAGAACGGATGAACCAATTTTGATTAAGTTTTTTTGTTTTAAAGGTGTCTTAATCGAGAGTGTTCTTAGCTATATTTCAAGAAAATTTGTTCAGCCGTTTATAAACCTTTTGTTAACTTTTTGTTTCGAGAATTTTTAAAATTTTTGATTTAATTTATTTAAAAAAAAACATACCCGAAAAAAACATTTCAGAAGTTGCTTAAGACCACAAATTCATTTCAAGTATCTTTAAAAATCATTAACAAAGCATTGCACTTTTTCAAGAGAATGGCTCATTGTAAGTTCTCGCAGGTAGCTACCTGTTCGTGTATCTTGCTCATGAATAGACAGCTTGTGACGTGGAGCTACAGCGTTAAATTGTGCACATATAGGTTTACATAAACCACCATAAAACGTTCACACACCATTGAACATTAATCACTGTGAGAAAATATTGTATTTAAGCTCGCTTATTTTGTTGATCTTTTTACCTAGTAGAGCCATGCTGTAACTATATTACGGTTGTATCACGAGTGGGTGGGCTCAACCGAGAAACGATCACGTTCTCGCAGCATACCAGCGTAGAAATAGTAGCTCAATACTGCTGTGTTTCGTATGATGAGTTTAGAAAACCGAATACTTTTTAATGCAAACGAGGCATTCCATCCTAGTCCTCAGTGATGACAACGTATTTGCGTTTTAATACTTAATCGAGAATAGTTGTAGAAGTCTATGGGTCACAACAAGTAAGTGGTACTTCCGTAATTCTGTTAATTTATCGGGATTCCAAGAAGATGCGACTGATATTGGAACAATATTTTTAATTATTTTCGTAGTACCGGCGACGGTTACATCCAACACACATTCTTTTGTGCTTCAGGCAAAGTAATCCGACATAACAGGTAGAGACAGGGCGGTAATAGGAAAAAATGGAATAACAAAAAGATGCCGCGGCGCTACGTGACGTGTCGGTTGTTGTGCTCGTGCGTCGGTAACTGAGGTCTGCCGGCGGGCGCGAGTCGACACTTCTAAATGATATACGTAAATTTAAAGATTTACTATCCTCACTAAATCGTTAAATATATAATATATATTTTGACGGCTCCGTAGCTGTATCTGGATCATTGTGCAACTTATGAATGTAAACTGCCTCCGCGCTACAGGAGAAAACTCTAGTGGGGTAACGTCTTTTAAAAAAAGAAGAAAAGATAATATATACAATAAGTTATTAATATTATATTATTATAGTCTTAACTGAACGGTAATTTTCTGATGTCTTTAATAGACTTTTTTACCTACTTTGCTGTAAACTTTTGGCCGTGTACTAGACGCGTTATTATATTTATCACACCACATTGTCCTAAAGGTGCAGTAAAATATGAAATGGATGGCTTCAAACGATAAAAATATCTTATAGTTCTAAAATGTATTGCAGAATTAACTTTTTCAAAATTCGTTTAGTAGTCGCACGATATCTCATGTCGGAATGGCGAGCCGCTTAAAAACAAAGTAGAAAACGAGCACAATTACTAGCAAATATTATTATAATGTTTAGATACATTTAAGCATAAAACACAATATTTACGTTTATACATGGTCGAAACACGCTGCAGAGTATTGTGGCGGTAGATTGGGTCGACTTAACCGAGGAAGGACAACGCTTGTACAAAATTCTACTGTTGTTACATAACTATATATATTATGTAACAACAGTAGAATTTTGTACATAAATTAGGACATAAACATTAAAAAGCGGATTCCGTCAACAACCTTAATTTTTTATTATTATTTTGAGTTGTTGTTATCAAGATAGACGGATTAAATAACGAGGAAAAAACTATAAATAGTGCTAATGATGTTATAGGAATTACAACAAAATTTATACAATTTTTTTATAGCGATCAAGACTGACAATATTGACCAAAATAACTCGTATTGGACAGACGTAAACTCTACGAGATGTACACCATTCTTTTTTTTAATTTATTTATTAAGGTTTACCAATGTTTGATTACACTGTATTTAACAAAATGGCTTAAGAACTAACTTACGTAGCTAAGTGTAACAATCGTTTAAGGTAAACACCACATGCATCGAGAAAGATTATAAATACGAATAAAAAAGTATAAATTACCTAATAATGAAAATAAGTATGTAAAAAAACTATTATTATTTATTTGTTGGTTTCAGACCAGGCTAAAGCTAGAACTTCCTTAATTTTGGCAAATGGGTCGGCGTGAATGTCAACTTTGTCACTATGTCCATTGACCAATTTGCACAACCTTGGAATTGTGGAGTTTGCACCTAAGACAGATTTTCTAAAAAGGAGGGCAAAGTGGAGTAATAGGGGCGCGATGAATTCTCAATTTAACACGAAATTTAAATTTTTGGAGCAAGAGGGGACAGTTAATTTTTTGATTAAAAATTTTTACAAGAAATGACAGGTCAAGCAAATTTCAAGGCTGTAATTGCAAATCAAATTCCATTGGCTGACATTCAACTCTGAGTTTATGTTATCTTGAGAATTATACACAGCTCCAAAGTAGGACGCAAATAAGTCGCACATTTCCCTAGGACTAGATGACTTATTATTACCATCAGTCATTGTACAAGGATAATTACTTTTCCCGCACTTCTTTGCCTTAATAAATGACCAAAAAAGTTTAGGGTTCGACTTAATTACTATCTTCTGTCCTCTTTATATAATTTTTATAAGATTGATTTGCTAGTGTGCAGCAACGCTTACTAAGTACTTCGAAACAGAAGTTATACAAGCAATAAATAGATTAAAAACCAATAAAATCCCTGGTTCAGACAACATTACCAACGAAACTATAAAATTGGTTCATACATTACTGATTCTGCCGTTTACTCATTTATTGGACTGAATTTTGGAAAATTTCTAAACACCGACACAATAGTTAGAGTAATACTAATTTATAAAAGAGTGACCCATGTGATTTTGCAAGTCACAGGTCAATAAGCTTGTGTATATAAATTATTCTTTCTCATAGACCATATCCATACTCTGGAAACACTGATGAAAGCTCCATCTATATATATATATATATATATATATATATATATATATATATATATATATATATATATATATATATATATATATATATATATTATAAGGTGCGTTGGGGTAATACCGGACGATTTTCAACTATTTAAAAGAGTCGGGCGAAAACTTTATTTTCTCGACATCCATATACGTCAGATTTCTGAAACATGGCGCAAATCGTTAATGATTAAACGTAATTTAGCTATAATAAGCTTTTATTTTCAAAACTCAACAGTTTCTGCTTAAAACGTGTGCGAAGACATGACATAATTTTTTATACGCATGATGAAGAATTGGCCATCAAGGGGAAGACCGGACGTCGCTAAAAATCGCAAATAAAAGTGATTGGGAAAGACCGGACGGACGAAAAAAAATACAAAAATTACCTTGTTTTATAAAATATTGCGCAGCACACGCCCTACTTTTCGGAGCGACTGGCTGAAACTTGGGGTCGGGGCAGAATAAAATGGAGTCGTGTACCATATTTCTAGCTTTTAAAAATACAGCATAATTTACCGTAAATTAAAATTTTACGGTCTTACCCCATCACCGATTTTACCCCAATGCACTATATATAATATAATATAGATGGAGCTTATATATATAATACAAAGTCAGTAATTCATTCTTGGAGCAATGTATACGCTATTACAACAAAGTTCCAGTAAATATACAAGGCCTCTCTATTACTAAGTTTAAATATTTAATTAAACAAAAAATGTATAAAAAGGTTTATTATGATATAAATGAATATGGTTATATAATGGTTGATAATAACTCCAGGGAATGAGGTGGTCGCTTTCAAGCTGTTTCTAAAATAAATTTTGTAAATATAATAATTTTTTTTTAGGTGTCTTGCTGGTTCTTCCCAGGACAGAGGTTTTTTTTAGCCAGTGGTAAAGTAAAAAATTGACTTTCAATAAGAATTACTTGTAATCTATATTGACTAAAAAATTATTCTATTCTATTCTATTTTATACCCGAAACGTGATACGGGACAGTGGATTCTCTTCTGCTGCCACATAATATGACTGCACCACAGAATACCAGCGAAAAAAATTTTTGAAACGTTACCATAAGAATTACTTCTGTATCGTCGGGGCAGTTTACGTAAATTTTCACAAGGGCAAACATCCGGAACAATTATTTGTAGGCCATACAAATACTTGTTCCGTGCGGGATTCGAACCCGCCTTCTTTAGCATACTGCTACTGATTGCTACGCCATTGCGCCACGGAGCCGTCTAAAGCTGCAGAGTTCTCTAATTTTTAAGCCTTGCGATGGCGAAAACGACTTACACCGAATAAAATCTCACGTTGTTCCGTTTTGATCCATCGTCGGAATACTTTCGATTACATCAGCAACTCTAACATTGGCAGCCACCCTTGTGTGAACGAAACTCTTTCCCCCAGTCCACCTAGCACATCGCGCCAGACTCTACCACGTAAAAAGTAACCGTGGTAGAGCTACTAATAAATATACCAATCGCATAGATTTCGCAGCAACAGAAACAGAAACTTTTTTATTCAATGTAGAATTGAAAGTCAATTTTTTCATTTACCACTGGTTCGCAAAAAAACCTCTGTCCTGGGAAGAACCAGCAAGAAACCCAGCATGACTATTTTTTTTTTTCAAATAATAGCTTATAATCATGTTTACAATTAAACAACACAAGACAAATTAGAAATAGCTTGGTAGCGATCACCCAGAGGTTATTATCATCCATAAATTCCTTAATATTATAATAACCCTTTTTATACAAACTTAGTTTAATAAAATTTTTTTAGTTTGCGTATGACAAATTGTGTATATTTTCTGGGATTTTGTTGTAAAAGCGTATACATCGCCCCAAGAATGAATTACTGACTCGGCGGAGTCGAGTAACTGGTACTACTAGCTTGTGTCTGTTCCTAGTGTTAACAGAACGAATATCACTTATTTTTGCAAACATTTTCATAAATATATTGAGAGGCCAGAGTTAATATATTAATTTCCTTAAATTTTTGTCTCAGTAACTCTTTTGGTTTTAAGTTATATATTGCTCTAATGGCCCTCTTTTGTAAAATAAATACAATTTCAGTGTCAGTCGCATGTCCCCATAGCAAAATACCATACGACATAATGCTATGGAAATAACTAAAGTAAACTATTCTAGCTGTTTCAACACTGGTAAGAGTTCTAATCTTTTTTACAGCATATGTTGAAGAAGTAAGTCTACCAGCTAGTTTTGATATATATATACAAATCTACTCCACTCTATTTAAAAAAGATACTTTTATTCCAAAGAGTGGTTTATAATTCCAAAAATATTAAAGTGTTAAATGTAACAAACCGAGACTGATAAAAGGTGATTAAAAGTAATTGTATGGTTTGTAAGGTCACACACTTTTTAGAAGTAGAGTTTGTTGATGAGCACGTCAAAAGGAAAAGATCACCAAAGTTAAAAGTCTAATTAAAAGTAAAATAGTTTTAAAGTTAGAGTGGCAAATCTTTCCTTGAGTAATTGATGTTTAGAAGGACGGTTGTTGTTACTGCCGATCGAAGTTTGCAATTAAATAAGCAAATTTAAATACACGCGACGCGCGGCTAAAAGTAGGTTGCAACGTTTACTAAATAAAAATGTGTGGTGTAACCATACAGTAATAAACTGCTTTATTAATACTCTCAGAGAGAATTCCCACAAGGATTTTTAATAATTAGAAAAATCACAAGATTTATTAAGACGACACATCGAAAACGCTATCGCCGTACTGATCCGAGTGAATACATAATTTCTATAAAAACTTGAAGAAACGCCGTCATAAGGTCTAAAATTGCGTAGCGCCCGCGACGATTAAAAGCGCTTAGAAATTGTCAGAATCTTAAAAAATTTTTAAAAGATTATTGATTTAAGTTATCAAAATAATGAGCAAGTAAATTATTTTGCTATGATTAAAATCCGGATAATCCGGATTTTTCGAAGTTTTAAGGTGATTTGATAAAACTAAAATAAAACGTTATAAATCATTTAAAATCTGTATTTATTCAGACACGACGGAATAAAATCTACCAAAATAAAGAAAAACCGTGTAGTGATGGTATACCGTGTAGTGGCGGTTAAGAATATCTACTACCCCATATCTTCCCGTGGGTGTCGTAAAAGGCGACAGAGGGAAACAGGCAGGAGATGGGCAGCAGCATCTTCCTGATAGCAGCAACTGTAAAACAAAAAACTTCGGTTGCCAACCCGCTCGCAAAGCGTGTTAACTATGGCAATATAACTCCCATGAGAAACGACGCAAATAGATGGCCCCCAGTCCTCAGCGGCCCGCTATTCCAGGCTACGGTGGCGACCATGGTAACGGCGGGGCATGTGCTAGGGTGTTAAGAATCTCCGGTGGAGGTTTAGTTGCCACCTAAAATGACTCGACCTGGCAAATTACAACGTACGCACCCTGAGGACTGACGAGAAGATCCTGGAGCTGGAAGAAGAGATAGACAAGTTGCGTTGGAATACTATAGGATTATCCGAGGTCCAAAGAGAGGAAGATGACACGGTGATTCTCGAATCCGGCAACTCGTTCTATCACCGAGAGGATGACCGTCTGTCCCAAGGAGGTGTTGGATTTATCATCCACAAGTCTCTGGTTAACAACTTTATAAAGATTGGGAGTGTGTCGATGAGGGTTGCGTACCTTATACTCAGAATCACCAAACGGTATTCGCTGAAGGTCATACGGGTTTACGCACCAACGTCGGCATATCCTGATGAGGAGATGGAGGAAATCTATGAGGATATTTCTAGAGCCAAGCATTTCTCCAAAACCCACTATACTATACGGTGTTAATGGGAGATTTCAACGCAAAGCTAGGCACAAGAAAAATCGGTGAGCAGAGGGTAGGGAAATTTGGGATAAGGCAACGGAACCCAAGGGGCCAGCAGCAGGCCGACTTCGTGGAGAAAGAAGGACACTTTATGATGAACTCTTTCTTTCAGAAGTGGCCCCACAGAAAGTGGACCTGGTCGAGCCCCGACCGTTCGAAAAAAATAAGATTGAATTCATTATGACGACTACACGGCAACTGTTCAGTGGTCTCGGTGATCGCAAAGGTGAAAACTGGCAGCGATCAGCGAATGGTTAGAGGCACACTAAACGTTAAGTTGGAGAGGTCTCGTCTAATGAAGTCAACGCTCTGTCGCCTCGTGCTCTAACCCAAAAATACCGAAACCTTTCAGCTGGAGTTACAAAACCGTTGTCAGTGCCTGGTAGATTGCAATGCAGTGGACAATATGAATGACAAGCTCGTGGAAACTGTCCATGCGGTCGGAGCTAAGTTCTGCGAGACCCGCCGTAGAAGAACAAAAACTCTCCGATCACACTCTTAATCTCATGGCTGTTAGACGATAGATGAGGCTGAAATCATCAGCAGAATTGACAGCATACAGGCAAACCTGAACAGACAGATCTCCAAATACATGCGGCAGTACTTACGCAACTTGAATGCAGCTCGTATTGAAGAAGCGATTGAGCGGAACCAGGGCTCCAAAGTCTTTGCCAGCAATCTGTCTGTCAGAAAGAGCCAACTTTCAATGCTGAAGACGGAGTGTGGTGGCATCGTTTCCGGGACACCTGAGATTTTGAGCAAGATTGAGAGGTTATATGGGACTCATCATCATTGGAGCCACATGGAAGTGTGAGTAATGATCCAAGAGCAAGTCTTATCCGACACTATTCCGATGATATACCGGACGTCAGTCTGAGTGAGATTAGAATGGCTCTCCAGCACCTTAAAAACGGCAAGGTCCCAGGCGAGATTGCAATCACAGCGGAGCATCTGAAAGCGGGTGGAAAACCGGTACTTGAAGTCTTTGAGAAGCTCTTTAATTCCGTCCTCCATGCTGACACTACGGAGGTGTGGAGCAGAAGTGCGGTGGTCTTGTTCTTTAAGAAAGGTGACAACGCTCTCTTGAAGAACTACAGATCAATTTCCAAAGTTTTCAAAAGTCATTACGAATCGTCTCGCACGCAGACTCGACGACTTCCAGCCTCCCGAGCAAGCTGGTTTCCGAAAAGACTTCAGTACCATAAACCACATACATATCCCACCGAAGATTGTACAGAAGACCAAAGAGTACAATCTGCCACTTTGCCTGGCGTATGTGGACTAGTCCGACTAGGTAAGTCCAACTTGGACCGAGAGGTCAATCGAAGGATTCAACTCGGATGGGCGGTGTTCGGGAAATTACGACACATCTTCTCTTCAAGTATACCTCAAAACCTAAAAACTGGACTGTACAACCAGTGCGTGTTGCCAGTGGTGACTTATGAATCTGAAACGTGGTCCTTTACTGCTGGCCGTATGAGGACGCTCAAGGTCGCTCAGCAAGCTATGGAAGGGCTATGGGCTACATATATATAATTTAGTGCACATATATTAGTCACCCTTTTTTTTAGAAAAGGAGATCTTAGATCTTAGGAGTTCTCCACAACCTCCACCGTTTTCAAATGAAGCCATTTCACGTGAATCAGTTGCGCTGATTACACTCGTTGACTGGTGTTGATAATCACTACCCACACTTGCAAGAGAAAGTTGACGATTGAGCTTTTCTTTAAAACTGAGCGGCGATGTATCAGAGTTTCTGAAATAGAGTTCGTATTAGTCGACGTGGTCGTGCAATCGTCAATATCTAGGGTTGCAGCTTGATAAATCAAATTTTTAATTTCATCATACGTAGGTTTTTAAACTTATCTTCGTCCTACTTAGTCTCATTTAAAAATTGATTAGGGTTGGGTAAGTATTGTAAGGCACCAACAATATTATAGTCAACTGTCTTTAATTCTCCGTTTCAATGACGTTGCCAGTTGCCTGGCAGACATCGTGTCTTGACTGTCTAATGATTTTATAAAAAAATTATGAGCTGTATATCTAACTATCCAATTCAAATATTGCTCGAATTTGCGTATTAGTGTAGGTAATACCTAACTACTCATTAGTTAGAATGAAAATTTGTGGATAAATGCAAAATATTATCCATTGAACTCCATTTTCACTAAAATCCGAAAAATCCGGATTTGCGTCTTAAAAACCGGATTTATAAAACTCTGGAAAATCCGGATTTTTCAGTTATTTTCGAATTTCGAAGAATCCGGATTGCATTCACTATTCCCAAGCATATAGATCAAATGATTTCGTTGTAATTTCAACTATAGTGATTTTTTAGAGGTGTTTTCGCAAATAATTATGATCGAGTCAAAATTATACAATCGTGTTTTGAAAGACATGAATTTACCTATATCAAAATCCCACTTTCGTTAGTGGTGTCATAGTCCTATACTATTCGATGAAAGGAGGTGCATTTTTTCACGGTGTCGCCTTAAATTATTGTTTCCAGGTAATATGATATACTCATAACACAACTTCAATTTTTATAAACGTAGTAAAAACAATTTAATATTTTTATAAATGTATTTCAATTATAAAAATGTTGAATTTTTGGCACAATATTTTTCCCTGGACTCTTATAGGCTATAAAACTCTCTCAGAGAAATAATAAAACTCTCTCTTCCCAGCAATTGGATGTATATTTGCTGTATGGATAACAGCTGCACCAAATGTACGTATTAAATGTAAGTAAATCACGTTTAAAGTAAGTGTTCATTGGTGTTCACCACGTTTAGGTGAGATTTTAACAAGCGTAAAAAAAATCGTTTCGGTGTACGTTGATCCGTTGCAAATCTGTCGCACATGAAACTTTAAGCGCTAACGCAGTGCTAGGCGCCGCACGTACCACTTTCTCTCCGTTTATGGCGATATCCTTGACTCCAGAGTGTAGTACTGTTTTTATAGCATGTTATATTAGCTATTATTGTTATATCAGCCGGATAGTGTTGTACACAGCTACTGTACCCGTGATTAAATTTATAAGTTCTAAGATCATTAAGTACCTATAAAATAATAATAACCTAATAAAATAAGTACCTATAAAATATTGGCACTAGCATCTTTAATGAAACAAATTGCACACTCATTATAGTGCTTTACTCCCGACACGTCAAGGTCAAGCAATTTGGTGTTCTTAAAAAGCGTCTATCATAACCATATTGCATTTATACGATAATAGGAGTAGCCGTATAATAAGAAAACGCTCTAATTATTCCTTCTTATATTTTCTAAAAATCATTTTATATTGCTACTTTAAAAAAAAGGTTTGAAAAAAAAATTACGTGCACTTCGGGATGTCTGTATTGTATGTGGTAACGATAACTCCCCCAAAAAATGTATAACGTATCTAGACCGTTATTTTTTATTAGCTCCAGAATGACAATAACTGGTTTTCTATATCCTAGTTAGTACGCGTAGTTTGTTAATAAAATTATTTTTTATTTTCACTTGCAATGAATAGCTACTTTCAAACGGAACAATATTTATTTTTTTATCCTATATTTTTGTATGGTCCTTTATTTTTAAGATTAAGTTCATATTTTTATAGTTATGAATTTTTAGAGGTTTTAAAAATCCCAAATTCGGATACTTTACAGGCATTAAAAATACATAAAGGAAAAGAATAAAATATAAAAAATAAAATAAAATATTTTTGTAATCTTTGATGAAATACAAATAAAAAGCTCTTATATGAGTTTTTACGATAAAGTTAATATTTTGGACGTTATGAATTTTTAAAGATTTGAAAAATCCCGAATTCGTATCCTTTTGACTCATTAAAAATATATAAAGAAAAATAAAATTAAAATAAAAGATATATTTTTTTCATATTTAATATTTGTTTTTTTTTTATATTTCTTCAAATATTTTTAGTGAGTCGAAAGTATCCAAATTCAGGGTTTTTCAAACCTTTAAAAATTCATACTCCGAAAATATTTACTTTCTCGTAAAAAGCTATTGGACCTTTTTTAAAAGTATTTCATCAAAGTATATAAAAAGTGTTATGAGGACTTTTGGATTTTTCAAACTTCCTTACGAATTTTATCGAGTTTTATTTCTATTTATTTTATATCGAAGTTAGCTTTGCATCGCATACGATCACGTCGTGATTGTGTGCTTGACATCCTGATGTCATAATATTTAATATTAATAGCCTCGTGATTCATCTACGGTATTCTTTTGGGGAATCCCAATTCTGGCCTTTTTGATGGTATAAGAGTGATAAACGTAAATACAGTCCACCCGATAATAGAATATCGTGGTCCGTAGATGTTGTCACCCTTGAGGACTAAGATGTAATGCCTCGACTGCAGTAAAAGGTTCTACGGTGCTCTACGGTGCTCTACACTCACCATACGAAACACAACAGAATTAAGCACAGCCAGTCGAGGCAACCTATTCGTGATACAATCATATTATGATGTAAATGGAGTGCGGGTTTACTACGCATAATGATCACTGCCCATTTAGTTCGAACATCACGGCATAGCCCTGATCATTTATGATGTTTAATTATGTTTTCTTTAACCATACATAATGTAATTTAATAATCACTGTACTGTACTGTATGGTCACTGTGGTGGAGCTGTCCCACAGCTATGTTGTGGTTGCAGCAGGAATAGGTGACCGGGGAAGAAAACTCCCACACGGAATACCAGTGTAGAATAGCAGCTTGATGCTGCTGTTTTTGGTATAGTGAGTATAGGGAACCAGAGACCATTTTTACTGGAAATGACGCATTCTATCTTAGTCCTCAGGATGAAAACGCATCTGTATTTTGATTCTTATTTTTTTGGTTGAGGATAGATGCAGACGTCTACGAGCCACAGTATCCAGTTATTATCACATACTTATTCAATAAAAAATCGTTAGGATTTTTTTCCTACTAACTAAATCGTAATACTAAGGTGTGCACTTACATAGAACTTGTTATGGTAGAAGCGCGCCTGAAGCGCGCGCACTACGGCATCTTCTGTGAGTGGGCCGCGCAGGTGGATCAGGTCGTCCACGTCTGCGCTCGCACTTGTAGCAGTACCCGCCCCCGCTGCCGTCCCCGCTGTCACCCCCGCTGCCACCTGTACGCCCGCTCCCGTCACCGCTCCGCTTAGCGCGGTCACTACTCCTGCTCCCGCTCCACGCCATCGCGTCTCTGCTGAATATAAGAAATAGCTCAAGGATTAACAAAGAATGTGTTTGTATCTAGGTGGTTCTCAAAATGTCAATTTAGATAACTAATCACCTAAGGAAAGAGGTAAAATTTTTCTATAATAATAACAATGTCCTCCAGACCTAAGTTTGGTCACGGCGACAGCCCCAGCGTAAACTAGCCATCTGCGCAGGACACAATTATAGTGCCCGAGTGCATGCGGAAGCACAGGTGCAATCCCTATTTCTACGCTCCTATAGTCCAATGGAACGGCAATCCAATGGCTTTACGTGATTTCCGAGGCACGGGGGAATTTCTTGAAAGAAAAAACCCAATAACTTATTTCGGCTTGAGCTGGGGTTCGAGGTCGAGGCCTCTTGATCAGAAACAGAAACAGTAACTTTTTTATTCAATGTAGATTATAAAAATACTTATTGAAAGTCACTTTTTTTAATTTACCACTGGTTCGGAAAAAAAAACCTCTGTCCTGGGAAGAACCAGCAAAAGACCCAGTGGGACTATTTTTTTTCCAATAATAGCTTACAATCACGTTTACAATTAATAACACAAGACAAATTAGAAATAGCTTGGTAGCGATCACCCGTTGGTAGCAGATCAGCAGTCGCGGTTACGATCACCAGACCGACGAAGAATGCCTATTCTTCGTTTATATAAAAGGTGACAAAGATGTATGTTAAGAATGGGACCGTATCTGCATGATGCGTTGTCACCCTTGAAGACCAGAATGGAATGCCTGATTACCTGTCAAAAGTCACAGGTTCATGTCATTCACCATATGCAACAAAGTAGCATTACGCTGCTAATCTTACACATTAGTATTTTGTGCGGGCGTGGTCTTTTCCTTTTCGAGTTAAGATACTTGTGCTAGACCCATAAAGCAACGCACCAAAAGGTCTTCGTTTTTTACCGGTCTGTTAACCCACGACTACACATGTAGACCTGCCTGTTGCAAAAAGAATTCGCACTAATCCTCACGCACGCTCTCTGTTCAAAGACATTGACGAACAGAATAGAATGGAATATCTTTTTATTCATTATTGATTACAAGTGATTCTCACTAAAAGTATTTTTTTTTACTTTTACCACAGGTTCGGGAAAAAATCTCTGTCCTGGGAAGAATCAGCAAGAATCTAAACGGAACTTAAAAAAAATACAATTAATAAGGTTTTATAAACTACTTACAAAACTTATTTAAGAAATAACTTAGAAGCGACCACCACATTCTCAACAGTTATCATCAATTATATATTAATTTATATGTATTATAATAACCCTTTTTATGTAGTTTTTGTTTAATTAAATATTTACATTAATTGTTATACGGGCACAAGAAGCCACAAGATTACCTCTCACGACAGCCACGGGACGAAATGGTGTGTCTAATATGCTGCCACCACACTGCCTAAAGTTAAACTGGTGCTGGACAGCAGGACCGTCTCTGCGAGATTTTAGGCTGTGGTATCACCAACCGACTTCTTTCAGTAGCCAGGCATGGGATACATCATTTGAAAGGTTTTGGTCTGGGAATTGACTAAAAATCCAGAGGAACACAATAACTAACGGATGTATTATTTACATTATACGTATCTGACTTTTACGGTAGAAGCAGATAAAAGTCAAAGTTACAGGCAATACTACCCACTGCTGGGCACAGATCTTCACTCATTACTGATATGGAGCAATTAATCTGCCCAGTTCATATGTCCTTGAAATATTTTATTTTTATATTTTATCCTTCAGACATGTAGGTTTCCTCACAATATTTTCCTTAACTGCCGGAAAAGTGCTAAATCACCCCGAGTTGTTCACATACTGTGAAAATTAAGAAGAGCGCATTCAGTGCTACATAGGCATCGACATTTGTCACACAATAAAATTGTAGATGCGTTGTCATCCCTGAGGAAAAAGATGGAAAAGGTTCTCCGAGTCTCATCATCCACCTTTCGAGTTTCGTATGGTAGGTGACGAGAACCGGAGTATTATGCTGCTATTTCACGCTGGTACACTGTAACATGGTAGTCCTTCCCTGGTCATGATGACTCTTTCGTGCTCTTTCTCGATGTGTTTCATGATCTATGGACGGAACAGTACCGGAAATTTTGAATAAGAGTGACATACGGCTCATAGACATCTTCATTTATATATACATTCTTCAATAAGGAATCAAAATGCAGATGCGTTGTCACCCCTGAGGACTACGATGAAATGTATTTTTCCAGTAAAAGAGTCTCCGGTTCCCTACACTCACCGTACGAAGCACGGCAGCATTATGCTGCTATTATGTGAGAGTGTGGTCCTTCCCCGGCCGAGCCGACCCATTTATTCTACAACTACAATACACCTGCAGCACGGCTCTACTACTCTACTCTACTCTATGCTATAAAATCGTAAAAATAAAAATCTTACCAGGCGGAATAGGTGGTGGTTGTAGTGGCGGGTGTGGCACGTGTGGTGCTATTGGTGGAGCGGGCGCGGGCGGAGGCAGCAGCAGTGGTGCTCGCGGTGGCACAGCTGGCTGTGACCCGCCACATGTAGTCGCCCCTGCCCCTGCCCCAGCTCCTGTACCCGCCCCCGCTGTTGCCCCTGCTGCCGCCGCAGCACCCGCTCCTGCCCCGGCACCCGCACCACCCACGTGCAGATGGTTGCGGAGCGTCACCAGCTCAGAACTGAGGCTCAGCAAGCGCCGTTGCAAGTGCACGGCCTCGTTCGACGACGATGCGTCTGTACACACAAACAAACATAACCCTTATAAATGGTTACTTGCTCTATTCAGCACATGATGAAGTCAGACTAAGCAATCCCGTGAAATGCTTACCGGCTGGCGAATTCATATGAAAATCTCGTTTTAAAGACTAGAAATGAGCGAGTTAGAGAAAGCCACAAAGACACGCGCACTACACAATGGTACAGGTAACAAAGCTCTATCCATGCGACGATTGTTGGAAACATATGAGAGCTAGGCAATAGGAGCATAAAATTTTATTACTAATCGATGTGAAAAATGTCGCTCCGCACGCGATTTCGAAGTACGTCGACTTCACGTCGGCTCTTCCTCATAACCGTAACAAAAATGCGTGCGGCCGTAAAGCGCGGTGCACGCGCTTGCGAAAGCTTTAACCGAAGGCTCGCAGAGCTGCCGTCGCCTCGCACATCATCTCGATTAATCAGTTTTTGATGTGATGTCATTAGGCGAATACTTTCGGACTTGTTAACATTCGCGAGCATGCCGTAACGATTGTGTCGATGATCGATAAAAGTACAGAACATGTTACTGGCAGTTAACTGGTACAGAGTTCTGTTGAGGCTTTGCATGGGGTACACTCATCATGAATCTATCAATGATGGGAGTTCAAAATACGCGGAATGAACACCTGGTTAAATTAGAGAAGGGCACGGGGAATGCGGGTAGTGGCGGGGCGGGGGTCAACCGGTTGTTCAGGCGCAGCGGCCTCCGGCGAACGCCGACTTAGCGACGCCAACCTGGACCTTACGCCACAAGGTTTACAGCCTAATTTGGACTGGAATTTGGGCCAAGGAACCGCGTTAAAAACCTTTTTATTGGTGTACGATCGAAGGACACCAGACCCCTCCCGCAGCCTAACCTCCACCCCGGTAGCGCTTTGAAATATTTCGTGTAGGCTTTCGTCAATATAAGGGAAATATCTCAGAAATCTGTGGAAGTTAAAGAGCTTTCATCCCCGCCTTGCTCCCACTGCAGCTCATTAATGGGAGTCAGCGAAGTGAGTAAGTCCGTGAGAGTGTACAAAAGTCAACAAAACTGGGTAAATTTATGTCGCAAACTTGTCGCAGGCTAAAGAGCAAATGTAGACCACACACCGTGCCAGTTTCGCCCGCGAGAGCCTAAAATACTGAGCGCAATAAAATAAGCCCTATTTTTACAAAACATAGACTTAAACTTAGACTTTATGGTTACTTTTTATTAAAATAAACAAATAAAAACAAAAACGTTAAAAGTTAACCTTAGAATAATTACATACGTAGTAAACATTGCACAAAAAACTTACAAATTGTTTTACTGTCTGTTGTAGGATTTAGTTTCAGATGAAATTAAGTATGTGACAAAAACTAAGTATTAACTTAACTTGACTTAAGAAAGTATGGAGCGTGGAAACTTATCGCAGACAAATATTAAACTCCCTTTAATAGGCATTAAATGAGGAGGTTCTGAATCAAATCATGAATCTTGATAAAAAGATAATCCTGTGTGACGTAATCGGAAACATTCGTGACAACAAGCGACCAAAGCGTACTAAACCATGTACCAAATCCAAAGTGACTCAAAAGAAGCTGAATGTGACTGCGTGGTGTGCCCATGCCAGCATTGTTCCGTTACCGTTACAGTCTGTTAAAGTCTACTACTGAACATAAACCTCCCCCATAGATTACCTCATAGGGGGGATATTCGTCATAGTTTCCACGCTTGGCAAACGGGTTGCCAATCGTAGTTTAAATAAACTACGATTTTAACGTACGACGTAGTTTAAATAAAAACAAATGTTTTTAGTCGTTATTGGGTAGACGCTGCTGCCCATCTCCTGATTTGTTTCCCTCTGTCGCCTTTTACGACACCTACGGGATGATATGGGGCAGTGGATATTCCGAAATTATACGGTCCAGCATTTTTTATGCAGTATAAATAATTTTTCAGGAATTACAAACCATAATACGCATGCTTTATCTCTCTCTCTCTCTCTCTTTCTTTCTAAACGTCTATCTTTCGACCTATCAGAAGCGGAATTAATGTTAACAACGCCCTAGGCTAACACCACCTCATCGATGGCCATATAATATATTAAATTATAACTATTCGTATTACAAATAAACTATATTAACATTTGTAATATAGTTCAGTTGTAAAATAATTAGGGCACATATAACCTTAACAGTTTGGCGTGCATGAAAAGTGATGAAAGGCAAGGAGTAATTAAGTAGTTGAGGCGCGCTTTGGAAACTCTACATCTCTATAGAAAGTATGATTTTTTTATTTTTTTGTGAGAGAAAATATTTAAAAAAATGTTTATATATACAACTAAAGGTTCACAGATTATAATATACAACATAAGATAATAAAATGGAAGTAAAATTGTCTTATTTCTGTATTATAAGATCTTAGCTATGGGTCTTACGATTATCAGACCAACGAAGCTGGAGTCTATACACTAGGGCGTGTAATTCTGCGCATGCCTGTCTGAGTGCCTGCTGCGAATTTCTTTTCACACACGGCTTTCATAAATTGACACTGGGTCACCCACCGTACAATTAAAAAGTAACGTAAGCTTTTCTTATAAAAAGAGGATTCTAATTAAAAAAAAATGGTTAGCCCTGCAGGTCATCCCAGGAACTTCCCGCTGATTTTAAATGCAAAGCGCTCCAAATTTCACCAAATTATGTTGCGAAATCTCGAAGTTGTGTTAAAAAAAAGTTTTTTTCAAATTTTATCTCCTTCGATATCTCACGAACGAATGAACCGATTTTTATTTTCCAAACGGCATTCGACGTCTTTTTTTGAGGTTAAGAGCTGATTAGTTTAAAATCGATTGGAAAAGCCGTTTCAAAGTTATTCCAAAAAAAAAAAACAGTTCGGACGAGTAGATTTTGAGAAATCTCAAACATAAAAATTTTGAGATTTCTCAAAATCTACTCGTCCGAATCAGTTCATATTATCACCAAATCTATTCCACATTGAAGACCTATCTAGACGTTCGGATATCAAGACGTTCAAAAGTTATGCAAGATTTACATATTTATATACTTACACACACACCACACACACACACACACACGGGCACACGCACGCACGCACACGCACACCCACACGCACACAAATACGCACACCGCACACGCACACGCACACGCACACGCACACGCACACGCACGCACGCACGCACGCGCACACACACACACACACACACATACATCCGTACGGACTTCTACGTGAAATTAGTCAGAATAGCTTCCTGGGATCTTAAAACGTCGAGATCTGATGAAAACTCGATTTTCGAGAACCAGGGTGAAACCAATAACCACCCTATTTTTGAAAATTTTCAATTTTCTCAGCGAGAAGTTAAAAAAGGTAGTTAATTTTTTTTTCGTTTAAGAACTTCTGCCGCCTAGTTTGTCTTAGGAGCGTATATTCAAATTTGCACAAGTCAAAATCGCTCTGGAACGGCGTAATATTGAAGTACACTTCAATTTTTTTTCCAAATCTATACGGGACCAATTGCAAGGTATACCCTATCCAATATAAAAAGAATTATCAAAATTGGACTACTCTGTGAAAGGTTATGCGTGGTCATAAATTAAAAAAAATACGCGTCGACTTGAGTACCTCCTCCGTTTTTTCGTCGGTTGAAAATTAACATGCGCTACATTTAGCCCACGATTTACGATTTTAACGATTTTAACCATGTGTGTTACGCAATTCTAATTTGAAGGAAAAATAAGACTTCTAAGGATAAAAAATTAGGGGTGAAACTTTTAATTTAAATACTTAGAACTTTCTAGTTGCTATTTGTATTTTGTATATATAATATAACTTTGCCAAACACTGTCTTAGCACCGACTTCCGTAGCTGGCATCTGATTGTAAAAATTATTTTATACTTTTTAGTTCAATGAAGTTGGTTTTTAATTTTTATTAGCCGATTTCAAAAAAGGAGAAGGTTTACAATTCGACTGTATGTTTTTTCTATGTATATTACACGATATCTTTGTCAATTGTGAACCAATTCTTTCCCTGGTGGTGGCCAAATGGGGGGATCCACTCAATAAATTACAGAAATGGCCTTCATCAATGAGTAAAGCTAAAATAATTTTACATTCAGAATTACCGGACGTCGCTTTAGTTCCTCTAAGATATGCGAGTAGTGTAATACACTACCCGCATATCTTCGCGCCGACTTCAGAATGTGTAATTATTTTAACACTTTTCTTTTCTTTAAGTCGGCTTTTATTACTTTTTGTTAAAAGTAAATTTTTAAAAGTCTTTTTCTCCAAGCATAATATACGAAATTAATATGTTTTTAATTTATAAAAGTATTGTTTAATAAAAATCATTCACCTAGATATAGCAGCAAATCAATGTGGAATTTCTAATATAATATCTGAGAAATTTGCACTAATGCCGTACGAGGCGCATCTTGTACGTTTCCATACGTGCGTGCGGGAGTAGTGGTGACGATCACATGCCTTAGTTTTTTTTTAATTACATGATTGTTCTTCAGAAGAAGCAGTAGTTTCTTTTCCTAGTATTTTAATTAATCTTTCTATGTTTTTTTAAAAATAAATTTAAGGTGAAAACTAAAATCTTTTTTGTTACGTGATGATGTGTTTGCGAGATAGTAATGTAATTTACGAGGTGTGTCGGAATCGTGACAAATAGAAATCCGTAGTCTCTGCCTACCCCTCTGGGTAAAAGGCGTGAGAATTTATGCATGTATTATGCTTTGATTTACGTTTAATTTAAGTATTCAAATAATAAGAATTGGGTAAAAAATTATTAAATAGCACGTGCTTTACATACAAGTACCAAAATCGAAGAGAGAGAGAGAGACAGAGAGAGAGAGGGAGAAAATAGAAAAGCATGTTGTTAAGAAACATAAATAAAAAATAGTTTTTAATATTCAATAACTATTTTTAATTGCAATTAATAATTTCACCAATGAAATTGTTTATAGCAATTTTAAGTGCTCATTTACCACGTGCTCGGCGGTGAAGTAAAACATCGTTAGGAATCCTGCATGTCTAACAAATAAAAAAACATTTCGAAGACATGTGAAGTTTGCCAACACGCATAGGGGCACTGTATATAATATAACATATCTTAACTACTTAAATCTTTGCTGATTAATTTTAACGTTTTTCGATTTCGTCCATCCATTTAAGCCTATAAAATTCACTGGTGAACATAGGCCTCCTCTTTGATTACCTTCTAAGAGGAATATTCGCCATGGCTGCTGCTTTTGGCGGGCTTTTGATTTTTTATGTTGTAGTCATCAGGAGGACGCTGCTCCCATTTCCTTTGCTTTCATCTGTCGCTTCTTACGACACCAAATCAACCGAAACGCGACCACCGGGCATCGGTCACCTATTATATCATAAGCGCACTCTAATCACTAACATTCCATTTTATTGACGCTAATTAGGAAGTCAAAGGACAAGTATTTTGTTGGTTACAAGCCTGTTAGTGACTCTTCGGGTAAAGAACTGGCCTCTTTCTTGATGCAATTTTACCACTGTTTGACTTAGACATGAATGACGTGACACGATGAATGAATGATTGTCAAGAGTACATTAATGGTGCGAACATGGCAGGAAAAATTATAGGTGTTCAAACATGAATTCTTGCTCTATATTCTCTGACATTTTTCGATCCATGTGTTTAAAGTTATAAGAACTTAAGTTGCTCGTATTCACATTATAAAATAAAATGTTGAGTCCTGCCCAGTTTAAGAGCACCATCCAACACCCCTTAATAGCATGCACTATCATTGTCACCACCACTTCCAACACCACCACTCCCAACACCACCAATCACAGCACCACCACTCCCAGCACTACCACTCTCATCACCACCACA
The DNA here is from genome assembly GCA_907164705.1 of Parnassius apollo. Lineage (NCBI taxonomy): Eukaryota > Metazoa > Arthropoda > Insecta > Lepidoptera > Papilionidae > Parnassius > Parnassius apollo. Next base: position 622,564 of record CAJQZP010000620.1, on the reverse strand, counting down.
ACCAAACACCACACCAGGGACGATGCACAATCCTTGATAATACTAATTATTGAGACATCCTCAGGTGAAGTAGACTTGAGTGCGGAAATGAATCTGCAAATACACTACGTCAATCATATAATCTATATAAACTCTGATAGTCAAACAGCACTGCTAGCGCTGAGATCAAACTTAGTGGACTCGAAGCTAGTTGGAGAATGCGTGAACAGTCTAAACGACTTGGGATATAACAACAGGGTCGTTTTAAGATGGGTTCTAGGCTTCTAGGCTACGCGAGTAATGTAGGCTATGAACTTGTCGACGAGCTCGCACGGAAGGACTCAAAAGGCACACAATTTGGACCCGAGCTGTTTTGCGGAATCTCAAAAAGCCTAGCTCGATTGATCCTTGAAACTCTTTATCACAATAAATTGTTTAAGATCTGGTCTGATACACCAAGCTTAAAACATTTTAAAACCTTAATCTGGGCTTTTGATCGTAAATTCGCTTCAGATGCCCTGGGATTAGAGAAAATAAACTGTGCGTTATGGCAAGACCCCTAACTGGCCACAATTATCTTAAAAAACACATGTCATTATTGGGACTAAGCAACTCAAGGATGTGCCGGTTTTGTTCCTTAACGAAAGAAATGCCTCTACAAATCCTGACTGATTGTGGACCCTTAATGGGCAAATGTAACACTCATCTGGGAAACTATGTACTCCGCTCAAAAGAAGTGAAATTGCTCACAGCTAAGCAACTCCTTCTATTCATTGAAAACATAGGGCTTGGGGAATTATAGCCATAGCAGCGATTACAATAGATCTTTTAGATCGCAGTGGTACTGGTCTAGACCTGAATAGCTTCTCGCACAAAAAAGCTATTTAGTCTGAACCTATGGATTTACCAAAGGTGTTGCATTTTTTGAAAATTTTGTCAGAATTTTGAAAAAATACCGAGCTCTAATAACAGATAGATCCAATTTTTAAGCCAGCTCGATCCCATAGAAAGAAAATATTATTAGTGTACGAAGCCGTCGGTGACACACCAACTGATCCTAAAGAATAGTTGAGAATGAGCGTTTTTTACCCTATACTTATTCGGTTCATAAGTTCTGTGAAAACCTTATTATTTAAACTTTTTGAATACTAGCTAATGTAACGTTTGTGCTTGCCGAAAAGTAAAAAAGATATTAATTTTCATTCATTTTAAATTATGTAGTGATCGAAGAAAGAAAATAGAGTAGCGGTTATCGCGGTTACGCGCCAAAAGAGATTTTCAATATTCTACAAAAATTGAAAATAACCCCACGATTTGTTTATCGCACTATCAAACGATTCACTGAAGATTCAAAGCTTCGAAGATCATAAGGGGACTGGCCGACCTCGTACAGTTAGAACATCGCGACAGTGAAGGCGCGAATTCAACGAAATCCTGTTCGTAAATAAAAAATCTTAGCTCTTCAGATGGGCCTAAGCAGAACGGCTAGGACTACAAGGTTATTGTAAGAAGACCGGCCATTTTTAGAACGAGCGTTTGAAAAAAAAATTGGCTGGATACATCCCGCGCTTTGTTTCGGCGGTACGCGGGAAAAAATACAGTAAAATTTTGTTTATAATAAACAAAATGATAAGCTGTATACCCACAGCAGTGAAGAAGCCAGCACGCGTATTCCGAGGGTTCAACGAGTACATTGTCCTTTGTCACTCATGGTTTGGCTTGAAGTCTCATATTCAGGCTTAACTGAAGTGTTTTTCTGTGAAAAAGGTGTAGAAACCAGTGCCGAGGTGTACCCGAAATACCGTCCTAACAAACATAGTGGAACCTCTTTTCCAACAATGTTCAAAAACAGACTTTGGATATTCCAACAGGACTCTGCACCAGCTCATAGGGCACGAAGCACGCAAAAGTGGTTGACCGCCCAGTGAATTGACTTTATCGGACATGAAGACCGGCCCTCTTCTAGTCCAGATTTAAACCCACTGGATTATAAGATATTGCAATATTTGGAGGAGAAAGTCTGCTCTTAACCTTATCAGAATTTGGAATCTCTTCGAGCATCTTTGGCTGAAGCAGCGGCAGAAATAGATATGAGTGTGGTGCGTGCTGCGATTGATGATTGGCCGCGTCAATTAAGGGCATGTATTCAAAATAGGGGAGGGCATTTTGAATAATGTAAATGAAATTGTATTCTAAATTAAATTACCCTTCATTTCATGTATAATTTCTATGTGATTATCAAAAAGTATATAATTAATTTTATAAAAAGTTTTTGACAGAACTTATGACCTATAGTATTTGGTACAATTTAATAATAATAATAATATTTTTTTATATTTTTAACACTGTCTGCAGAACAACAGTTTAAATAAAAGTTGTCAAACAAAATTAATTACTCTTATAAATAAATAAATAACCCGTACAACTATACACCGCAGCAAGGCAAGCATGGTGGCATTGTCGAGTGCAACAGAGTAGTGCGAGCGAAATGGACAACATTTCTTTAACGCGAATAAGCAGAACAACTGCTTTGTCAAGACACAACTGTGCTTGCACTTGTAGATATTTGATAGGTCTAATACTATTTAAAATCACGAGTAAGCAACTGCATAGAATAGGAACACTAAGGTTTTGTATTTAGAGGGGCGCTACTATGATATCTCGCACCACCTAAAAATTTTGCTGGGGTCGTCACAGTCGGTAGGTACTTGTGAGGGTCGAACCCCAGTTGTTCGCGTACTGTAAAATTAAAAAGCGCGTTGCACCGAAAATACCATCACTATATAGTATATAAGTACATATGTAATAATATAATAAAGAAATTTGTCGTGACCACTTAATAGTACTTCTCGCGGCGCGGCGTGGCGAGGAGTATGAAATCGATGATGGCAGCGCGTGCCGTGCGGAATGTCGGCCGCGGCGGCGCTGACTCAGCGCGAGCTTGCGAAAACTTTGCGTTCAGATCCGTTCCACACAGAATTGTTCGGGTGAAATTTATAAGCGGTACACTGACTCAGTATGGCACAATGGTGAAGATTTAAAAGTATGTAAGAGAAAAGAATTTAGTACCTCGGTTAAAGATGTTGTAAAATAATTTTGTTTATATAAATAAAAACTCGATTACAAATACTCTTTTTACTGGACATGAGGCATTTCATCTTAGTCCTCAGCAGTAACTGCGTATCTGCATATTGATTTTTAATCGAGGATAAATGTAGATGTCTATGAGCCACATTATCCACGTATCATCAAGTGGATTGTGTGCTCGTTTATCACCCTTATTCTATAAAAAACTAAAATGAACCAAAACGGAAACATTAGTTTTAAAAGTCGGTTTTTACACTTTATTAAAAGTATAATCCTTTAAGTACGCTTTTGAGTGGTTTTGGCTCAGAAGCTCAAGCTAACGACTATTATGTGTTGTCAAAATAGTTACATTATCCACATCATTATCATCATTATAGCCCTTCACAAGCCCACTGGTGAGCACAGGTCCCCCCCAAGGAATGCCAAAAAGCATGATCCTGAGCCACCTGCATCCATCGACTTCTTCCGTGTCTTACCAGGTCGTCACTCTATCTAGTCTAGTATCGCCCTACACTTCACCTGCCGGTACGAGGCTACCTCTCGAGAACCTTTCTTCCCCATCGGTTGTCGGTTTTTCGAGATATATGGCCAGCCTATTGCCACTTCAGTTTACTAATCAGTGGGGATATGTCAGTCACTCTAGTTCTACTGCTGATATTCTCATTCCTAAGTTTATCACGCAGAGAAACTCCTAACAAAGCCCTCTCCACAGCTCGCTGAGTGACTTTGAGCTTCCTCATACGGCCAGCAATGAAGGACCATGTCTCAGATCCATAGTTCATCGCTGGCAATACGCACTGGTTGTACAATCTAGTTTTGAGGTATGCCTGGCGAGAAGATGTGTCGTAATCCCAGCCGATTTGAATCCGTCGATTGACCTCTCGGTTGAAGTTGGACTTACCTAGTCAAACTATTTACCAAGGTAAACATACTCGTCAACAGCTTAGTTCGAGCTTAGTGCTCCCAACAACTGCCGGCATAGGTGTGACACGGACGTTACACATGACTTTTGTTTTGTCCATGTTCATCTTAAGACCTATCTGTTGGGAGGCACTATTGAAGTCATTAAATATGGTGTTTAGGTCCTCCAGCGATTCTGCCATAAGGAATTTGTCGTCGGCAAATCGAAGGTGAGTGATGTACTCGCTATTGACGTTAATACCGTATCCTTTCCACTCCAGTAGCTTGTAAACGTCTTCCAATGCAGCGGTGAAGTTTCGGGGATATTACATTACCCTGTCTTACACTTTTCTGTAGTTGCATAGGTTTTGTACTCTGGTTTGGTACTCGGATAACCATCGTAGCCCTACTGTACAAACACTTCAGCACTTCGATATACTGATAGTCAACTTGGCACAGCTGAAGGAACCGCATCACCACCCAAATTCAACAGAATCAACGACTTTCTCATAGTCGATATACGCAATACAAAGTGGCATGGTATGTATGTGGTCTATGGTGCTAAAGCCTTTTCGGAAACTGGTTTGGTCGAGAGGCTGGAAGTCGTGAGTCTGCGTGCGAGATGATTCGTAATGACTCTCGAATACAATACGTAGACGCGGCTCAGAAGGGAAATTGGTCTAAAGTACTTCAAGAGAGCGTTGTCGCCTTTCTTGAAGAACGGGACCACCGCACTTATGCTCCACGCCTCCGAAGTAGTGCCACCATGAGGAGCGGAATTGAAGAACTTCTAAAGAACGTTAAGAATCGGTTATCCACTAGCTTTTAGAAGCTCCGCTGTAATCCCATTCACGTTTTTAAGGCGCTTGAGAGCCATTGTTATCTCGCTCAGACTGACCTCCATCGGAATAGTCTCGGGTAAGACTTACTCTTGCATTGTTACTCATATTTGCATGTGGCTCCAACGATGACGTGTACAGCTACCCATAGAACCTCCCAATCTCACTCAAATCTCAGGTGTGCCGGAAACGACGCTTCCACACTCGGTCTTCAGCTTCGACAGGAAGCTCTTTATGGCAGTCAGATCTCTGGCGAAGACTTTAGAGCCCTAGTTCCGCTCGATCACTTATTCAATACGAGTTGTATAGTAGTAGCCTAAGTCCCATCGCATGCATCTGTAGATCTGGCTGTTCAGTTGCCTGTATTATGTCAAATCCGCTGAAGACTGCAGCTTCGTTTCCCTTCTAACAGCCATGAGATTAAGAGTGTGATCGGAGAGTTTTTGTGTTCTTCTGCGACGGGTCTTTCAGAATTTAGCTCCGACGGCATAGACAGTTTCTACAAGTTTGTAATTCATATCGTCCACTTCATTGCAGTCTTCTAGGCACTGAAAACGATTTTATAACTCGAGATTAAAGTTTTCGAGGCTATGGATTTAAGCACGAGGGGGGCGGGGCGTTGAATTCATTAGACGTGACCTCTCCAAATTCACGTTAAGATTAAGTGTGCCTCTCACCATTCGGTGATTGCTGCCAGTTTTTACCCTTGCGATCACTGAGATATCACTAACAGTTGTCGTCTAATAGTCTAAATGAAGTCAATCCTATTTTTTGTCGAACCGTCGGGGCTTGCCTAGGTCCACTTTCTGTGGGGTCAAGGTGTCAGTAGAAAAAAGAGTTCATCATAGAGAGTCTTTTTTACTCCATATAGTTAGTTCGTTGCTGGCCCCTTGGGTTTTATTGCCCTATTCCGAATTTTCCTACTTTCAGCTTAATGTTTTCTATTGTGCCTAGATTTGCATTGAAGTCTCCCATGAACACCGTATAGTGGGTTTTGGAGGAATGCATGGCTCTAGGGATATTCTCATACATCGCTCATTTCCTCCACCTCCTTATCGGGATGTGCGGTCGGGGGTTAGCGCGTAAACCTGTATGACCTTCAGCATATACCGTTCGGTGATTCTTAATATAGGGTACGCAACCCTCGTCGATACACTCCCAATCTTTACAACGTTTTTAACGAGTGACTTATGAACGTTAAATCCGACACCTCCTTGACAGATGGTCGCCCTCCCGGTGATAGAATATATTGCCAGATTCGAGGATAACCGAGGATAACCCTCCTTTCAGACTTCAGATAATCCTATAGTATCCAAGCGCAACTTGTCTATTTCTTGTTCCAGCTACAGGATCTATCGTCAGTCCTCAAGGTGCGTTATATGTTGCCAGGTTGAGTCATCTTAGGTGGCAGCCGAATCTTCACCGGAGATTCTTAGCACCCCCCTGCCCCGCCGTTACCATGCTCCCTACCGTAGCCAGGAATAGCGGGGCCGCCTGGGACTGGGGACCGTCTATTTGTGTCGTTGTTTATGGGGAGTAAATTGCCATAGTTGCCACGCTTGGCAAGCGCGTTGGCAACCGCAGTTTTTATTGCTTTTTGCTGTTATTAGAAAGATTCTACAGCGCATCTTTTGCCTCAGTTTCCCTCTGTCGCCTCTTACCACACCCACGGGAAGATATGGGGTAGTGGGTATTCTTACTTGCCACTACTCTTTTTTTGTTTCTTAGGTTCCTTACATATACTAAAAAATCTGATGTAATGGTGGAACGTTTCGTTCACAGACTGCAGAATTCTACATTAGAAATAAGTAAAAAATTTACTTTCAACAAAAATTAAAAGCCGACTTTAAAGAACTTAAAAGACTATAATAACTTCAGACTGTCGGTGCTGCCCTGCTGCCGGTACTGAGACATATGTATAGAACAATCGAAGCCACTATTTTTATACTAGAATCATCAAAATCGATTCACAGTTGAAGGAGATATCGCGCAACATACATATAACATACTTACAATAAAACATACACATACAGTGTAATTGTAACTCTTCCCTATTTGAAGTCAGCTAAAGCTAAGCTAAATATAGATATAATAGATATAATTACATTTAATGTGTATAACTTCACGTTAATACAATAAATCGTATACGTTGTAATTATTTATATCATAATATGATATTATGTGATATGTATCAACTGTAACAATCATATAGATGAGAGAAATCAACACAATTTTTTACAATTTGTACATAAAACTGATAATTCCAATCTTAAAATACTAGACGTTCATGTGAGCGAAGATTACGTAAACCCTACCAAGTGATACACCATACTAAGTAATGTAATTTAAATTTTACAAGCTTGTAGCGGAAGCACGCCGCCCGTACATTTTCCCGCAGTACTTACACATGCGTGGCACGTGCGCGAAGGAAGGCGCGTGCGTGTTTTTGTAGCCGCGTGTCAGTGACGCCGCGAGTGCGCGTCCCCTACAAGGTACACCAGTGTCTTCGCATAACTCAATGACGGCTCCATCTATCCGAGCACTAGATCCACTAGTGTTTGTCAGGGCGATACAAAACGCGCTTGTAGCTACTAAAGGAATGTGTGCACTATACCTTGCACACGTCTATTACGTTCTTCTTTTTGCGTTATGTTCATAGAATTGATATACGTTGGATTTTTTTAAATTTCTTAGTCTTTCGACGATATGACCACCGATTGTTTCTTGTTTAAAAATTACAAAATAAAAATAATGTTAAGGGGCCAACTTTTAATCGTATCTATTCGTAATATAGCTATATTTAAATAAATAAATAACACGAGAAAAACTAATTTACATAATATTAAATAAGGATTTACTATAATCCCACGAAATTATGAAAGTATAATGTATAATGTAGCCTTTTGGTTATTAAGTAGCAAGGGGGAAAAGTCCAGGGAAAGTCCAACGCCTTTCCCTGGACTTCTCCTCTGCGCGATCTTTTCCAAGCATTCGATGTAAGAGGGAAAACGACCTGCAGAGCAAGGTTTTCAGTCCGTTTTTTTCTAAGAGAATGTTTGAGGAATAGTCTCGCAAGTGAAAACTTTCAAGTTATTGAGTGCGGCGATTCTATCGAGCAAACCTAAATTAGTAAGAAGTTTTATGTCACATAACTCTATCCTTCCTTTTTTTGCATTCAATATGCTTATAAACTTATAACCGATTACTAACATGAATATTGTGACTACTCACTGAGTGAAATTTATATTTCCTTTAAGATTAATATTTTAACCATAAATCTACGAGTTAATATATTACTCCTCCCCTATATTCCTTGCACTCCTTTCACCATTAGTGTTCCCTTAAATTTATTATTTGTTTATCGAAAACTCTGCAATTGTATCATTGTTTTATTAAATTCATTACAGAATGTAAGAAATAAAGTAGGTATATTAGAACTGTGAATAAAATTAAGAAAGGTAAGCATACCTTTCTTAATTTTATTCACAATCCTGTGGTGGTTTAGACACGTAGAAATAACAAATGGGAAAAGAGTGGCACGTTGCAGAAGTGAATGGCAGATTCAAAACAAGGTAAGATCTAGACGAAAGTTTATCGTAAGTTTATTGGTAAGTTTTGTTGGTGGTTTTGTTAATATATAATTAAATCGGATATGATGTATGTGTAACGGTGAAATCGATTTATGTTATTTTAATATTATTATTATTACTAAATTATTATTTTATTGATTATAAATACTTACGCATTTGATATAATTAATATTAGTAATGATTTATAATTTTAGTATTAAAATAGATGTTAATGTATGTTATTTTACCCTATGATCCTTGTTGATTGAAATAAATTAATAAATAAAAAAAAATTAAAAAAATTATCGGCCAATTTGACGATATATTCAAGGTCAGGCAAATTAGAGTACCTATAACCGACGGAAATGAACAAGCGAGAGAGGTATGTCACGATCGTGCCAAATGGCGGTCGTAGCCGTTTTCTCCTACCCCTCTGGATAACAGGTGTGTGAGAGTATATATTGTGTATGTATAATAAAAATACAATTATTTCATGCATGACAACTATCTAGATCAAGTTAGAAAATAAAACACTATTTGAATGTAAAGTTTCGTACAAATTGTTAGTGCCGTTTCTGATAAATCTATCAGACATACTCGCATATAATAGAATTGCTCACTTAAAGTATAGGATAACAGATTGTTATCCTATACTTTAAGTGATGACATTGTTACAAAAATGTTATGCAAAACAAGTTTTAATTTGATTTATTAATGTACGTGCAAAATATAGTAAACAATAGGAACATCGATTTCAAACGATTTAAAAAATAAAACATTTCGCTTATCTAATAATTGTTTATTAGCTTGTAAATATGCATAAGTATGCAGAAAGATACTTCTTCCAAGCAGAAGACAGTTTTTAAAATTTTTATGCAATATTATTTTTAGTAAATATTTGTCGAATAATATGTACGTTCCTTATGAAATCAAACTTTGCAGTTACACATTTGATAACAATGACAATTGCGGTATAAGCGGTTACATCATTTTCGTTTTGAGTATATTAAAAAGATTTCTTTCATTTCTTGAGTTCACTTGTAGAACTCTGTACTCTGTTCACTTATTTCTTCCGTGGTAGAGCCACGCTGCAGCTATTATTGTTGTAGCTTGAATGGGTCTGCTCGAGTGGGGAAAGACCACGCTCTCAGAGTACATGAGCGTAAACTAGTAGCTTAATGCTGTGTTTCGTATGGTGAATGTATGTAGACAACGGGAGACCATTTTTACTGGAAACGAGGCATTCCATCATAGTCCTTAAGGGAGACAACGCATCTGCATTTTGATTCTTGATCGAATGTAAATATAGATGTCTATGGGCCACAGCATCCACTTACCATCAGGTGGTCTGTTTGCTCGTTTGTCACCCCATTCTATCAAAAAAGAACAAATAGAGCGTCACGAATGGTGTGCAACAAATATATTATGTAAACATGAACGTGTCTAACAAGTGCAGCTGTGCGGCGCACCGGTGCACTGCGATAGAACTACTTTGTAATGCCAAAAGGCAAAAACAAGTAATTGCGCCTATCCACAATAAAAAGCTCATCAAATAGCAGTTAGATGCCGCGTGCCACTCGCAACATACCAACCATGCTATGTCGAACGCGTGTTATACTTACATGTCACAGATAACTCTACATCCAGAGCTATATTTTACATAGAGTAAGGGTGAAAAGCGAGCACACATCCCACCTGATAGTAAATGGATTCTATAACCCATTGATATCTACATTAATCCTCGATTAAGAAACAAAACGCAGACGCGTTGTCACCCATGAGGACTAAGATGGAATGCCTTGTAGCCAGTAAAAAGGGTCTCCGGTTCTCGACACTCACCATACGAAACACAGCAGCATATAGCTGCTAATATATTGTATCTTTCAACCGACAGCGCCATCTAGTATCGAAACGAAGAACTAAGCTTCTAGAAGCCCGACACTCGAACTTTCGACGCCTTGTCGATTGGCGCGCGTATTTACTTGAATATTCTGGATGTTTCGGTGATAATGTGTATTTCAGCCGCTGCAAGATGCGATCGAGGAAGTATTGAATTCGGCGAGACAAGCGAAGCTTCGGAGCGAAATAAAGTGAATCAGTGTGGTTAATTATTAGTGTTCTAAGTTTTAATTAGTGTAAAGTGAATTAAAGAGTTAATTTTGGTAATTCAATCGGCAGTTTTTATTGTCACATACCTCAAGCTCGTAACAATATATAGGGTGGTATTCTGTGAGAGCGTGGTCCTTCCCTGGTCGAGCCGACCCATTTGTGCTACAAACATAATAACATAAGTGCAACATGGCTCGTTTCTATAGGATGAGAGCGGCCCATCGGCACCTATAACATCACTTTTTGGGAACGAAACCATAGTGCGATCTAGCTCGACGCCAACGCCATCTAGTTAGTAAACGGAAACTACATATTATTTACCCAAATAAATTAATTAAATTGTGAATTAAAACTAAATTGTCGTTAATTTAATAGACAAGTACATTATTTTTGCATTAAAAAAATATGGTAACAGCAGCAAGGAACAAATAAGAATTACATACTTAAATCAATTACCTGCAACAAATGTGCTTGGTAAGATATAACTTAAAACCAAAAGTTTGACTTGACTTCATGATAGTGTAACTTGTTGTACCACCAATCAATCTGTTTAGTAATATTGGTGTGAAACTCTCCATACAATTAGATAGGATATGTAAAATTTTCAGATTTCCTAATGCACATAAAAAGTGCAAAAATTAAACAAAAAATAAGATTTTTCAAAACAATATTATGCGGTAAACGGTCGCCTGACCTTACCGCTAAATTCCCCGTTGACATATTGTTAAACAGCTGTTCCCTTGCAATTTATAATATTACTGGCCCGCTCCTTTATAAAAATAGCGTGATTATTATGTTCCCAGACTAAAAGTTTTATTTTTATTTTAACTAATAACATGTCATTTTGTGCATTCAATTACGAAGAAAAACGTTTTAAAATCAATACTGCTTACCCCCTATAACATACGGCGTGATAATATGTAGCCTAAAGCCTTCCTTGGTTTACAAAGTACATTTTTGCTGAATTTCAATTCAATCTATCCAGTAGTTTTGGCGTGAAGCCGTACCATACACACAAACAAACAAAAATTCTAAAAAGTCACTTTTTGTCCTCAGTTACGTTTTTCTAACAAAAACCACTTATTTTTTTCTCGAAAATACTCAATTTACAGTTTTTCTTTCGTTACTGTTTTATTATATGTATAGATTGCCATGATTTACTTTGCACACCCCTTTTTGCGAACTTATATATTCAGAAGAATATCCTCCGACTGTTTAAACATTACCTAAAAACTATCAAAAGACTCTTCTCTTGCACGTTAATATATTATAACTACCCAAGTATTTCCACTTAGGTCTAGTACAGGCAGATTCTCTAAGATTTATGTTGTTATACAATCCTGTCCATCCAAAGGTTGTTTAAAAGAAATCGCTTTTGCGATAAGACCACCCATAGTACGTTTTAACATTTTGTATTTTATATGATTCTTATTAAACATGCACATGATTAAAACCGGATTTTTTTTTTTTTTTTTTTTTATTATTTTTATTTTTTCTCCTTAATTTCATGTTTTGATGTCTGCCATTAAATAATCCTTTTATATATTTATTTATTCTTTTTGCACATTATTTTGCAAGATTGGTAAATTAGCACTTAAAATTGTAATTAACAATTTCATTTTGTTTGGCGGTAAAGGAAAATACTGCCTGTCTGAAAAATAAGAAAAAATATATTTCGAAGACACGTGAAGTTCGCCAACACGCATAGAGGCAATGCTACGGATAATTCCTTGTCCTAAAACCCTCTCAGAAGCGAGAGGAGGCCTGTGGCCAGCAGTCGGATGTATATAGGCTATAACTTTATATTTTCCGAAATTTAAAGAAGCATTTATTTTTATAATTCAAATTTTTTAATAAGTTGATTATAAAACGTTATAACTACAAAGGTATTCTTTATTTTTCACGATCAAAAGTAGCGAATTCTACTCTGAGTTCTTTTTTGTATGTATGTCAAGTATGTTATGCGATGTCTTTGTCAAGTATGGATCGATTTGAATTATTCTGTTTTTGTTAAATGTGTTATACTTCCGGTGTGGTCCCATACAAGTTTGAAGAAACAATCCCAACCAAACATATGGAGAAATTGAAGATAATTTTTTTAATGTAACTGGAAATGTCCGCCGCGCTGCCCCAATATACGTCTATACGTGGTAGAGCCATGCTGCAGTTATATTAGTAATATGTAGTTGTAGCACGAATGGGTTGGCTCGACCGGGGCAGGACCACGCTCTCACAGAATACCAGCGTGAAATAGTAGCTTAATGCTGCTGTATTTCGGATGGTGAGTGTAGAGAACCGGAGACCCTTTTTACTGGAAACGAGGCATTCCATCTCAGTCCTCACGGGTGACAACCCATCTGCATTTTGATTTTTATTGGAGGATAGATGTAGATGTCTATGGGCCGCAGTAACCACTTACCATCAGGTGGACTGTGTGCTCGTTTGTCACATTATTCTATAAAAAAATGCGTGTTAGTGAACTTCACATATCTTCGAAATATTTTTTTCTTATTTCTGTGATTTGCAAGTTTCCTTACAATGTTTTTCTTCTCCGCCGAGCACGTGTGCATATAGTATATTATTTTTTATAGAATAAGGGTGACAAACGTTTGTCACCCTTATTGTGGATACTGTAGCTCACAGACATCTACATCTATCCCCTATGAAGAATAAAAACGCAGATGCGTTGTCACTACTAACTGAGGACTAAGATGGAATGGCTCGTTTCCGGTAAAAAGGGTCTCCGGTTCTCTACAATCACGATACGAAATACATAAGACATAAGATTTTTTCCAAACGTTGTGAAACCATGTTTTGAATGCTTACATTTGAACATTGAAAAATTGCGTTTTTTTCACATTTGACCTTTTGCATGTACCGCGACGAAGTGCTGTAGTAAATTAAAGAGATTATCTAATATAGCACTACTAAGCAGGCCTCCTGCTAAATCTGCATTTAAAATTGTAATTAACAATTTCATCGGTGGCGGCGGGAATCGACCCGATTTCTTTCCACCGTAGGATTTAGAGGTGGATTTGAGTTATATGGAATTTGTTAATAACTTGAACACAGAGCCACCAATCGGTTCCTAGCATAGCTATAAGCCATCGTCTCGAGTCTCGAGAAATCTTTCAGCTATATGCAGAAAACTTTTGAAATTGACATGAACAAAGCACCAATAAAGTCAATATCAATAGACTGTGTTGAAATATAAATGTTAGAGTATTGTCTGATAATATATACATCATATAAATAAAATTGATATCTGTCTGTAATATTGAAATAATACGCTTCTGTTAATCTCAGAGGGTTACTTACATGGTATAAAGGTACAATTAAAACACTTTCAACATGTCTTTATGTCCATCTGCACTAATCTTTGTAATGGCTGAACCCATGGTGTAGAAGCTTCATAAACAGACGGGAAGCCATGCCATAGAGATGTAGACTGTATGCTATCCGAAACTCGTCTTTCATTATCTGGAATCTAAATAACCAGGTGAAGCCGGGCGGGGCGTTAGTTTTACATTAAATAATAATAGAGACTGACATTTCTTCCTAGTTAAGAGAACATGGTGAACTCCTTGCGAGCTCAATCAGGATAATTATGGCGATAGCAAAACATCATCATCACATAGGCATCATTATTATTTGACGACTTTAGTAAGACCTTACAAATTGATTTTTAACGGCAATTTAGTCATCTGTTTTTATTTATCTCCAATATACTACCTAACTTAGAACCCGATAAGATTTTGATTATAAAAATAATTGTGTAACATAACTAGGTTCTTATTATATTGATAAAAAATTATCATTTCATTTCATCTGGGTATATCTTCTTTCTCCACGGACATTAAATAAAATTGATTATAATAAATTAATTAAATTCTTTAGAGTCACATGTTAAAGTCGATGCTGAGGTTCATCACCACACTGGTGCATCAACTCATGTGCGCGATCGCATCACCGCCAGGGACATCGCTGTTTTGATAAATGGCATGATTGGAGGAAAGTCACCTGCTCACGATTGCCTTAGCATCGAGCACTTTCAGTTCGCTGGTCCGCACTTACCTAGACTACTGGCGCTCTTTTTCACACTATGTATGAGTCACTCGTATTTGCCGAATGAGCTGATGAGTCGTAGTTCCGATTTTCAAAAACAAAACTGGAGATATTTCAGATATGTGCAACTATCGGCCCATTTCATTAGCGACAACTGCGGCTAAGATACTTGACAGTATGCTTGAGAGACAGTTAAAAGTACATATTAAGTTAAACGATGCACAATTTGGTTTTAGACCAAATCTATCAACTGAGTGTGCAATACTGTCGCTGAAGCACACTGTGGGGTATTACACTGTAAGGAATACGCCAGTGTACGCAGCCTTCCTGAATCTTTCAAAGGCTTTCGACCTTGTCAGGTATGACATTCTGTGGGATAAATTGCGAAAGGCTGGTCTACCCGTCTCGTACATTAGTATTTTTCGCTATTGGTACGATCATCAAATTAATTAGGTAAGGTGGTCTAGTGCACTGTCGGACAGATTACAGATACAGATTGGAATGCGGTGTGAGACAAGGGGGGTTAACCTCACCTACTCTTTTTAATTTATATATAAATGAACTGATTGATAGACTCAGGAGTGCACGTGTCGGCTGCTCTATTGATGGACTCTGCATGAACAACATCAGTTACGCAGACGACGTGGTACTTCTGAGCCCGTCAGTCAGTGCACTCAAGCGGCTTTTATCCATATGTGGGGTTTATGCAGAAGCCCACGGTTTAAAATATAATGTTGCGAAGAGTGAGCTCATGGTGTTTAAGGTGGGCACGAAGAAACCAAATTTCGTACCACCTGTAACTTTAGGGGGTGTTGCACTTAAACGAGTAACTGAATTTAAGTACCTAGGCCATGTTGTAACCGAAGATTTAAAAGATGATAAAGACATTGAAAGAGAAAGGAGAGCGCTGGCTGTCCGCTGCAATATGCTGGCCCGTCGGTTCGCACGCTGTACAGCCGAGGTAAAAGTTATTTTATTTAAGGCCTATTGCCAATACCTCTATACGTGTGCCTTATGGGTCAGATATACGCGGCGGGCATATAACACCCTACGTACACAACATAATAACGCTTTTAGATTGTTGCTGGGCTCCCACGTTACTATAGTGCATCATGTATGTTTGTTGACGCCCACGTAGACAGTTTTTCAACACTTATTCGAAAAAAACTGCGTCACTGATGCACAGGGTTCGTGGGAGCGCCAACAGCATTCTTAACGTAATTAGTGAGAAACCCGAGTGTACTTTTTTGAGGCACTAGGTTTATGTCCATGTACCCATTACCTCGGAAAGACACCCCAGGTATATGAACTAATTTATTACTTAATTTTACTTACATATTTTTAAGACTTTTTCTTTGTATTTTTAACAAAAAGTATTGTATTATATCATTATGGTAAGTTTTGTTGGTGGTTTTGTTAATATATAATTAAATCGGATGTGATGTATGTGTAACGGTGAAATCGATTTATGTTGTCAATGTCACATACAACTTGGGTGTGACCATTGCTGATGGCAAGAAACCATGAGTAGAAACCTTGTTTCCTAGAGTAGAAACCTTGTTTAGGTATTGGTATTAGTATATATAACAAGGCTGATTGCCAATATTAAACAAATGGCTGATTTAATATGGATTATCTGATCAACTAAAATATATATTATTATGTACATGGGTATATGTTAACTTATGTTTCATCAAGAATAATATCGCACCGGCTCAGGCCAAGCCATACATCTTGGAGCACAACTTTTCGGACGCTTTCATAATTTCGAGGAACGATCAAAATCTCGAAGCTCTGAGAACGCGAAACATCTGTTGCACTGAACGCAAATAAAACAATCTCTTGTTATTTTGGTATTGTTCAATATTAAACAACGTGTAAAGCTTAATGTCCGTGTATTAGAGTTTAGTTCACATCAAAAACAACAAATCTGGTAAAGATTTTAACTACGAATGTTTCATATTATATGTACAGTACGGCTTTACGGCTGATATTGCAAAAGCCTGGAGAATGTAAATGTGGTGAGGTGAGCAGGACATTATAGCAGTAGCATGCGCTATAGATGTGAATACTGCTTCGTCGTGATAAGAAGAATATTGCGCCGTTAAAGTCTAACGTAGCCTAGCTGTGACAATAATGATGATATACAGCTTGTGTAGCTTTATGTATATGTGGTTAAGAGTGATATTGGCACAAACGTATCCATTATGCGGTGGCTGGGAGGGGCACGTCGTGCGGCGATAGCATCGCGAGCGACATCGGAACGTACGCGGAGGATAAAACTGGCTAAGTGGTGCGACATTGCGGAGAAGGTTTCCGTAAGATTATTTAATAAACGTACTGTTAGCGTAACTTATGTTTTTTTTTTCATTCGCATAAAATGTTTGAGTAATTTGATTTAAAATAACTTTATAGTTCTGTTCCTAATTGTAAAGTGTTGAATTTTGGTTTAGGCCAGGTGTCATTTAATTTTTACGACTACCAAAGTATATCATTAGAATAAATATTTCGAACACCTGAACAATGTACGAAATATTCGATGAAAATGTACTAATATAAAAACATGTGCTGTACTAAACCATTAAGTAAACATTAAGTATATAATAATGAAAACCCCCACTAGAGATTTCTGGAGTTGCGACTGCGGACCGAATGAACACGCACCAAAGTTATCAAACATGTTGAGGCACGCGGGCGGGTAGAAGTCGCTAGGGTTGTGAGTTGAGCGTTATAAATAGGTTTAAATAGCATTTAAAAAGACATTCCTGAAATGGTAGTAACAAGAATTACTCAAGGACAAGGTGGATTATAAAAATTACGTTTTCAGCTAAAGCCTTAATGCTTTATTGCACAAATGAAAACCTCACCCAAAGTTATACTAGACAATTACACAACTTTAATGAACTAAGCAAAAGACTTAAACGCGCAATCAAATGATGATTAAATAATTATTTTATCATGATATATGTGCTCCTTCACTGATGGCCGTATGAGGAAGCTTGAAATCACTCAGCGAGCTATGGAGAACGATATGCTGGGAGTTCTTTACGTGATATGATTCGTAACGACAGTGGATACGGGCAAGCGCTATGACTCGAAGAACCGACAACCGATGGAGAAGAAAAGTTTTCCGAGTAGCAATCTCGTTCCGGAAAGCAGTGCTTAGGACGACCCTCTACTCGATGAACTAGCGACTTAGTAATACACGTAGGAAGTTGTTAGATACAGATGGCACAATGCAGACCACGCAGCATTAGGACAACGCATGGGAGGACAAAGGACGCGTTGCACCCGACGACAGGCTGGACACGCGTCGTCCTCTCTTCACGCACACTGTACACACGCGTATTTGGGCCGTTAATACTGCGCAATTCGGCTGATACCAGTTAAGCAGTCAGAGATGGGGTCTGCACACCTGTGTTTGGACGTTACCGAAACGGTTACATCCTCTCAAAAGTCCCCTGCTGAACGTAGGCCTTCCCTATAGAATGCCTCATAGGGTTGATACTTGCTACAGCTGCCACGCTTGGCTGGCGGTTTGTTTATTTTCTAGTTGTTATTAAGAAGTTGACATCCACGGGACGCTATGGGGTAGTGGATATTATTACATCACCTCCACACGTTGCTCTGACTCGGACTGCTAGGACGGTGGTCAGATAATTCAAAAATAACTAGCTACGATCTGACTACTGGTCACAAACCAAATCAAAATCAAGTTTATTTGTATGAAAATCAAGTTTGTTGGCATGATTATTTTTAAAAATAAGTTAAAGAAAAACAAGTAATGTATATTCCCGAAAACGATGTGACCCAAATATAATACAATAAATAATGTCTAAATATGAGCGTGAAAATATATAACAGAACGCTTAAACAATTTAAATGATTATGCGGAAGATTATACATGAAACATTTGTATAATTGGTTGATACTATAAGCTTTTATTACTTAAAAGATTTTTTTATTGTGATTAATTAATATTTTTATATAAACAATTTAAAATTATAATATTTTTTTTATAGAATAGGGTGACAAACGAGCACACAGTCCACCTGATGGTAAGTGGTTGCTGCGGCCCATAGACATCTACATCTATCTTCCATTACAATCAAAATGCAGATGCGTTGTCACCCGCGAGGACTGAGATGGAATGCCTCATTTCCAGTAACAATCTCCGGTTCTCTACACTCACCATACGAAATACAGCAGCATTAAGCTACTATTTCACGCTGGTATTCTGTGAGAGCGTGGTCCTTCCCCGGTCGAGCCGACCCATTCGTGCTACAACTATACTACTAATATAACTGCAGCATGGCTCTACCACGTGATAAAATATGCATACTATACACTATTGTTACCGAAACACGACTGCAATTTATCTAATAAATTGTACAATCTTCTTAACCTACGAGTATGTTCTGCAGTGGACTTGTTAAGGGTTGCAATGATGATGATCATCATCATCCCTATTCTCCGTTATACATCAACATAAGACTTATTTTTGATTCTGATTTCTGATTGCGAGAATCTTTGTATTATTAGTTTCGGCAAGGAATGCACCTGGCACTAGGCAGCCCTGAGCAACAGGTAAAGCGCCGCCTGCCGCCCGCGGTAAACGGCCAACTCGATTGCTCGCAAAGGAATGCCTCACTCAATTTATGGAAGGCAAATTGTTTGTCAGACACAGTGGTTTCGATAAAAGAAACCACTTAAATGTATCCAATCTTTGAAAAAAAAAGAAAACAAAACGGAATTCCAAAGTAAGAAATACTGTGAACTATAGTTGGTTAGAATCTTAAAACGAATGTGAATATTTATTCAGTGTCACTAGATGAAGCATAATATAATATAAAGAAAAGAACTATAGGTCATAATTAGCTGTATTTGACGTTAAGTAAGTATAACAATATATTGTAGTGGAACCGCGCTGCAGCTCTGTTATGATTGCAGCACGAATAAGTCGGCTGCATCGAGGTAGGACCAGCTCTCGACTTATTGTTGAGTGAAAACAACCGGGGACCTTTTTAATAGTAGTGACGCATTCCATTTGAGTCCGAAGTGTGACAACGCATCTACGTTTTGATTATTAATCGAGGATAGATGTAGATTACTACGCACCACAACATTCACTTTACCATCAGGTGGACTATGTGCTCGTTTGTCAAACTATTATAAAAAAAGGAAATTACTACGTAAGTATGTAATATTTTCCGTATCTGGAGAGAGGACGCAGCTCTGTTGAAGGAAGATCACTAGACACGTTTATAGATATATAAACACTCACGCCTGTCACCCAGAGGGGTAGGCAGAGACTACAGACTTCCATTTGGCACGATCCTGACACACCTCTCTCGCCTCCTTCACATCCATACACCTACGCATACATGCTCGTCGGTGAAGGGTACTCCTAATTTGGCCCGTTTTCAATAAATCGCCAATTTGGTCGATAAATTTTCGCCCAGGACGTCCCTTTTCGACCCTGCCATTCACTTCTGCAACAAAAATTTTCTTTGTCACTCTTTCTTCATTCATTCTTTCCACATGACCAAACCACCAAAGCATTCCTTTCTTAATCCTGGTCACAACATCATCTTGCAAACCACACTCTTCTCTTATTACACAATTTCTTACCCTGTCGTTCAGATTCAGCCCTAACATACTCCTTAACGACCGCATTTCTACTGCGTTGATTCTACTCTCGTGCTTCTTCTGCCACACCCAACTTTCACTACCATACGTTAAAGTAGGGACCAACACAGCATTGTGAATTGCCATACGTACCTTTTTTGACACATTTTGACTCTTCACAATAGAGTGCAGGGCCCCATTTGCTCTATTTCCCGCATTCACTCGTCGTTATATATCCTTATCATATCTCCCATCCCTGCTAAATACGCAGCCCAAATATACAAACTCTTGCTCGATCAACTCCCCTTCTATTTCTATTTCACAAATCATTTTACTTTCTTCTCTTTCAAAAACCATAACCTTCGTCTTACTTGCGCTCACTTTCATACCCCTTTCTTTTAATGATCTTTTCATTAATGTAACCATCATTTGCAACTCGGCCGCCGACGACGCAAGAATAACTTGATCATCGGCGTACAAAAGGCATTTGACGGTTAACTCACCCATTCTTAATCCGCATTCTTCAACTTTCAAATTTTGCAAACAACTGTCCATAAATAGGTTGAACAGCCACGGAGAAGCCACACAGCCCTGTCTGACACCTTTATGGATGTCAAACCAGTTCGAGTAGACCCCGTTGATCACAACACACGTTTATTAAATGAAATTTACAATCACTTATTTGTTATTAGTTTTTTAATAAAATATAAATATAAAATTAATATTAAATATAACATTCTAAAAAAACCGCAATAGTTTGTCAAGAAGATAATGAATAAAATTGAAATTGAGACGTTAAAATATGTTGTTGTTGTTATATTGGTACGTTAGTTAAATTAATTTTACAGATTTTATCGCGTTTAATTTGAACTTTTTTAATTTTCCCGGTTTCGAGCACTTTACAACACCTATAGTTATATGTGAGTGGGCGGGGAGGGGGGGGGGGGGGGGAATTAGTTTTATTTCATTTGTGGTATTCGCGTAAATATAAAAAATCATTACATTTATGACGTGATCATAAAACCTATACAAGAATACTATAACTTCTGACAGCTACGCTGAAGTCCTGTGTGTGGCCCGAGGAAACGCAAACGAGTGTCGGCTACCCACGCTAAGCATCGCGGGCATAAATTCCGAAACAAACGAAAGGCGAAAGGACGTGCAGCATCGCTTTAGGGAACTAAACTGCATAGAACCGCCTAGTTTGAAGTTTCATTTCGATTTATTT
Source organism: Parnassius apollo (assembly GCA_907164705.1). Classification (NCBI taxonomy): domain Eukaryota; kingdom Metazoa; phylum Arthropoda; class Insecta; order Lepidoptera; family Papilionidae; genus Parnassius; species Parnassius apollo. Next base: position 601,160 of record CAJQZP010000620.1, on the reverse strand, counting down.
TCCGTAATTATTATACACAAGTAAATATCGAAATTGTGTTATAGTATTTTTTTGATAAGAGTGACAAACTAGCACACGGTTTTACCTCGTGTTAAAAGGATGCTGTGGCTCATAGATATCCATATATTTTTAATTAGAAAATACAAGTGCTTTACTTTTTTAATATAGAAAAAGCGATCCGCCCCGGCTTCGCACGAGTGATTTCTGTATCTCGACAACAGCGTCATCTACCGGACCAATGTCGATCTAAGCCATCCAGGGACCCACCCAAATGCACGCAAAACATTTCATCAACATTGTTCGAGGCGTTTTCGAGTTTTAGCGAGGCTAACGGACAGTAATTGATTTTTATATATAGATATAAGGGTGCAAATGAGCACACAGTCCATCTAATGGTAAGTGGATGCTGTGGCCCGTAGACATCTACATCTATCTTTGATTAATCTGCATTTTGATACGTTGTCTATCTTGAGGACTAAGATGGAATGCCTCAATTTCGAGTAATAAGAATATCCGGTTCTCAACACTCACTATACGAAACACAGCACAGTTTTAAGCTATAAATTCACGCTGTTATTCTGTGAGAGCGTGGTCCTTCCCCGCATGAGCCGACCCAATTGCACTACATCCATAGTACAGCTGGAGTGTGGCTCTACCACGTATTTTATTATCGGTTATACATATATTCTTAAGATTTCCCAATATTTTATAATCCTGCTAAAATGGTGGTAATATTACTAATGCCAAACAAAGGTAGCGTCACAGCTACATGAAACGTTATGATTTAACGTTAATCAGTTAACGTATTAACGGTAAATCTAAGTAGTGTTACATATAATTTTATCAATAAATTTAACATGATACACCATCAGGTGGACTGTGTGTTGTAGTGTCGTTCATTATATAGTTTGTTAGCTATAGCCCCTGGATGGCACAAGCAAAACAAACAAGGGCGCGGGAGTTCTTCGCGCTAATTGGCACGGGCCGTCGAGATAATTGATCGTTATGATTGCAAGAGGTACGGTTAACGGCTTCACACTTGCGCTTCAACACAGCTGTAGCGTCCTGTAATTATGTCTGTGTTTTTAAATAGTAATTTAATAACAAAAATAAAAATTATATATTTCTTAAACAGAGTTACAGAGATGAACAAAAAGAACAGTAACTCATTAAAAAAATCTGGTAGACCTTAAACCAGGCTTAGCCTGTCTCTTAAAGACATAATATTACTGGATTATAGTTAAAATTTTGTATTTCAATTAAAACGCGAAATTATATTTTTTACTTGTCGTGGGAGAGAGAGATAAATATTGCCGCATTACAATTTTAAAAACATATGAGTGTATATATTATATATATTACGTCTGTAACCCAGAGAACTTCCATTTGACAATATTTTGACACACCTCTTTCGTCTCCTTTATTTCCATATACGTACAAATACATTCTCGTCCAGTATATAGCGTTTCCTATTATCTCGGTCTCCTTTTCTGAAAGTTTCACTTCTTCCGCGTGTACACATGTTTTTTCAAATGAAATCGTAACGCATCATTGAATTACATGAATTACATATACCATAAATCGAAAAAGGGTAACCCTACTTAAATTTGCAGGTACAACTTAACCGATGAGAGTGGAAAAATGTGGAATGAAGTTTTCGGTGTAACTATTTAGACTAAAGACATTCTAGTAGTTAGTTCTAGAAGTTACCTTAAGCTTGTGGTTATCCTTAGTGCTCTCAAATGGTTCAAAAATTTTCCTGTTTAATTATTTTATTACATATTATGAAATGAAATACAGAGTGCAACAATGATGCATTACTTGAAATGGTTAAGTTGAAATGATTAATATGGTCTAAACGGATTAAAACTACAAAATACCTACATTATTAAAACAAGCTTATATTAAATGTACACATATAATGTATACGCATAATATTGTGTAAGTCCTAACCTAACAAAAGTACGGAATAACTATACTCTATAGAAGTGGCCTCATCGAAAGTACATAGACACATATTATCAGTATGATTACGAGTATGTTCTTATGCGATCTAAAATCATGTTGCATAATTTCATTATTTATCCCCTTAAATAAACCTCGTGTCATGATTTTAGATCAATTATGAACATAATCATACTATTTATAGATAGTACGTGTCTAATATAGAAACAAACTTTTTTAATTAATATAGACTATAAATAATACCTATTGAGTAACTTTTTTTAATTTACCTTTTATTCAGATTTAACTTTTGCTGATCGCACTTCTCCATCCATCATCCACCACAGCCTGCAGCAGGCTACAGCTGAACAAAGCTAAACATAGCTGAACACAGGGCTCTCGGGAGGATTTTGCCATAGTTGCGGCGCTTGGCAGGTGGTTTGGCAACTGCAGTGTTTCGTTATTCCGAGGTGTTGTCATCAGGAAAACGCCGCTGCCGTTTTGATTCCAGTCTGTCGTCTCTTACGACACGAACGGGACGCAATGGGGCGCTGGATATTCTTCCACAGTAACTTTACTTCTACAGAGTAGCCATATTCAACCCTTTTTGTTGTTTTGGGTTTTACATAATATTAAGAATTTAATAAATTTCTTGGTTTATTTTTTCATTTTTATGAGATGTATTTCTTATTTAGACAAAAGATTATTTTAAGTTTTGTTTTTACTTGTAATTTACTAGATAAACAGAGAACAATAAAAAGAAGAACTTGCATTGGGTTTTTATAAGCGGCGCATTTCTGTTCTTTAAGATACAGTATCAAACAAGTTGCGATATTGAAGCTTTATTGGTTTTTACAACTTCACGTGTCTTAGTATGATGAAGAATGTCAACCGCGATAAATCTGGATGATTAGAGACGGTCCGAGGAATAAAAACTGCTTGTTACCTCGCGATTTGCAATTAAATAAATTTAACAGAGAAGAGACTAGCAGCAAAAAACATCGACTAATAATATATCTAGTAGACTTAATATGGAGTTAATTTATCTCTCATTACATTTTTTAGGAGTGAGGGTGACAAACGTTTGCACAGTATATCTGATGGCGAGAGTACAGCATCCGCCGTGGCTTATAAACATTTAAAAGCGTATGTGGCTTATATTATCTATTTATTTACTTATACAATTTATTGTACTAAAGGTAAAAACGGCGCACTTAATGGCATTTTCTACCAGTCAATCGGAAAGCTAGTGGGAGAAGTGTGTACTGCAGTGGGCTAGGAAGACATAAATAACCATTTAGAATAATCTGTCTGTTGGCATATCTGTCCTGTAATCTTCGGACTGGCTGAATTGATTGTAATGAAACTTTACGAACAGATATAATGCAATTGCAGGAAAGTACTACGCTAATTTCATCCGAAAAACTTTTTGTAATATATTTTTTAAAAACAAACATTTGATAAAATAATGGTTTTTAATTATTTTACATCTAAATAACGCCATAGTAATAAATCCTATCCAAACGAAGTCGTTGCGTGTCGCTAATCATCCAATAAAAATCAAAATGCAGATATGTATGTTGTCATTGCTGAGGACTAAGATTGAATGCGTCGTTCCCAGTAAACAAGTGTCTCCGATTCATTGCACACAACACAACATACTCGTTGGAACCACAGCAGCATTATGCTGCTATTTACACTGATATTCTGTGATGCATCAAAGTGGTTTTTTCTTAAAACAATGTGCCCCTTATTTATATAATAGAATATTTTTATTGAATATAGATTAGAAGTTATATTTATTGAGTCCTTTTTTACTTTTATCAATGATTAAGAAAAAAAAACCTGTCGTGGGAAGAACCACCGGGAAACCAACAAAACCAACAATCAAGACTTTTCTTTCGAAGTATAATTAAACAATAAATAAAATAATAAAAGGCACACGCTGTACAAATTACTTACAAAACGTATGTATACAACAGCTTAGAAGTGATCGCCTCTTCCTAACGGCTGTTAGTAGTTATTGTGTGTATTCATTTATATAACGAGTATTATAACCTTTTTATACAGTATATGTTAAACAAAAGACTTGAACTTGATAATAAAGAGATATTGCATATTTCCCGGGACTTTGATATTAAAGTGTATACATTGACTCATGAATAAATTACTGACTCTGTGGAGTCGAGTTGTTACAAGCAACTGTTATCAAAACATTGCTTATGTTTGTTTCTTATGTAAACACAATGTAATATAACTTTTTTTTAAGTTAAAACCATCTTTATTTATGTAAGGATACGTTATATTTTTGATAAATATACTGAGAGGCCAAAGTTAACTGAGAGGTCAAACTATTGTTGCTGTCTTAACACTAGTAAGGCTTATTTTCTACAGCATATGATACCGAGCCTAGTTGTTGATAGATTCGTTAAAGAGGGGTCACACCAACAAAGACGTTGAAATTGACAAGGTTCAATCCTTCTACATTTAAAAATGTATTGGCTTTCGGTTGTTTTTTTTTTCAATTGGGGTTGTAAATTTTATAAATTTACTTTTCTTGTCGTTTAAATATACATTTTTAACCGTTAAATATATGGACTAATTTTCACATTGTAAATTTTATTGACTCGGCTGAATTTGTCTGTTGTACTAATCTGTAATAATCTTTGGAGAGCACTCTGACTTCACAAGCCAAATTTTTTAAGTTTGATAACTACAATCATCCGTATTCATTATTCTGAGTTCTTATAGAATCCATTACTATTGTATTAAATATACGTCGGTCGTGATCCCCACCATACACACGAAAAAATGTGATTTAATATCTACGAAGTAGCTTAAAAATGATTTATTTTACTAAAAAAGCAAAAATAATAAGTGATAAATAAGTTATCACTTATTTGAAATAAATCTCACGAATTAAGATAGAGTTGGTAAACTAGTAACGCACAATTGTACAGACCATAAGAAATACATACATAGGTTGTATTGACCGCGTTAGTTACAGACTTTATAAGGCCACGGCATGGCTTCACGACTGTCGCCGTAACTCTATAACTGGGACGGAAGCAAAAACTAAGCAGCATTAAGAGATAGTTCTTAAAACAGCGATTATAATTAGCCGCTAAACGGGTGTTATAGTTTAATGGTGCTGCAAATGCTTTCAAGGAAATAAAAAAATATCCTGGATGCGCAATTTTACTTCTGTCCGGAACTACTGCCCATACGTGCTGTCCCACGCAGCACAAAAACAACGAGTTGTACACTTAAGGCGAAGTGCTGCCTTGGAGCGGCGTGAAATAGTAATTAGATAACGTAATATGCTTCATGTGCAAGTATATTTATGTTATTTAGATAACGTAATGTGCGTTATGTGCAAGTATATTAAAAAGAATTCTTTGTATGGTTTCTGCGAGGATAAGGAAATATCATAATTGTCTGTCTTCAACACGTCATATTTTCCAAAGTTTTGTACAAAAAACACCGCAAAAGGAGTAGATTTGTTTGTTAAGGCTCATATTTCATTTTTTTCTTATATTTAACGGCGATTTCAAAATTTCATTTTCTTCAACTGAAGTTACAAAATGATTTACGAGACTATGAGAATATGCACTGGACATTAAAACTAATTAGTTTAATTTTAGTAAAACTTTACGGATATTATCGTGTTTAATTTTAACTTTTTATTTTCCTGACGTTTCGGGTGCTGTAACCTGTGAACATCACAGGGTACGCACGAGGTGCTGTCGTTAGTTTAAGTTAAAATAAAACGCGTTAAAATCCGTAAAATTTGTTTCATTAAAGTAAAGCTAAAAAGCTTTTTAAAATAATTTTTAGATTACACGAAGGAATTCAGTTATAAACTCTTTTCAATCTAATCTTTCATAAACGATGCAGCTAAAAACCTTTTAAAAATAACACAACTTCTGATTAATATTTCAACAACCACTTTAGCAATTTTATAAAAGAAATCCATAGATATTCTGCACAGTGGAACTCTATACTCCACACATACTTGAGTTAGTTGAGATATTTGAGATTAACATATTTGTGCTTAAAATAATAAATGAAAGTAGTTACGTTGTACTAGTTCTGGCTCACTGAGTCAGAAGTGGTACAAGTACAACGTTCGTCGACTCGCGATCCTAAAAAATAAAGAGGTTTTGGTATGCTCTGATCACGAATCTGCGGTCCATTTTTGCGTAGGATGCACGGTTCCGGAGATGTGCAGATCAATTAACTCTTATTTAATAGATATCCGGTGAAGGCCTCCACCGTCATTAGCGCTCCATTGTTCTTATATATTGTTCATTGAATACCGTCGTTATCTATTCGTGCGTCGGATTATCAGTGCTATTATATTATACTCCTTTGTTTCTAACTGCAACGGTAATCTGAATCATCAATAAAATACATTACCTAATTTTGTAACAATTTTTATTTACGACATACAAAATCTTATTACTTATTATCTATAAAATAGGAGCGAAACATCTCATCCACTAAAATATCGTTGTACAATGTGTTCCCTGTAAATATACTCGTAAAACTATGCATTGAACATCCCTGAAACTATATAGCAAATAATTACATAATACCAATCTTATTCTTATTTTAAGGAGGAATCTTCTTGTTTGTGTCCTGTAAATATACTCGTAAAACTATGCATTGAACATCCCTGAAACTTATATAGCAAATACATTAAGCAATATTCGCCACAAACTGAAGTTCACTCATTCTGAATCCTATCAACATTCCAGTTCCATCTTTTACAATTCCTTTTTAAAAACTCTTGATGATATCGTACAGGTGCTCACCCGTATGAATCAGAATATCGACCGATGTCATTCGAATAGATATATAAAGCTACCCAATGTGACCCTGGTTTATCATCTGTATCCAAATTGCATATTATATACGTTGGCACGTGGGGGTACATGGGCAGTCTATGGGCAGCATAAACATTATTTTCTGGACTAGGGTGAATCCTTTTCAGATGTTGTTGTACATCTAGTGTATCCAATATTACTGCTATTAGTAGATTATTACAGTACAATCTACTCAATGACTAACATAGGAATGATCAATTATAGTGATTTCTAAATATTAAATTGCATTATTTTGTGTTATACAAAACGTATTTGAGTCATCAATACACTGAACAAGACGCAACACGAAGTAATGCTGAGATAAGCAACAGAATGTGAGATAAGTTTGTTGACGCATAAAGTTACTATCAATTCCACTGCAGAAATTCTATAGATTAGAATTATTACTTACTGGTACTATATAAGACCAAGCAACTGCAGTTATGGAGTTAGTGTATGGTCGTTTGACCGCAGTGGATCTATCAATACTACATTTGTGTTACTTCAACTCATCAAAGGCCATGGATGTAAGTATTTATTCTATTGACAAACTTACTTTTCTTTCTGTTATTTTCTTACGTGTGTATGATTTAGTGTTAACAAATAATTTTTATTGTAAGTGTTTCTTTCTGTTATTTTCTTACGTGTGTATGATTTAGTGTTAACAAATTATATTTAAATATTGTGTGTGTACTGCATCTACGAATACTAGAGTAGTTAAAAAATACTTTTTTTAACAATGACAGTCATTAGTTGATCATTAGTGAATGTGATTCTGTTTACTTAAATTACAGGAAGATAAGAGCAGAAGGAAGAAATGGGATGATGGGAAGTAATGAAGAATTGTTATGTGAAGTTTGTTGGAACAAACATATTTTTAGTCACGTGTAAATACTTTTAACATTTTGGTTCAAAATTACACAAAATCTAAAAAATATTAGATACATCATCGACATGGACGGATTTTACATTACATATCCTCATAAACATTTTCAATGTAGAGAAATGGCTATTCTAGACATAAAACTATCTAATAAAAATGATGCGTTTATCGATCATTATTTGTTTCGGCCAAGTTATCCTTTCAATTATTTGTTGCCAAAAGATAAAAAAACTGTTCCTTATTGTGAAACAGACGTGCACGGCATTCCATATTTTGATGTGACCGAAGAATTAAAATGTACCTACAAACAAGAGAACATCATACCCATATCAAATTGGTATATTAGACATTTGTGCAAAGACGAAGTGATCGCATTAAAACAATTTTTAAAAATATTGACCACGAATGATAGAATTTTTAATATTAAAGAATACAAATGTCCAAAATACAATGATTTGGTAAATGTCATAAATTTAAACAAACGTTATGTGTGTAATAATCATATATTTTCAAAAAATAATCACAAAATTTTACATTGTTCTTGTGACGAAATGTGGGTTTTTTACAAGTGGTTATTGCTTGAAAATAAAATTTTAAATTAATCATAAATTTTGTTTGATTTCGCAAAAACATTAATTATAGTACACAATATATATTGATTGTTTACACCAACACTTTCATTTTTTTATTTCATCCCTTAGAACTTTAGACGTGTGTAATGTTTCACTTTATACATCCGTTTACTGCTATTGTGGCAGGACCAAGTGGATGTGGGAAGTCGTAACAAATTTCATAAAATCAGTTACAGAAATATGTAATTGTGATTTTAATCAAATCACATGGTGCTTTGATGAAATGCAACCTTTATATAATTTACCAAATGTTAACTATCATCAAGGAATTCCAAATCTTAATATGTTTGATGGTGAAAACCCACATCTCGTTATTATGTGATCTAATGAGAGAGTCCGATGGAAGAATTGTGTATATATTTACAAAAGGTGGATCATCACAGGAATCTCAATGTATTTTATTTAACACAAAATTTATTTCATCAGGATAAAGGGCAAGGAGACATATCTTTAAACTCAAGTTATATAATATATTTTAAAAACCCTCAAGATAAAACTCAAATAAGATATTTAGCACGACAAGTGTCACCAGATAACCCAAAATTCATTGAAGATGCTTACAGGGATGCAACTCTGGAGGCACATGGATATTTAATGGTAGATTTAAAACAGAATACCAATGATTTTTGTCGTATCAAGACAAATGTCTTCCCATTTAATGGTTTCTGTACAGTCTACGTCTCCACAAAAGAGTTTAAGTACACCAAGAATCAAACAATTAAAATCATTGCTAAATGATGCATCGTCGACTCACAACGCATAAACATTTGCTAAACGCTTTGCATACGCTTAAACCAAAATATCAAAGAGCATTACTTAAAACGTGTAATGAAGAAGAAATTAACTGTATTTGTGAGTGTATTCATAACGTTTTACAAGGAAAAGTACCTCTTAAAGATCAAGATAAACAAAAATTGAATAAACACAAAAATATACTCCGTAAACTAGTGCGTAATTGTAAACATAAACTAAGAAAAAATATAATTATACAAAAAGGAGGGGCTTTCTTACCAATAATATTAGGTGCAATATTGAGTGGATTAGTGAGTGGACTAGCCAGTTAACATGGTAATGCAAAGAAAATGATACTTATCGAACCTGGATCGATTTTAACAAGAAAATAAGGTTAATAGTAATTTATCTCGATTAGATATTGAAATGCAAAATATTATGAATAGTAAGACGGAAGATCGAAAGAAATGGATGTTATATTTACAAACACTGCAAAGATACCTTCATTTTATCGAAGAGGATCGTCAACCACTCAGATTACCAATTTATTCTGATACATCTAATGAAGATTCAAATAAGTCTAAAATTGGTTTTAAAAATAAAGATAGAGATCTAAAAACTTCAGTTGATGCTGAATCTTTGTTGGATGAGATTCGATCCCTTAAAAGTAAAGAAAATGATGAAAATCCACTTTACACACCAGCTCAAATACTCAGTTTAATACCAAAAACTTATAATAAAAAAGGACAGTTATTATTAAACTTAGTTGAAACAAGTAAAAGTAAAATACATTGGGATAATGAAGGTACAGTCAGTACTTATACTTACAATACTTATAGATATATGGATGTTTTACAAGATTTAATATACTCTTATAATCACAGCTTTCACTCTAGTATTAATATGTGCCCATGTGATGTAAATTCCAACAATATTATGACAGTTTGGACTAATCTTTACGATAGACGGTCAAACAAACTTTCTTTAGAAATACCTAAACCAAATTTCAATGTGGGTGATTATGTTCGAATAACTAAATATAAACAAGTTTTCCAAAAAGGATATGAATCAAATTGGAGTGATGAAATATTTATTATATCTTCAATAATTGATAGATCTCCATGGGATGTTTATACAATAACAGATTTACAAAATGAACCAATAGTTGGTACTTTTTATGAAAGAGAATTACAGAAAATCACTTACAACCCCACTTCACAATATAAAATAGATAAAATAATTGACACTCGTTATTCAGGTAACAGAAAAGAAGTATTAGTGAAGTGGAAAGGTTATCTAAATAAATTTAACAGTTGGATTTTAGCTTTTAGTTTAAAAGAAATATGAATAAAGAAAGTTTTTATTTAACTTTGCTCAGCAATAGTTCAATAGAATACTTTCCTGATAACAAGACCACAAATTTTTCAACAAAATTACCAAAAGCTATTAAATTAGAAGGTGAATGGTCGGCTGGAGTTGTCGAGTTTCAATATCCATGTACCATGTTTACTGTTCAAGATCATGAAAATGTTACATACATTACAAAATCTACCATTAAATATCCACGTGCCTCCAGAGTTCCATCCCTGTAGGCATCTTCAATGAATTTTGGTTATCTGGTGACACTTGTCGTGCTAATATTTGAGTTTTATCTTGAGGGTTTTTAAAATATATTATATAACTTGGGATTAAAGATATGCCTCTTTGCCCTTTACCCTGATGAAATAAATTTTGTGTTAAATAAAATACATTGAGATTCCTGTGATGACCCACCTTTTGTAAATATATCCACAATTCTTCCATCGGACTCTCTCATTAGATCATCAATAATAACGAGATGTGGGTTTTCACCATCAAACATATTAAGATTTGGAATTCCTTGATGATAGTTAACATTTGGTAAATTATATAAAGGTTGCATTTCATCAAAGCACCATGTGATCTGATTAAAATCACAATCACACATTTCTGTAACTGATTTTATGAAATTTGTTACAAAATTTGACTTCCCACATCCACTTGGTCCTGCCACAATAGCAGTAAACGGATGTATAAAGTGAAACATTACACATGTCTAGAGTTCTGGGTTGAAATAAAAAATCATTATGAAAGGGTTGGTGTAAACAATTAATATATATTGTGTACTACAATTAATGTTTTTGGGAAATCAAACAAAATTTATGATTAATTTAAAATTTTGTTTTCAAACAATAACCACTTATAAAAAACCCACACTTCGTCAGAAGAACAATGTAAAATTTTGTGATTATTTTTTGCAAATATATGATTATTACACACATAACGTTTGTTTAAATTTATGACATTTACCATCATTCGTCGTCAACATTTCTAAAAATTGTTTTATTGCGATCACTTCTTCTTTGCACAAATGTCTAATATACCAATTTAATATGGGTATGATGTTCTCTTGTTTGTAGGCACATTTTAATTCTTCGGTCACATCAAAATATGGAATGCCGTGCACGAGTGTTTCACAATAACGAACAATTTTTTGTCTTTTGGCGACAAATAATTGAAAGGATAACTTGGCCAAAACAAATAATGATCGATAAACGCATCATTTTATAGTTTTATGTCTAGAATAGCCATTTCTCTACATTGAAAATGTTTATGAGGATATGTAATGTAAAATCCGTCCATGTCGATGATGTATCTAATATTTTTTAGATTTTGTGTCATTTTGAACCAAAATGCTAAAAGTATTTACACGTGACTAAAAATATGTTTGTTCCAACAAACTTCACACACAAATGCTTCATTACTTCCCATTATCCCATTTCTTCCTTCTGCTCTTGTCTTCCTGTAATTTAAGTAAACAGAATCACATTCACTAGTGATCAACTAATGACTGTCATTGTTAAAAAAAGTATTTTTTAACTACTCTAGTATTCGTAGGTAAAACATTTTAATAATGTTTCGTAAGAAAGAGTTTGTCAAGAGAATAAACACTTAAAATTGCAATTAACAATTTAATTGGGCCGACGGGGATCGAACCCAGGTGGCGTACTGTGAAATTTACAGCTTGCGCTAACCATCTGAGCTACCACGGCTTAATCATATACACACACATAATATTAAAATATAATTTGTTAACACTAAATCATACACACGTAAGAAAATAACAGAAAGAAAATTAAGTTTGTCAATAGAATAAACACTTACATCCATGGCCTTTGATGCGTTGAAGTAACACAAATGTAGTATTGATAGATCTACTGCGGTCAAACGACCATACACTAACTCCATAACTGCAGTTGCTTGGTCTTATATAGTACCAGTAGGTAATAATTCAAATGTAAAGAATTTCTGCAGTGGAATTGATAGTAACTTTATGCGTCAACAAACTTATCTCACATTCTGTTGCTTATCTCAGCATTACTTCGTGTTGCGTCTTGTTCAGTGTATTGATGACTCAAATACGTAATGTATAACACAAAATAATACAATTTAATATTTAGAAATCACTATAATTGATCATTCCTATGTTAGTCATTGAGTAGATTGTACTGTAATAATCTCATCATCATCATCATCATCATTACAGCCCTTCACAAGTCCACTGCTGAACATAGGCCTCCCCCAAGTAATGCCACAAAGCACGGTCCTGAGCCACCTGCATCCATCGACTTCCTGCATATCTTACCAGGTCGTCACTCCATCTAGTGGGGGGTCGCCCTACACTACGCCTACCGGAACGAGGCTGCCACTCGAGAACCTTTCTTCCCCATCGGTTATCGGTTCTTCGAGCTATATGGCCGGCCCATTGCCACTTCAGCTTACTAATCCGTTGGGCTATGTCGGTCACTCTGGTTTTACTGCGGATATCCTAATTTCTGAGTCTATCACGCAGAGAAACTCCGAGCATAGCCCTCTCCATAGCTCGCTGAGCGACCTTGAGTGTCCTCATACGGCTAGCAGTGAAGGACCACGTCTCAGATCCGTAAGTCATCACTGGCAACACGCACTGGTTGTACAATATAGTTTTTAGAGATTGAGGTATACCTGACGAGAAGATATGTCGTAATTTCCCGAACGCTGCCCAGCCGAGTTCAATCCGTCGATTGACCTCTCGGTCGAAGTTGGACTTACCTAGTCGGACTATTTGTCCCTGGTAAACGTACTCGTCAAGAACTTCGAGCATAGTGCTCCCAACAACTACCGGCATAGGTGTGGTATGGACATTATACATAATCTTTGTTTTGTCCTTGTTCATCTTAAGACCTATCCGTTGGGAGGCACTATTGAGGTCATTGAGCATAGTGCTGAAGTCCTCCAGGATGGATGGATACACTAGATGTACAACAACATCTGAAAAAGATTCACCCCAGTCTAGAAAATAATGTTTATGCTGCTAATAGACTGCCCATGTACACGTACCAACGTATATATTTTCTTATTTTTTTTTTATTTGACGACTCCGTGGCGCAGTGGCTTAGGAATGAGTGGCTGCGCTGGGGGTCGCGGGTTCGAATCCCGCACGGAACAAGTATTTGTATGGCCTACAAGTAGTTGTTCCGGGTCTGGATGTTCGTCCTTGTGCAATTTATGTTTGTAAACTGCCCCCACAATACAAGAGAAAATCTTCGTGTAGGGGTAACGTTTAAAAAAAAGTAATAAGATTCTGTATCAGTTTGTGGCGAATATTGCTTAATGTATTTGCTATATAAGTTTCAGGGATGTTCAATGCATAGTTTTACGAGTATATTCACAGGGAACACATTGTACAACGATATTTTAGTGGATGAGATGTTTCGTTCCTATTTTATAGATAATGAGTAATAAGATTTTGTATGTCGTAAATAAAAATTGTAACAAAATTGGGTAATGTATTTTATTGATGATTCAGATTACCGTTCCAGTTGGGAACAAAGGAGTATAATATAATAGCACTGATAATCCGACGCACGAATAGATAATGACGGTATTCAATGAACATTAGATAAGAACAATGGAGCGCTAATGACGGTGGAGGCACTCACCGGATATCAATTAGATAAGAGTTAATTGATCTGCACATCTCCGGAACCGTGCATCCTACGCAAAAATGGACCGCAGATTCGTGATCAGAGCATGCCAAAACCTTTTTTTTTTAAGGATCGTGAGTCGACGAACGTTGTACTTGTACCACTTCTGACTCAGTGAGCCAGAACTGGTACAACGTAACTACTAATGAAAGTATTGAAATAATACATAATTTTTACGGAATTTATCGCGTATATTTAACTTTTTTACCCGACGTTTCGAGAGCTTTACAGCACCCATGGTCACGGGAAGGACTGAGATGTTCAACGTCCAGCTGTCATAGTTAACCGCGGTTACCATAGATTAAGATTTAACTTTTGTTTCGATCTACACAGTATGTTAATCTTAATCTATGGTAACCGCGGTTAACTATGACAGCTGGACGTTGAACATCTCAGTCCTTCCCGTGACCATGGGTGCTGTAAAGCTCTCGAAACGTCGGGTAAAAAAGTTAAATATACGCGATAAATTCCGTAAAAATTAGTATTATTTCAATGTGTAATGTTCGCGTAAATATAAGAAATCACTAATGAAAGTAGTTAACAAACACATAAAAATGTCATCGTTTGTGACGAATCTTGTTACGAGTAAAACAGTGCCAGTGAAAATATTAACACAATAATTAGTATTAGTAATTTGAATTTTAGTAACTTGTCGGTTTATTTATAATCACACAAAGTTATCTATTTTTAACTGAAATATTACATAGAAACTCAATAGGAGAACATAAATAGTGTTGTAACACGTGTGGCGCGCGATGCCGTGCGAATGCAAACAACTGTGGGAATGCGGGTGCGGGTGTCCGCGCGACCTTGAGTGCGCCTTGGAGGGCGGCAGGACCGCCAGGTAGAGCTTTTACGCTATTGTATACTGTAATAATGCATAACAAATTCAATGCAAATAAAAGTAAATGATATTGTATATGGTAACATTAGTCTTTAAAATGAACTAATGACCACATGAGCTCTTAAGCATAACGCTGAAGGCTCTGGCAAATCTTACTTTAAACTTAATGTACATAGAAATTTTATATTCTTTATTTATTTGTTACAGAGACACGGTACAATTAATTGTTGAATTATAAGTTTTAGGGTTTTATATAAAAAATTATCAAAAATTTAACCAACCTTAACTTTACACGGTTTTATAGTAAAGAGTACATGATTGATAATAACACCTGGAAATGAGGAGATCGCTGCCATACATTTTCTAAATGTTTTCATACTTAATTATATAAAATAATATATAGTAATTTTAAAAAAGTCGTGCTGGTTTTCTTGCTGTTTTTTCATTTCTTGTTTACGCAGTTATTGTACTTTTCTTCTTTACCCAAGACGGAGATTTTTCCGAACGATTGGTAAAGCTTAAATGACTTTCATAAAGCATTCTTGAAATGTAAACTTAATAAAAATGATTCTATTCTACACCTTCTATATTTATTAATTTATAGTTTCTTTATATAGATATAGGAAATTAGACTTTTACGATTAGAATAAGTTTTATTATTATATTCAAGACTGTTATAATAAATCTAGATTGTAAAGGAATATGGAGGTACTGACATTCGTTTGTCAAGTGTTTCCAATTTAGAAAAGAATAAACACTAAGGGACTGTGTGTGAAGAAGCGATAAATATCAAATTTAATGAACTAAGCAAAAGACTTAAACGCGCAAATGTAGTACGCATTGGATTTTATAATTATTTTATAATAAGATACGTGGTATACATGGTCCTTCACTGCTGGCCATATATGGAAACTCAAGATCGCTCAGGTAATCTATGTAGAAGGCTATGTTAATACATATAATTATTTTGTTATTAAATAGGACTTTAACGCTATTGAAACTTATTTTCTCCTGTAAGTGACTTAAACGTAATAATGTAATAATTCTACATGAACTTGGCGATTCATTTTCTATATTTATAAATTTAATTTTTAATGTGGTATAATAATAATAAATTAGCTTGAAAACATTTAAATACTCACTTAAATTCTAATTTACCAATAAATTATTGTATAAATTTGTGTTAAAGAAACAAAATCAATAAGAATTGTAGCATAACAGAGAAACGTTTCAACATTTCCGGGGATAAACGCGTTGAGAACAATTTCAGAAAGTTAAGCCTGCGCTGAAAGGCGTTCTGCGGCTTGTTTAGATACCTGCCCCCCCCCCCCCCGATTGAACCCCGTGGCCCTTCCCTATTACTTGCCGTTAACCGCATGCATCGCCTGCAGTTTGCATAACACGCCAACTGATTCGAACACAACATGTGAGTCGCGACCTCGCATTGAACAATGAGCTTTTGACAAGCAATATTATTGGAACCAACTAATATAATAACGATTTTACATAAGTTATTTTAATCAATGTTTGATTAAAATATAATTAGTTATGTAGGTATTAATAAAACAGTAACTATACTAAGCTTTTTTATGGAATAAGGATGACAAGCGAGCACACAATCCACCTGATGGGAAGTGTCTGCTGTGGCCCATTGACATCTACGTTTACCATAATACAGCTTCGGCGTGGCTCTACCATGTATCTTAACGTGGCATAACTGTGTTGTAACTTTAAAAACTAAAGTAATTCATTAGATATTAAGTTAACGAATATACAAAAATTAATCGTTTCACTTTTTTAATTATTAAAACGATGTTACTGCCGTACTGAAGCAACGTGGCAGACTAATGGTTCCGTAACTCCTTTTAGAAATATGAGGAGCCCTGTGCTCAGCCGCTCACGAGGGCTGTAACTTAGCTACGCTGCAGCTATATTATGTAGCACGAATGGGTCGACTCGACCGGGGCAGGACCTCGCTCTCACAGAATACCTGTGTAAAATAGATGCTTAATGCTGCTTTGTTTTGAATGGTGAGCGTAGAGCATTGGAGTCCCTTTTTACTGGAAACGAGGCGTTCAATCTTATTCCTCGGGGGTAAAAACACATGTGTATTTTGATTCTCAATCGAAGATAAATATAGGTGTCTATGGTCCACAGTATCGACTTACCATCCTGTGGGCTGGATGCTCGTTTGTCACTCTTAACTCTATAAAAAAACTTACAAGATATATCACGTGACAACGTATGATAACAGTGCCTTATATTGATTTTACAAGATGGTGTGGTTCTTTATCGTTTTAGAAGTCTATATGAATTGGTATCCAACTCATATCTATTTATGCCTTCCAACAGCAGTGTACTCTTATAACCCACTAATTGTAAGCCAGTTTTTGACTACAATCCCACAAGTTGGTAAGCGATGATGAAGCTCTAGATGATAAATGACAGTATTTCAGCGAAACAAAAGCCTATTCGCTCTTGCATTGTGCACACTCAAATCGAAATACGTTGGAAAGACCGACACCGACAAATATTTCACGATAATTAATAGAATCAGGCGTTATTTTGCGGAAATCTAATTATATTAGAGATATTAATAGTTACTTTGTATTAATACAATTGTTTTATAGAGTAGTGGTGTTGGGAGTAGTGGTGTTGCGGGTAGTGGTGCTGAGATTTGTGGTGACGGAATTAGTGCACGCAATTATGGAAGGGCGGGAGGTGCTCTTCAAACTAGGTAAGACACATCATTTTATTTTATTGAGCGGATGGTTGCAAAGTAACTATTAATATCTTTAAATATTTCACGTCCTAGCTGTAAGCAATACTATAGACGAAGTAAACTCAATCAATTTAGTGCTGAATTCCGGTTCAAAAGCAAATTCAGTATTATATGCTGAATTTGCTTTTAAACCGGAACCCCGGAACCGCTAAGCTAAGAATATTGAAAATTTCCTCATATAGTAGATTTTGAGAAATTTCAAAAAAATTTTTTGAAAAACTGTTTTTTGGAATAACTTTTAATTTTTCCTTTAATGATGATTTTTTAAATACCCAATAGTTTTAATTTAAAAAATGTACATAATAAATTTTCACAGTCATTAATATATATTTTTATGACACAATTATATTTCCGACATGCTTTATTTATTTATATTTTCCCAAATTCTGTATTCATTAATGTTTGTTTAAGTTGTATTCGCATAGCATACAGTTATTATTAGGTACTTTAATTGTTTTGACCTTTTTTAATAATTTTTGTACTTCGAAATTTGTATTTTGTAATTTGTACTTCGTATGTCCACAAAGTAGGACATAACTGAATTTGATTATATAATTATGTATCTAACATCTATGTAAGACCTATGGTCCACAAAATAAATAAACGGCTTTACTGATCGATTCCAAAAAGTAAACAGTTTTTAACCTTGAAAAACCACGTCGGTCGCCACTGGTCCGGTCAAAATCTGTTGATTCGTGGGATATTGTTAACGAAAAATGTTGAAAAAATTGATTTATTAAATTATTCCTATCTATCATATTCAACGTTATAATTTGGTAAAATTTGGAGCGCTTTGCATTAGAAATTAGCGGAAAGTTCCAGGGGTGGCCGGCTTCACCCAATTTTTTTTACAATTCTAAGCCAACGCTTAACTATAATCACAACTGATGGTAAGTGGTGACGTAGCCTGAGGTAATGAAGCGTGTTGACTTAACAAAATCCTATTCAAAATAGCCTTGAAGACACCAATATTGTAATCGGATGGAAACACTGATGCTGGCAACTTCTTCCATTCCTTTGCTGTACACATGACAAACGATGTATCAAGCCGTTTGGTTCGAATGCGTGGTAATTCAAGAACGATAGGTTGGAAAATGGCCGAACGTCTGGCTGCCTGTTGGTGGAAGGGAGAGAGAGAGAGGAATTAACTTATGCAATTCCTGCATATACTCTTCTAAATGCATCCTGTAGAAAAGCGAAAGGCTGGCTACTTTGCACGACTAGGGTTCGAGACTTGTAAGATTGATTTTAACCTGATACGGGTAGCTAATATAAGCATCCCTTTGCATTAAGTCCTAGGTGGAACACCTTTGCGAGGACTCCTTGCTTAGCTTCTTTGCAGCTACTTTGGCTTTGGACTCAATGAACCACCCGAAGTTCAGGATATCTGAACCCCCAACAACAGAAGGCAGTCGGTATATTCCAGTGATACATTTCGGAAAGAAGGAGCCAAGATAAGTTGTCTCCTTTTTGCATTAAAGAAAAACGCTTGTATTTTGGAGGCGTTGAATTTCACAAGATTTTCATCACCTCATTTGGAGACTGCCTGTAGTGTAATTATTCACACGCTCAACCATAGCCTCTCTTTCAGACTGGATTTGTTCCTAACTGGCTCTGGCACTTGGTTGGTATCTCTCCACATCTGTGCTGTCGTCAACATATCCATAGATACCGTAGATACCGCATATAAGAAGATCATTAATATGCAGCAGGAATGTTTACAAAAATCCTTGTGTGCATTTACATTTTTTCTTGGTGGTATATATATATATATATTTATATATATATATATATATATATATATATATATATATATATATATATATATATATATATATATATATATATGTCTAACAACGTCTATAACTATACCAGAAATCGTTGTATTCATAATCTAAGATATTAGCGACCCATTTTGTGAATTAAAGTTAGGAAGTAGAGAAGTAACTTCCTTTGTGAATTAAAGTTTCTTCCTGCTTGTAATGTATCTGGAGTGTTTTCACTTTAGCAGTTTCTATTTTTTTACAGATAATGAAAATATTACAAGCTAATTTGTAATTCTAGTTGTAGGGACAACTGAACGTTAGGCTCATAACGTAGATTTTTTAATTCAAAGAAGCAGTCAAACATGTCGTGCTCGGTGCGTCACAATATAATACGAGAATATAATAGATAGTTGGGCCCAACTCGTAAATAAAGTGAGCAAAGTGCGCCGGCGGCTGCGATAACTCTGTGTGAGGCTGCGCGGTGCGACGGAGTCCGGAGAGCGGATCTCGGCCGCTCGCTGGATAATTGTCGTGTTGGAGTTGGCCAGCGTCCGAAAGTTCATGTACACTAAACACAGTACAACAAAGATAACTAGGATAAATAGAAACGTGTTAACACTATTTAGGTACTTTTATTTACTTTTATTTAAACAAACCGCAATGACACCTCTATCTATTACTCTTTCTTTGACCTGTTGTTAGATCACCGTGACTCACCGATCGAAGTCAGCATTAGACAACAAACGCACAATAACGTGAACCATTTTCACAGGTGAAAATGTAGAGCTTTCGGCGGCGCACGAGTTAAAAACAACAAAACCGTCACAAAATGATCCTAACGAGCGCAGTAAACTCCGCGCGCGCGCTCGCTCACCTTGCAGCTTCTTCTCAGTCTCCCAGAACTTTTGCAGCTCAGTGAAATACTTGTCGAGGATGAACACCTTGGAAAGGCCGAGCGTGGCCATGGCGGGCGGCACGCTCTCATCACACTTCGCGGCCGCGCCGCTTTTAGCCGATAGCGGCGACCTCTCACGCGCGCGTCCTTTCGCGTACTGCGGCACCGCACCCACCCGCGCTCTGCCCTCGCCGCCCCCCACACCTCCACACATAACGTCCGCCTTCAGTAACACCTATTTTTGGGCTAGACCTAACAAGAACATAAACTACATTGATGTCGTCAGGCCCTACACTAAAAACAGACTCCATTTTAAACATAAGCAGCGAAAGAAGAGTTTAAAATATCGTTCCGGTGATCACAAAGTCTTAAATAACAAAAAGAGATCTCTACCAAATTATTTTTGGGACTAACTGTTAAAGGAGCAAATATTTGAATAAGTCAGTGTTAGTGCGAACTTGTACAATAAAGAGAAAGCTCGATTTAAATCTTACATAGCGATTCCCTTACATTAACGCAGGTCGCTTTTGAGAGGCGACGCTAAAGGTTCATTTCATGCATTTAAGCGGATAATATGAGGAGGCACAGCAGGCGGGGCGGGCGCGGCAAGCGGGCGGGAAACAGGTTTGTTTGTTTGTAAGCTCGCCGAAAGCTGCGCCCTATCACCCCCGCCATCACCCCGCAGCACCCGCGCGGCCCTGAGCTAATGTCTCGCACCGTTACCAGCTATCGGCTAGATACTCTGGCATACATAAGAAAATTCGAATTCAATCAAAACTATAAATACTCCGTAAATGGCAATAAATACACTGGTGAATCTAAATTCCCATTAGATCAGACTTAAAATATCAATTTTTGGGAATTTTCTTAACGCATAAACTTTACATACATGGTAAATATAAAATTCGATAAAAATAAATAAAACATACAAATGTATTTTAAATAAGTATGTATAACTGGAGGATTAACAATATTTAGTTTGGAACAAAAGTTCCATTATCTAAGCTAGTCCTTTTAGTTTTAGAAATTATTTGTCTGAGCCGGCGGCGCAGGCGACTCGTGTTTCGTTGCCGAAACAATTTGTTTGAATTCCACACGCTTGTTGAATGAATCAAAAGAATTCATCTACTGAGAATTAATGCTGAATTAAATTAGATAAGATTAACGTAATTAACATAATTCACCATTCGATTAAACAAGAAATTCATAATTGAAGAAAAAAACATCTAAGGAAACTTGGTAACTTTTGATGTACCTCTGAATTTGGTCTATACGATGTTTATATCTTCATTTGCTTTAATTAAGTAAAAACTGAGATGACAAACTAGCGATACACCTGATGGTAAAATGTTTCTGCCGTCCATAGACTACCTGCAGTCAAATTTTAACAAAAACTCATGTTCGATGTCACCTCTAAAAACATATATATATATATATATTATTTATTTTTATGCCTCATAAGCTGTTATTTTAGTACGCTGTTCCGGTTTGAAAAGTAATTCAAATTTGAACACAAAACTTGTGTCTACTGCAGAATTAAGGTGTGTTAATCACCCAAGCAGACTTTTATGAACGAACGAAGTTTTTTTAAACATGTTAAAAATCAATCAGCTAGAAGCTTTTTTATTTTGATAAACATTTGACTTAATGATCTGAGACGTGGTCTTTTACTACTGACCGTATGAGGAAGCTCAAAGTCACTCATCGAGCTATAGAGAGGGCTAAGCTCGTGGTTTCTCTGCGTGGTAAACTTAAAATTGAGGATATCCGCAGTAGATACTCTGGTTCTACTGCGGATATCCTCATTTTTAACCGACATAGTCCAACGGATTTGTAAGCTGAAGTGCCAATGGTCCGGCCATATCTCGAAGAAGTGAAAACCGATGAGGAAGAAAGGACCTCGAGTGGCAGCCTCGTATCTAGATGGAGTGACGACCAGGTAAGGCTCAGGACTCAGGACCCTGCTACGTGGCATTCCTTGGGGCAGGTCTATGTTCAGCAGTGGACTTGTGTAGGGCTGTAATGACAATGACTCTTGTATTAGTTCCACAATAAGTCACAGTTTTATAAGAAGTTCTTTTTTTACATTTAAATTAATTATCAACCTGTTTGAGTTATGTTATTATCATTAAACAAAACATCTTAGTTATTATTCCATGTAGGTACATCAAAGTCTAAAACCGACATTTGTGTTCGTTCTATATAAATAAAAAAAATTATGTTACAAATTTCAGTTTACTTTTACACATTCCTATACTTATAAATTAGTAATGTGAAACTTTATGTACGATATAACTTTATTAAAAGCTAAATACCTGCCCCCGACATTGCCTGGATAGGATCTATTGAGGTGAAATTATTGAGATTAAAGATAATGAAAGACGATTTCTATTAACACTTTTTCCTTCTTTTTTTTTACAAAAAAACATGTTGAATATTTTCGGGTAAAATATAGTTTAGATCCCTTACGGCATTGATGTCTATCTGTTCGTAAAGTTTCATCACAATCGGTTCAACCATTCTAAAGACTACCTCTGACAGACAGACAATTTTTATATCCTTAGGGTGACAAACGAGCACACAGTTCACCTGATGGTAAGTGGATGCTGTGGCCCATTGACATATACCTACCTATTTATCCTCGATTAAGGATTAAAATGCAGATGCATTGTCAACCCTGAGGACTGAAATCGAATGCCTCGTTTCCAGTAAAAAGCCTCGTTTCATGCTTCTTGAGGTTATGAATAGATGAAAAAAAGATGAAAAATCGGGAAGTTATTGTTATCAGTTCGATTTTCGAGCTTTCATCATATTTCGACTTTTTGGTGTCCTAGAAAGCTCTTTTGGCTAATTTAGCGATGATGTTCGTATGTCTGTACGTATGTGTGTGCGTGTATGTAAGCACGTAAATATCTCAAATTTTGTAACGGAATGTCCGATTGAAAAGCGGTTTGCGGCATCTGAAAGGACCTCGCTGAACTTAAATTCCCTATAAATTAAGACTAAATTGGCATGGTAAATACTGAAAAAAAAAACTCAAAAATTTGAGATTTTATAGTAATACAAAAATATTTTTTTTTAAATTACTTCGACACCCTTATTTTAATCTATTTTATCCTCTTATCGGGTCTTTAGCTCAATAAACAACGACAGTTGCAGCAAACCGTATTGATATTGTGATCAATTTTGTGTGATAAATGTTTTTGTTTAGCTGAAAAAACTGCGTCGAATTAAAATCTATTGCTCTCTTCGAGAGATATCTTTTTTTTAAGCAACAAAACATGGTTTTTAATAAAATTTTTTCAGTTCTTTATCGGATTGGATTTCTTTCTGAGAATTTTGGTATAGCTCTCTCAACCACGCTAAATGCCGACAAGTATTCTAAAATCGGATGATTTGTCTAAAATTATCAGAAAATTGAAAGTATAGTAGTAAGGTTATTAGTGAAAACTTGTGTATATTTAAACCACTTTGAAAAAATTACGAAAAACATGAGCGTTTTAGGCATTAATATTTGAATTTATCAAACTTTTTAATTTATAATATCGATAAAATGAACTGTAAGAGTAACAACACTAGATAACGCGCATATTGGTGTGCCAGGTACTTATATATAATTTCTCTGCTGTCCCGTTAGGTTCTCGCAAAGAATGTTATCAGTGACGTTAAGACGTAATCTTTAACCTGCGGCGTGTTCAGGGACCATCAATACGTCTCGCCAAACAGCTTTGTGTTGTGATGTAACTGCATACTTTTTACAGTAATTAAATAATGTAAAGACTTGTGAATGTAAATGACAACACGATAGGGTGAAAAACTATCACACAGTCTACCTGATCATAAGTGGTTGCTGCGGCCCCATAAACATCTACATCTATCCCTGATTACAAATCAAAATGCATATGTGTTGTCACCCGTGAGGATTAAGATGAAATACCTCGTTTCCAATAAAAAGGGTCTCCGGTTCTCTACACTCACCATACGAAACACAGCAGCATCAAGCTACTATTTTACACTGGTATTTTGTGAGAGCGTGGTCCTTCCCCGGTCGAACTGAACTATTCGGACTACAACTATACTATAAATATAACTGTAACATGGGTCTACTACGTATAAAATTATTTAATTAATATTAGATACTCGTAGGCCCCCTGATGGATTGCCATATAAGGCAGAGTTGCCATGCTGGCGGGTGGGTTGGCTACCACTGTTTGTATTATTGAGTGTGTTTTTTTATTATTGAGTTGTTATCAGAAGGATGCTCCTGCCCACTCTGTTTGAATTTCCCTCTGTAGGCTCTTACGACCCCCACGGGATGATATAGAGTAGTGGGTATACTTACGCCGGCCAAACAAAAGTTATACAAGGAAATTTTTTTAAGTTAATTTTTTTTAAATACTACGTAGAAATGTGATTTCATCATTAAAAAGTACAACCATTCAAAAGTACTGCAAAAATACAACATAAATGATAAAAGTTAAAATTTTCATACTTTAGACATCAACGCGTGCTTTAATTTGTCACTTAAACAATTCTTCATTAAATAAAAAATAGGAACACTTTATACGAGATATCAAAGAGCGATAATATGATAAAAACTTAATGAACCCTAAAATATATTTGTAAGTATTTTTTTTAATCTTCTTATCGTGGAGGTAATTTTCACATGAAAAATAGCCAGACCCGCAACAAATCAATGCTTAGCTGCGGCATTGCGCCACACAACCGTTAAATTTACAAATTAAGTAATTTAGACATAAATAAATATGTAAAAATTTAAAATAAATTAAATAATGTGAATCAGCAAGATGTGAAAGAAAGGTTATCGAACGGCAGCCTCTTACTGATAAGTGAAAGTGTAGGGCGGTCTCCCACTAGATGGAGTGGCAACCTTGTAGGAGATGAAGGAAGTCAGTGGATGCGGGGGGGGGGGGATACAGGACCGTATTTTGTGGTGTTCCTTAAGGAAGCCTTTGTTTGGTAGTGTACATGTGGTGGACTGTAATGACGTTGATAATATTGAATGTGCTTGCTAGTCCAATGCTCCCTGAAAAGATAATCAGTATCGAGGCATCCAGCAATCAGCTATAAGAATTGGATCTGCCTCTCTGCATCTGAGATGGCATTTTTTTCGTCTTTTCTTTTATACAAGTGGTAAAATTAAAAAATTTGTACAACCGACTTCATTATAAATAAAATGAGAACATCATCAAAGTACCTATTCGAAATCAATTAAATACGCATTATTTAAGGATAACTCAAAAACTACTTATCATATCTTAATCAAATGTACATGACACTACAGTAAAAGCAGCAGCTGTCAGGCAAAAAAACAATCATCAAAATCGGTTCACCAATAAAAAGTTCTGAGGTAACACACATAAAAAAACATGCAGCCGAATTGAATACCTCGTCCTTTTTTAAATCGGTAGAAAATACGTTACCCAAACTAGGATTTTCTCCTGGAATGTAGAGACAGTTTACAAACATAAATTGCACAATAAAATACATCCAAACTCGGACCAGTTATTTGTAGGCCATAAAATACTTCTTCCGTGCGAGATTCGAACCCGCGGCCTTCAGCATCGCAGCTCAGTTCAAACCCAATGTATCATGCAGCCGTCAAAGATATTGTAGCATACGTAAATATTTAAGACGCACTGCTGTAGCATGACAGCCCCCATCAGAACTCGGTACGCATTATCGTATAAGGTTCGCAGTGCTCTATATTTTTTACAACACTTAAGTAACAAACGAACGTACAGTTATCGCCTGACGGTAAGTGGACGCTACGATCCCTAGACGCCTGAAGCCAAATCCTAACAGAAAAGGCTACTGATACGTTGTCACCTCTGAGGACTGAGGTGGAAACGGTTTTCCTTACAAACTGTAATTATAATAACCTACTTAGAGCCGGACTTGTAGGCAAAAAAAGAGGCCCTTCACCTACAAATTGTGTTTTCTCCATGTCACAGGCTGCATATATAAAAATTAGCAATATGCTTTAAATCACAAACATCTAAAATAAATAAAGAGTACATAAATTTAAAGCTCTTCGCTCTAAGAATCAGAGCCCGTTTCCTTTCAATGTCCAAAACTATTTGTGGTTGCTATTAATATCAATAATGAAATAGCAAGAGATTTTATCATTGTTGTAGTATGAAATGTAACACGATTGAGGAAAGACCATACTCTCATAGAATACCAGCGTAAAATACAGTTAGTACAGTTACGTCAGTACACTTTAAACACCAACAAATAAATGAAACATTTCTCCACGTACTTAAATAATTTCGTTTGACGAGAACCGCGGCTTAAAAGTTTTATAAAAAGCCCACAATATTTCGCAAACTTTTCCTTTCCAATCAAATACCTTTGTTGTTAATTATATAATATGAAGTTATGAAAAAAATAAGGAATTCGATCAAGCCAAAAACATCGAATAATTTACGTAAGGAGGTTTAAAATTGTTGAGTACTTTTAAATATTCTTTTAAACCTTAAGTAACGTGTTATCTTATGCGACTAAGGTCACAGATTTTATTCAGTTATGATTAAATTCAATATATAAAATAATATGATTACATAAAATAATATTATAGGATAAAATTATTATTATTAATAATAATTAGACTAAGTGCACGATCCCCAATTAAACGCAAGTAAATTTTAAACGACTCGTTTTACCGAGCACAGTAAAGTAAGCTGTTCATCCTGACTGGAGAGTTTTAGAGAATGAGGAGACGTTGTCAGACCATTGTTATATTCAATTCGATGTCTCCACTTCTCCAGAGACTCACAGCGCCAATCATCCGATCAAACGGTATACCCCATCGTCAACTACGAGATGGGTATTGAGAGATTTTGAACAGAGATGCTATAATTAAAGCCTCTATCGTCCAGACGTAGCTGTCCCTTTTACCAGGGTTTGTGGAGGTTGAGGAGGAGGCAGCTTGATTTCATGATGCTACGACGCAAATTTGTGATGCAAGTATGCCCCGCGCCAAACAACAACCTCCTAGGTGTCAGATGTACTGATGGTCTGAAGTGATTGCAGCTCTGTGTGAAGGCGAGGCGCTGGTACAGACATCGTAGAAGACAGCTACGTAACAATATAGTACGAGAACAGCTGTATGAAACGTACAAAGAACGCCGAAATGTTGCTTGAATGTTGAATGTTGGTTTCTTGTTGATTCTTCCCGGATAGAGATTTTTTTTCAAACCAGTGGTAAATGTTTAATTTACCACTGGTTTGAAAAAGAATCTCAATCTCAAATCAATATGACTGACTTTCAGTAAGTACCGTTCACAATCTATATTATATAAAAAAGTCTGTCATCCATGGACTCCTGGATCTCTTACCAGGTCGTCACTCCATCTAGTGGGGAGCTACCCTACACTTCGCCTACCACTATGAATGCAAACAATACTCTATGAATACAAAGAATACATTATATGATATCGGTGGTTGAAGGGGTTGAAGGGGGAATAACAACTTATTATTTTATTGCCAACCCTACAAGCACTGCTCTCAACTCCTGCTAAATAATAATAATGGGGCTCTGTAAAATGGCAGTCTATTACAAATTATCATTCATTCATCCATTATAGCCTTTTAGAAGTCCATTGCTGAACATACGTCTCCCATACAGTTTGCTTCATTTGATTTTTGATGAATTTTGCCATATTTGCCACGCTTGACAAGTTGCTTGGCAACCACAGTTTTGTTTTTTTCAGTCGTTATCAGGAAGCTGCTGCTGTCCATCTCCTGTTTCAGTTTTCTTCTGACACATTTTACGACACCTGCGGGATGGTGTGGAGCAGTGGATGCTCTTGTACTCCCGCTACACGGCGAATAATTGTGCTTAAATTATCACACAGTCCTACTCTTTGAGGTATAGTGCCAAGAACGCTGGCTGTATATCCTCGTTAAATGGCTTTACTAAGCCTTGGAGCGAGAAAAGAACCAGCCCTCTTATCAGCAGCAGTGACGACTAGTCGCGAATACCTTTTTGACCTTCACTGCATGTGAACCCCACGGATCAAGAGTCTCTACAGCAAATGGCACAAATATGTAAGTCATCTCTCAGTAACTTATATTTATACATAAAGCCTATTTATCTTTTTTATTATCTTAGAATATTGTAAAGTTTATTTATCCTACCGCAAAGACACTCAAACGCAATGAGGCTGTTATGGTCAGGCTTACCGATAAGGTTTATTTTTAATAAATGTGAATTATAATTATCTAAGATCTGTTTAAACTCAATAAGTAAAGCATTAATATTATAACTTCCATCAAGAAAACGCTCAATCGTGAAAGTGTTCGTGTGGATGTCTGAGAACATATCATATATTTTTTGCACTATTTCAAATAAAGCATCTCGTTTAGCTAACAATAAAACCACATTCACATATAACCACTATACAAATGTAAAGCAATCAAGTGTTTGTAAAATAATGTTTATTGTTCAAGCAAATAATGTTATATTTGATATAACCAGCAAAACAAATCACTGTTTTCAGTGTTGATATAAAATATTTTCTTGAACAATCTGTAGTCACTACCGCCACCTAGTGGTGTATGTCTAAATTTTTTTGCTTTAAACATCGCTTAGGAATCACATCGTAAAGTCTCGATCACTTGCGTCATGTAAGCTCGGTAGTTTGACACTAGATAGCGCCACTAATAGAAATTTATCGTCGATACCCGTTTAGATTATCGAAGCAATTTTACAGAGGAAACGTGCCAATAAGGAATAAACAAGGGAAGTGAGTTATTTCTAGGCATGATAGAGTTATCAATCATGGAGACAGGCGTCGCATCGATGCATCTGAGCATTATATTTATGAGAGCAATGACGAATTAGCCAAGAATTAATTCGCGCTATCTGGCAACGGATATTACGTGTAATAACCGAGGCGGGCGACCGCGGTAGATATTCAATAATTCATCACGACGACCGGTTGTCTTCGTTATTAAATGCTCATAAATATAAAAAATGTGCGCTCGCCCGTCTCCAGCGATTACAAAAACTGTACTTATTATGCTATTGATTTGACGGAGTTAATCCAACGTTTTGTCAAAAGCTGCGCGGCTGCCCGGCATGTGCTTAGACATACTCGTATGTACATGTAGTATGTTTAACCAGGGTATCATCGTATGATGTCACTGTTTATGCTACTATTTGTGTTCTAAGTTTACGTCATGGTATTTTAATTGATAACTGAGAAAATTATCCCAGAAACAGAAACAGAACCTTTTTTATTCAATATCTCTCTATATACGTATAACAATTAATTGCTATCTGTAAGTTTCACTAAAACTAGCGTATTTGAGTGGGTCCCTGGATGTTTAAAGTTCACAATTGGACCCGGCAGGTGGCGCTGTTGTAGAGATCTAGCAAACACTCGTGCGAAGCGCTAGTAGATTATAAATAATACTTATTGAAAGTCACTCTTTTGAAAGATTCTCTTATCACAATTTAGTTTAGGAATATAAATACCAGAAAAAATTAAAAACGAAAAGGGTTTCTCCGTGAGAAATACTAAAATAAGGTGTTTTTTCTTTGTTATTTGCAAAGAAAAATGAGCACATAACTTTGTGGTATCTTTTACACCAGATAAAAATAATGTCTAAAAATTAATCAATGACGTTAATACATAATGTTATGGATTTTTTTATGTTATGATTGACAAAGTTTAGTTTAAGGGGAAAATATATCTAAGTCGATTAGAAGTAAAGTTAGTAAAGTTACAGCCTTTATACGTCCCGCTGCTGGACACAGACTCTTCGCATTTCTAAGTAGTGTTGCCCAAATGCAAGAACAAGACGAGACTTAGCCAGTCTTGGTCTTGGTCTTGCGCCAATACATCTGGTCTTGTTCTTGTTCTTGGTATTGCGCTCTCAGTCTTGTTCTTGATCTTGGTCTTGCAGCAAGAGTCTCGTAAGTCTCGCAATTACCTATTAGCCTATTGTTATTTATTAAACTTATTACTTTAGATCTTAGAACAACTTAACAGAGAAGGCACATTTTGAGCTTGAATTAACATAGCCATAGACAGACCAACAAAGTTAATAAATGTTTAAACATTTAATGAGAAATTCGAAAAATCAACTAATACCGGGTGGGGTTTGAACCCACGACCTAAGCGATCCGTGCCGATGCTCTAACCAACTGAGCTGTCTACCAAGTCTCACGGCCACGGGAGTTAGTCTGTTTCTTAATAAACGTTTACATTTAATAAGCTTACATGTGCTAAAACTTAGTCAAAACATATAAAAAACAAATTAATGACATTAACTTGACTGTATTATAAAGAACATTATCTGTCTAGAAAGAGATCGATAGACCCTTATGTGAAATGGAATAAAAGAGTTATACAATTTACCATTTATTTAAATAAAAAAATAAAATACAATACAAATTAAATTACATAACAATACACAACAGCTTTGACATTACTGTTATTTATTTATTTATTTATTTATTTCACAATTTATGTACACACAAGTTAGGGAGAAGACAGATCATGATAAAAAGTTTGTACAAAGGCTCTACTTATCTCACAATGAAATTTCTTCCAGTAGGCCAGTTTCAAACAACTGTTACTTTATATTAATTCTTTTGACCAAGAATTAATACAAAGTAACCATCTGGCTGACTCATCACTTAACCTATTTCTATGTTTTCTAATTACTAATGATGCTTTAGAAAATAATCTCTCAGCAGGTACTGAAGTTGCAGGTATTGAAAGAAAATCACGGGCCATCTTCGATAAAGTCGGATATTCTGTCTCATGCGTCCTCCACCACTCTAAAATGTCTTCCGAACTGGCGGCTCTGGGTTTACTTAGGTACTCCTCCAACTCGTCTATAACTAAGCCTTGATGAAAAGATCCAGATCCAGATGACGTCGAGGCACATGCATACAATTTCTCAAAGTCTATTACGTCTTATTCTTCTTCATATTCACATACTTTCTTTTCATTTCTTGGTGATTCTAGAGGTGTATTCACTGCGTGTAGACTTTTATATTCTTTATAAAGTTCATTAAATTTGCGCTGGCTTTCTGTTTTAATTTGCTTCCCCCCATAATGTCATGTCAAAAGTCTGAGTCCTATGCCTTGGGTCTAAAATTAAAGAGGTACACAATAAATCCAGTTGCTATTTTTATAATGTTTAAGCATTTTGTCTCGAGCTGCTTGAAAACCCAGAATGAGCCTTTCATCCACTTCGGATCGATTAGGTTTCTCATCTAATTGTTTTACCATGGATTCAATTTTATCGAGCAAGAGATTGAATGATACAATGACTAGCGGTAATGTAACATATTTTTCTCCACCAAGTTTCGTTGAATAGAAGTTTAAAGTTTATTAAAAACCTATGTATTTTTTCGAGTATTTGCCATTCACTATCTGTGATTTGAAAATTATTCAATTCGGTGACAGAAGTGCACAATGTGTTAATGCCAGTTCTCACTTTTAAACCAAATCCAATCATATCATGTCTGGAATTCCATCTCGTTGGACAGTCGAGTATGGGGTTCAAATTTGATGGCACGCCAGCTGATACTGCGTAATTTTGTTATAGCTGTACGTGAGTCAGCAATATTTGGCGCATATTCTGCATCTTCCTCAGTTTCGTCTTCATTATCTTCATACTGCTGTTCTTGTCCCTTATTGTCAGTTTCACTGTGTAATGCTAAGGTCTTTAATAAATCTTGTACAAGGTTCAAAATGTGAGCAAAGCACCGGAAATGTTGATTGTCTGAATCAAAGTGTGGCAGCTGTTTGTCCAATTCATACATAAATTTGGTATTTGCAGTTGCGTTGTCGACCGTGATACCCTGTATTTTATCAATTATGTCATATTCCAATAAACATTCGTGGAAAATCGTTGCAATATCTTCCCCAGTATGTCGATCGCGTGATGGTATAAAATCAAGGACTACAGATCGATACTTCCATTCGTTGTCTATATAATGAATAGTGACCCCGTAGTAACTCCTACCAGCAATTGACGTCCATCCATCAATGATAAATGACATTTTAGATGAAAATTTTTGTAGTCGTTTCTTAAGATGATTCTTAAGATCAAGTTTTTCAAAACGGTCGGTCGGTGTTGTTACGCGTTCCGTAAACTAGCGTTTTAAAATTATATTCCAAACTTTTTCTCATTCAGTGTATCAAAATTTAAATGGTGATCTGATAAATACCATATAGTGTTATATTACATAACTTTTTAATGGGTATAAATATACTAAAATCAGTTATAAAAAATTGTTCCCTACATTGGATTATAAGCGACTTTTGTGCGGTGGATTGATATTCTTATTGCGACGGACTCCAGCGTGAATAATACGCGACATTCACGGTTGTGTAATGTGCATAAGTGTTCCTTTGGCTTGTAACGTTCATAAGAACTAAAGGGGCAAACGTTATCATAACAAAAGTGAAGGTGTAATTATTTCAATAACAATCTTTAATATAATTTGTTATCTAATAAATCTAAAGATGTCAAAAATGATTTGGGGTTGTTGTACTCCACATGGTGATAATAATGAGAAATATATTGTATGTAAAAAATGTAATAAAAAATATCATTACACATGTATGTGCCTCGAGTACTCCGCATATAATGCTGAGATGCGATCCCTTTGGTGTTGTCCTGAATGTTTAAATGCTGCTCCAAAAGCAACAAAACATGATAACACTCCAGTACGCAACGTTTCCACCAGGGGTTGCAAACGAACTACCCCTAACTCTCCTCCGATTTCAAGTGAAAACATTGTTATGAGCAAGGAAATTATTCGTGAAGTAGTGCAGGACATCATTAAAGAGAGCACGAGTAACATAGTTTCAAAAATGCAAGAGAGTATAATCAACATCCTTAATAATGAGCTGAAACCAGTACGGGATGAGTTATTACAGATAAGTGAGTCTATGAATTTTCTTAATAGCCAATATGAAGATATGAAGAGGGAGAACGAATACTCTAAAATGAAAATAAGCGAATTGGAAAAAGAGAAAGACATATTGAAGAGTACAATTAATGATTTAAACTTGCGTGTTGACCTAATGGAGCAGCATGCGCGTCAGAATAATATTGAACTGCAATGTGTGCCAGAGCATAAAAATGAAAACTTATTAAATATCATTACGCAGTTAAGTAAAACCGTGGGTTGTGTTTTGAATGATAATGACATTATACACTACACGCGCATCGCAAAGGTGAATAGAAATAATACTCGTCCACGGTCTATCATTCTACAATTGGCGTCCCCAAGAAAACGCGATGAGCTCCTTGCATCTGTAATTAAATATAATAAAAGAAACCCTGCAAATAAATTGAATAGCACTCTTTTAGGAGTGCCTGGCAATTCTTCTCCTGTATTTGTGGCTTAGCATCTGTCTCCTTCGAACAAAGCTCTTCACGCTGCAGTTAGACTAAAAGCAAAAGAAAAGGGATACCAATATGTTTGGATAAGAAATAGCCGAATCTTTATGCGAAAGAATGATGAAGCAAATTATATCCACGTCAGAAACAAAGACATGCTACAAAAAATAGAATAATTTAGTTATTAAGTAAATTTAGTAGTTAAGTATATTGTGGCTTTTAAACTTTATGAACAAATTATATATAAAATTCACTTCTCTAAATTTGTATTATCAAAATACGCGAGGTTTGAGAACAAAAACTAACTTTTTTTATCAGCAAATTCTTTGTTGCGATTACGATGTAGTAGTACTCACGGAAACTTGGTTAAATAAATCTGTTCTTAATAATGAGCTTTTTGATCAACGATATATTGTCTACAGAAAAGATAGAGAGGATGCTGAATATTGTTCTAAAAAAAGATGGAGGTGGAGTTTTAATCGCTGTATCCAGAAAAATAAAGTCTCGTCGTATGTTTGAGTGGGAATCTAAAGTTGAAGATCTTTGGGTTGTAATAGATGCAACGGTTTCAAAAACTATTCGCAAGATAGCTCTTTGTGTCGTTTATTTACCGCCACCAGTACATTATTCTTTGTTAGAGCATTTTTTAGATAATTGTAGTTTTGTTTTTGAACAATGTGATAGTCATTGTATAATTGGTGATTTTAATTTACCTAGTATTAACTGGAGTTTGTTAGGTCATGTCGCGAGTGATAACAAACTAACAAGACTAAATCAATTCCTAATTGACTTTACACATATGAATGGTTTACAACAACTTAATCATATAGTTAATGCGTCAAACCGAATTCTCGATCTTGTTTTATCTAACTTGCCATCTTGTACTGTGAGCCGTTCTCATAACTCATTAAGTATTATTGATCAATTACATCCACCTCTTGAGGTTGATATTACGTTGATTAATGAAACAAAACTCTGTTTTAATAATAATATTATTAAGTTAAACTTTTACAAAGGGGATTATGAAAAGATAAATAAGGAATTGTCAAAATGCAACTGGGAAAATATTTTTAAGGGTCATCATAGTGTAGATGTCATGCTTGAAACATTCTATTGCAAAATTAACGCCATTATTGCAAAGTTTGTCCCTAAGAAGAAAATAAGAAATAATAAATACCCACCTTGGTTTGATAAAAATCTTATTAGAACCCTTAAAGATAAATATAAAATCAGGTGTCGGTTTAAAAAATATCGAAATCCTATGGATGAATTAGAGTTACAATTATTAAGTTCTCGTTGTGAACGAATGGCAACAGAGTGCTATAATCGTTACATTAGCAACTTGGAGAAGCAAATAGCCAGTAATTCAAAATCATTTTGGTCATTCATAAAAAACAAACGCGGAGGTACTAGTGCATACCCTATTTCAATGTCTGACGGAAATGTAACTGCTACAGATGGGGAACAAGTATGTGAACTATTCTCATCTCAATTTGCATCTGTATATACTGACGGGGTTGACAATGCTTCGAATAATTACGTTCTCTCTAATTATTTAAATTATTTAGAAAACTATAGTCTACATCTTTCGCCTATTGTTATCGATAACGAATCACTTTTAAAAAAATTAAAAAGTATTGACTGTAATAAAGGTCCCGGCCCTGATGGGATCCCACCCGTTTTTATAGCGGCATGTGCTAAATATTTAGTATCACCCCTGTCATTAATTTACAATAAATCACTCTCAACAGGCATGTTCCCGGCTAAATGGAAAATTGCAAAGGTTATTCCTATTCATAAATCGGGAAATGAAGATTCAGTAAAAAACTACAGGCCCATTTCAATACTGTCATCATTTGCTAAAATTTTTGAAGCTTTGATATGTCCATTTCTACAAGATCATTTTAAGCAATTACTTAGTGATAAGCAACACGGGTTTGTTCAATGTAGATCAACAAACTCTAATCTGGTAAGCTTCACTGAAACTCTTTATGAAGCACTTGATGCCAATAAACAAGTTGACGTCATATACACGGATTTTAGTAAGGCTTTTGATCGCATTTCACATAGTGTACTCCTAAAAAAACTGTCCGCATATGGAATCTGTAATGGTTTAATGCAATGGATCTGGTCTTATCTAACCGACCGTACTTTTTATGTGGTCATCAATGGCTTTAAGTCGAGTTTGCGTAAAATCACATCTGGCGTACAACAGGGATCTCACCTGGGCCCACTTCTGTTTAATGTTTATATTAATGACCTGCCTTTGTGCCTAAAATTTTCTGAATCTTACATGTATGCTGATGACTTAAAATTTTGCAGAATAATTGAAACGACAGATGATGCACGTAAACTCCAGTGCGATCTTGACAATATCTTTCACTGGTGTAATTTGAATAAGATGGAACTCAATGCAAAAAAATGTTTCTACGTAAAATTTGCTCGGAAAATGAATCTAGTTCACTACAGTTATCATATAGGCAATAATAATTTACAGGAACTACAAGAGACCAAGGATTTAGGCGTCATATTCGACAGCAAACTCACATTCGTGCCTCATATGGAATATATTACAAAACGTGCCACCAAAATGTTAGGATTTCTTTACAGAAATATTAAATTTTTCCGCAGCAATAACATCAAAATAACGCTCTACAACAATTTAGTACGAAGTATCTTAGAATACTGTTCTGTAGTTTGGAGACCACATTATGCAACGCATTCTTTACGCTTAGAACGAATACAAAAAAGATTCATGTGGCATTTAGTATACTCAAATCGAATTTCAAAAAAAGAAACTTTCTTCGTATAAAAAACAGCTATCTTTTTTTCAAAATTACGTCCTTGGCTAATCGCAGACAAATATCCGACTTACTCTTCGTAAGCAAATTATTGAATAATAAAATTAACTGCCCTCAATTGTTGAATAAGATAAAATTTCGCGTACCTCATAGATACCCCCGTAAGAGAGTAATTACTATTAGATCACCTCTTCGTAAAACAGTATTTGGCGCTAATTCCCCGATCTCTAGGTTAAGTAAATTGGTCAATGAACTTCCCCACGCTTTTGATATTAATTCCGACTCACCTAACAAGCTCAGAAAAGAACTACTCAAACATTATGCAAATGTAATAGATTAAGTTTTTGTATTTTTTTTTAACGTTTTGGTTTTCTGTAACTATGTAATATTCTTGATGTTTATTCCAGTGCATGTTGTAATCACCTATAATAGTTTGTAGCATTTAAAGTAATACCCTATCTATGTATGTATGTAAATTATAATTTAACAATGTATACAAATGTTGGTGATGCTTTAATAAATAAAAAAAAAAAAAAGATTCAATTGAAGCTCTTTAAACCGTTCTTTGACCTTCCTTCTAAGTGTGGACCTTTTAGGAAACACCATATTTGGGCAAATTGATCGAAAATATAATTGTGTAGCTTCGTCATCAAAAAATGAGAAGGGAAGATATTTTTTAACCATCCAATCAACTGTAGATGTCGTGATGTTGTCACTGCTATTTTCAGACTGAAATAAAACAGTAAATCATGTGTCTCGCCGATTATAAAAACAAATGAAAATATGAGTGAATTATAAATACATACATATATATATATATATATATATATATATATATATATATATATATATATATATATATATATATATAACCACTCACTGACTGACTATAACGATATCTCAGGAACTACAAAACATACAAATTTGAAGTTTGTAAGGTAGATAGAGATCAGTTAAGAAACGGTTTTGAAAAAATCTATCCCTAAGGGAGTGAAATGGGAGTTGGAAGTTTGTATGAAAATCCTACGTTTTGAAGATAGAGACACGAAAATCGGCATTAAAGTTATAAGTTTTCAATAATAAAATCCTGAATAAGCTGTTTTACGAAATCCTAACCCTAAGGAGGTGAAATGGGGATAAAATGGTTACATGCAAGTCCTATATTTTTAAAGTATAGATATGAAGATCGACATTTACTTTATTAGTTTTAAATAATAAATACTTGCATAGTTAAGCTTTACCTATATAGCCTCTTTATACTTAGGTAAGACTTTGGCTAATATTTTCAATATGGACCATCGATTTCAAAGCTCATATTTTTTTGTAGATAGTCCTCACTAAAAGAAAGCGTTTTGCAAAGTTTTAGGTTGCGGAAACTTATGGTTCACGAGATATATTTTTTTAAACTTTTCATATAAATTGGCAAATAACACGCAATTACAAAATAAATTTGACAAATGATTGATGTCAAACGTCAATTAGTGTAGGGTTCTGAAAATTTTGAAAGTATCGATACCTACTCGATACCAAGTATCGCATCAAAAGTATCAATACTACTTGGTATCGAGTACATTTCGCTAATTTTGGAGACGAAAAATTATGATTAACCATTTAGATGCATATGAAAAGCTGATAAGTGCAATTAAATATGTGTATACAATAGAATAAAGTTTACTCTATTTTAGTTTCACCTTAGTACTTGTATTTCATTGTTTGCAACTTGTTTGTATTTTTAATTAGTACAGCTTTTGTACTTGTATTTTATTGTTTGCAACTTTCTGTATTATCTAATTCTTACTACAATAAAGTGTTTACTTACTTATTTAATATCCAAAAAGTACCCAAAACCGAAACAGAGCACCCCACTATCCACGTGGTCTTGTCTGCCCTACCCCTAGGGTGTATATAAGAGCCCGGAGGCGCGGAGGGAGAGCTCCCCCCCAACAAGCTTTCGGCTGACCTGAACTGCCTCCTGGCGGCTCGGGCCGAGCCTACATAACACATCCATTAATCTGCCTTAGTTAGGCACTTTTCTAAGCGGCTTTACGCCGCTTGCGCCCTCCTTTCTGCCAAGGAGGGTCGCGTTCGTATACGGCTTAGAGATCTCTAGTCAGATCGTTAAGCCAATTACCAAAAGGTTGAGTTTAGTGGGTAAAAGTCTCCACATAACCACGCAGCCGGCTGCGTGGTATGCTATGAGCATTCTCAACCTCCCTCCCCCGCTTTCCGGAGGGTTGCCCATATTTGCTTCGGGCGCAAAAAAAAAAAAAAAAAGGAGGGAGAGCAGTGCCGTAGGGAAGCGCAGGTACCGAGGTCAATAGCGGCTGCGGCTGTTGCTGATAATTTAGCTAAAGATTTGTTATTCGTAAAAAGTGTATCGAGTACAAAAATACTTGGTATTGAAATGAAAGTATCGATACTAATCAGTTACCGATATTTTTTGCGGATCACTAAATTTGTTTTTACACTGCTTAGAAAGAACCGCGAAACGACATCATTGTCGACCGTTGCCCTTGCAGTTGAGATCGTTTTACGTACTCCTGTAAGCTTACAACGTTTGACTACCATGGCGTCTCCGAAGCATGGGGCTTCGGAGACTTCTGTATCTGAAGAGTTAAGTGAAGTGCAAGTGTTGAACTCAAATAAGCCGCTTGTCACGGCCTCCTTTTCGGCGCTGTCTTCAAGTAGTGCGCGAGTGTTGGACTCAATAGAGCCGCTTGTGCCTACTACTACGCAAGTGCAAGTGTTGGACTCAAATGAGCCACTTGTCACGGCTTCCTCTTCTGCGCCGTCTTCAAGTAGTGCGCGAGTGTTGGACTCAATAGAGCCGCTTGTGCTCCCGTGTGTGCGATTGTATTACTTCGGGCGCAAAAAAACATCCCCCCCCCCAAAAAAAAACAACCCCTCCCCCTCCCATAACCCCCCTTACCTTCATTTACTAATCTAGTTCATTTTACCGCTCCTATCCCATATCCCCGCTCTCCATTTCATCAGACACTTAACCTTGAATATCTCCATAACCATGGGGTTCCACAGGGTGGGGATGGCACAGGGGGTAGCCCTCCCCCCCCAAAACCTCAAATATCGATGTTCCATATTGGATATGCCAACCAAGACAATTACCAAGAAAATTTCAAAATCTCATAGGAAATCAGATGTTGTACGCGGACGAAGTCGCAAGCGGCCGCTAGTTACATAATATATGTGTTATGTAATTGTGTGATAAGTATATTTTTTCTTACCTGTCCACTTTTTCCGGTGGTTATTACAAAGCTTGTGATATCTCCACTTAATTTTGGTTTTTCAGGAAGAAATATTTGTGATTCCTTTTTGTGAAAAGATATTAGATGCTTCCTTAAGTCTGAAGTGTTTCTGTTTTTCATTTTTATTTCAACCTTTTTATGTTGGCATAATTTACACAAAGCAATTCGGGATGCATGAATTATGTCGAAAAACTCATCAAATTTACTTTTAGGTCTTTTAGATCTATAACTCCAACTCTCACTACTCCGACTAGAACTATTCGACTCTTCGTCACTCATGTCAAATTGTAAACTTATCACTCCAAGAACAACAAGGATTAGAGTAAAAACAATTAATACATTAGACTCGAAGCAAAGCTCAATTGGGAGTGACTGGAATTAAAATAAATACTACTATTTGTAAGTACACGCCGAAAGACCGACAAAGGAAAGTTCGGCATCCTTTGATAAAATTAATGATTCTTCAGAAGATTAATAAAGTAGATGCGTTGCCAGATAGGTATAGTGTGCCTACGTAAAAATGAAATGTAGATATGTAAATAAAATTGTGTATATTATGTTCTTCTTGTGATTGAATTAATCTACGTTAATTAAATTAAATTTTCCTTCACTCGTTTGAAATTCAAAATTCAAATATGTTATATTCAAGTAGGCATTAAAAATACACTTTTGAATAGTCATATAATCACTGTTTTCCCCAATTTTTTCTTTTCCATGTTCAGGGGTTCTGATTCTACTGAGAAGAATCATGGAAGAAAGTAAGAAACTCAGTAGTTGCTCTTTTCAAAATATTTTTACAATAGTTCTATAATTATGTAAAGCGATAAGTCAAACATAAAATGTCAAATGTATATGTAGATACCAAATCGGTTTAGAAATATCTAGTTAGTCCTGTGTAGTACGAGAGGTCAGGTCCAAGCATTTTTGTCTGACTTAAATTGAAAAGGTGAAAGATGGCATGTGGTGGTAGGTGATATCTTGGGTAGCGTATATCGCTACCCAAGAACGCATTATATACTTTGTGTAACCGGAAAGCAGGTATTGTGATTTTATTTTTATTTCTACTATTAAAATTGTGCAAATCACTATTATTTACATCAATCCGATGCAATCAATTTCTTTAAACGGTTCTCTAAGACATACTCGGGCTCCTAAAAAGTACATAGATCTTATTTTACGCTTTTTATTTAATATGCACACTTTTTATATTATTCGATTAGCATTGTACAAAATGTTTATACTTTTTAAGTGTGTTAATAGTGTCTACAATATTTATCAAATGGGTGACGACATATTCGAACACTTTGTGTTCAAAATATACACACTTCCAAAAATCGAGATTTGCAGTGAACTTATTGAACATGTTTATCTATTAGGTAATAATAATAATAGTAAGTAATTATTATAAACCCATATAGTTAATATTATAATAATTACCTACTAGAATAAATTATTGTGGTATCTACCTATCCTTACCATTATTTAATTATAATATTCCTTGCGAGATCAGCATAATGTATTCGTGTCCATTCTGAGCACCCGGAAACTTATTTTATTCTTTGGAACATGATGTACTCTGTGGCGGCATTCAAACAGTGTCAAATGTAGTGCGTGCGGCGCGGCGGCGACGATTGAATGCGATATCAATAGAAGCCGCCGGCGCGTGTATCTTGACCTTGTACTTCCGAATAGCTGCAAAATTTCTTTGACAGGTCAGTATTCGACCTTTGATGATGCCGACAACAAGACGCCGCGCACTATCAAAGTGCCGATGGTCACAACTAGGGATGCACTGTTTTTTCTTTTAATGGATATTTTCATCCGCTATGTATGTTTATGGTATTGGTCGTAATGCGCATAAGTCCGAATTTTCCAATTTTTTTTAATATATTTTTTGCATCCATAGAGTCCCTAAGCGTATACCCGAACTCCTATACTCCCTGAAACGACACTCATTCCTAACTGCAAGACGCAAGAGTCCCGCAGGCTTAGTCTTGTTCTTGCTCAAATCTTGCACGGTCAGTCTTGGTCTTGGTCTTGCTAAAATTGGGCGGTCTTGTTGCATTTTTGCAAGACCAAGACCAAGACTGCAAGACCAAGACCGATTTTGGGCAACACTACTTCTAAGAGGGTTGCTGGCAGGGAAGTGTCGAGCTTCACGTGTCTTCGCAATATTTCCAATCCTAGGATTGGAAATATCTAGATTGAGAATTAAAATCCAGACACGTGGTCACCTCTGGATTAAGATGGAATTCTTCGTTAGGAACGAAGGATTCCACCGAAATAGGGTCTCCGGTTTTCGTCGGTCACAGGGAAAGTCGTAGATATTAGAGCCATGTTATATTGATTATTTTTTACAGTTTCGTAAAAAATTTCAATGTGTATGGTTAAGAGTTCGTCTGGTGGTAATGGCTCAGGCATATAGCTCAAAGAACCGCCAACCGATGGGAGACTATAGTAGTTAGCTCAGTGAGCCAGAACTGGTACAACTCACCATCCTCAGCCCATAAACTAATAAAAAATTTTTGGCTGCTTGAACACGAATCTATGTCCGTTTTTGCGTAGGATGCGCGGTTCCGAAGATGTGCAGATCAATTAACTAATATCTAATTGACATCCGGTGGGCCTGCACCCTCATTAGCGTTCCATTGTTCAGCCTTTCCTCTTATCTATTGTTCCTTGAACACCGGCATTGCCACTCTCATCTATTACTCGTTTTACACCCTGCTTATCAGTGCTATTGTATTATACTTCTTTGTTCATAACTACCATGCTATTATATATATGAATATATATGAATCATCAATAAAACACATTCCTTAATTTTGTTACAATTTTTATTTCCTAAATGTTAATGGAGAACCCTAAATTTGTTAATTACTGCTTTTACGAAATGGGGAGTAACATCTATTAACGCCTCCGTCTAAAGACTAGCTGCCACGTATGTAGGTGCAACCCCAGCTTCATGTCAATCAAATATTCGCTTCCAGTGGGTTAGGTAAATAATAATAGTTGAAAAAATATAGAACAGAACCACGGTTACTGAACTCTCTTTATACCGGTATGATCTAGTTTTCATCACAAACGATATTAATTGCATTTGTGATTAAGTTTGACTGTAACTTCTTACAAGAAAAGAAAAAACAATTACTGATTATGATCCTTCACAGTTAGCTACAGTGGGTAAATCTTTGTTATAAAGAGCACGAGGGATCTACAGGGGAAAAACAACTGGCCGCCGAGCTACAGCACGTCAGTCAAGTTCTGCACGTCAACAAGTTTCGGGTCCCGCGCCTACGTCACAGTGACCGAGTAAAGCCGGCCACAGTCAAGCGTACAGTACTACCATATGTCAGAAGTATCACAGACAAGTAGTGGCGTAGCATGGATTTTCGTCACCCGCAGCCGTCCGGAAATTAACCCCCCCTCCCCACATATTTTTTAAAATTATTAAATGTAAACTTTAAATATTTTAACTTATTCAAATTCACTATAAACTACCAATGATTCGGAAGGAACAAACATTTATGGGAATAAATGGCGCAAGAAACCCATAGGAAGTTTATCTTTTAAAATTTTCAGATTGTTTACAAGGCATAACTTTACCAACTTAACACTAGGTACATACAATAAATAATAATAATGAGTGTACAATTGGATTTTAAATTATACACAGTGCTCAACACTTAGCAACATTTACAGGTATTGCAAAAAGTATAATTAGTTACAGTTATGTATAGACAAGAGCGCCACCCAACATTTTATTTCTTTACTCCTACATTGGATCAAATTTAAAAAATCTAAAAGTAACTTAACTTGTTAATTATCTGTAGTGGATTATTGGAATCACTTTTCGTTATTTTGCATTTGATAAATGAAGAGAATCGTTAATTACCGCCAAAAATGTACACTTATAACGGTTGTCAACGTTCTTTTAACCAACAGCAATTGAGATCAACTTGGATAGAATATAATATTTATTTATATAAAATATTTAGCTATAGCGTGCCTAGAATTATTAATTATTTCCGTCACTATTAGTTTAAAAATTAAATTGAAAATGTACTTTTCGCGTTTTTTTCAAAGCAAAATCACAAATCACACATTCGTCATATCAAAATGTATGTCATGTTCTATTTCCAGAATAGCTAAATTTCGTAGTCTCAATGTTGACGCAGTCGATCTCAGACAATTTTTTATTAAATTTAGTTTGAAAAAGTTTCTTTGGCAACTTGCATTTCTAACAGCAGATGTAAGTTAAATTCTTCCGGCCCAATATTACTGCAACCATAAAAAGGCACATTTTTGAGCTAGATTTTGCAGCTGTTGGAATCGATCATGAATTTCAGCAGTTACTCTGTCTTCTGAAGTGAACATTGTTCGCCTCAATTCGTTCTCAAACGGTAACCCAACCTTAACATTTTCGTCACCAAAAATTAATTTTAGCATATCGTAGAGAGTCGTTCACAAATTCCTCTCATTTTTGTATGATTTTTTTGTTTTTTTGTTCGATGAATTACAGTGGAGCTTCTAAAACCAGATGAAAAACCGATAAATGATGTCCTTCAGAAGCTCTTTAATTCCGTTCTCCATGGTGGCCGGACTCCAGAGGCGTAGAG
Organism: Parnassius apollo; assembly: GCA_907164705.1. Taxonomy (NCBI): domain Eukaryota; kingdom Metazoa; phylum Arthropoda; class Insecta; order Lepidoptera; family Papilionidae; genus Parnassius; species Parnassius apollo. The sequence goes on along the minus strand of CAJQZP010000620.1, from coordinate 556,688 downwards.
CAGAAGAGCGTTGGTTTTGTTCTTCAAGAAAGGCGAAAATACTCTCTTGAAGAACTGCAGACAGATTTCCCTTCACCCTTCAGAGCCGCGTCTACGTGCTGTTTTCGAGAGTTATTACATTACCAATCGTCTCACATGCAGATTCAACAACCTTCAGCCTCCCGAAAAAGCCGATTTTGAAAAAGGCTTTAGCACCATAGATCACGTACTTACCCATTGGCAAATTGTACAGAAGTCCGAAGAGTAAAGTCTGCCACTTTGTCTTGAGTATGTGTACTATAAGAAAGGCTTTGCTTCCGTCGAAATTTGGACAGTGATGCAATCGCTTCAGCGGTGCTAAGTTGACTGTCGATACATCGTGTGTGTTGAAGTGTTTGTCCAGTAGGACTACGATGGCTATCCGACTACAGAACCAGAGTACAAAACCCATGTAACTGCAGTGAGATGTAAGACAGGGTGACATATTATCCCCGAAACACTTCACCGCTGGATTGAAAGACGTTTTCAAGCAAGTGGACTGAAAAGATTCGGTGTTTACGTCAATGGCGAGCACATCACTCATCTTCGATTTGCCGGCGATATAGTCCTTATGGCAGCATTGCTGGAGGACCTAAACACTATGCTCAATGACGTTAATGGTGTCCCCCAACGGATTGGTATTAAGATGAACATGGACAAAGCAAAGGTTATGTGTAACGGCTACATCACACCTATGCCAATTATTGTTGGTAGTACTAAGCTAGAAATTGTTGAGGAGTATGTATACCTGGTAAAATAGTCCTACTAGGTAAATCCAACATTAACCGAGAGGTCAATTGACGGATTCAACTCGTCTGGGCAGCATTACGGAGATTAGGACACATCTTCTCGTCAGGCATACATCAAAAAGTCATAACGATGTTTTCAGTGCCTATTATTTTACGCGAATAATATTTGTTTTGAACTGAGAACACAAATCTTAAGCGTTTAATATATTTAAACTTTATCTTGTTATAAATACAAAATACGTTTGATACACAGAGTCTGTAAGTACTCAAAACACATGATTGCCTCGTTGATGTAGTAGTCATAAACGCAGCTAATGGTAATGATGTCACGGGTTTGAATCGGGATTCTCGACCCGGGGGTCGAGCCTTAATTACTTTTTGGGATTTTCTATCAAGAAACGATGAGCCATACGATGGTCCAGAGTAAGGATGTTGCTGGTGTTTCACCATTGTACCTCGGAAAGCTCGTAAAGCCTTTGGTCTTACGCTTGCTCTCTCTTCAGTCGTGTCGGATTGCCATCCCATCGGACTATGAGTGGTAATATAGTGGAAATACAGAGTGCACGTGTCAGGTAGAGCAAGCATTATACTACTGCCTTATAATACTGTTCTGATCGTGGTCCTTCACTGCTGGTTGTATGAAACTCAATGTCGCTCAGCGAGCTGTGGAGAGGGCTATGCTCGGAGTTTCTTTGCATGATAGCATTAAAAACGAGAATAACCACAGTAAAACATTGAACTTTATCGGTTGCTCTAGAACCGACATAGTCCAACGGATTAGTAAACTGAAGTGGCAATGGGCCAGCCATATAGCTCGAAGAACCGACAACCGTTGTGGAAGAAAGGTTCTCGAGTGGCAGCTTCGAACCGGCAGGCGAAGCGTAGGGCATCCCCGCACTAGTTGGAGTGAATACCTAGTAAGATATGCAGAAAGTCGATGGATGCAGATGGCTCGGCACCGTCCTTTGTAGTATTCCTTGGGCCTATGTTCAGCAGAGATTGTTTTGTTTGATTGAATAACTGAGTACTCGCTGTCGCTTGTTGGTTCGTTCGCGTCAGTTCGCCGCCGCAGTGCCGGCCAGCCGGGCGCCGCGTGGTTGTCGCTAGCACTTTGGCAGTATTCGACTTCATCTCGCCTCCTCTCTTACGCACCCTTGCGGTTTCGCTGGGCTGAGCACGTAACATTGCGGGCGCGGTTTGGGGTTAATTTTATTGAAAAAATCTTGACGCTTGCCGCCGCCCACTTTCGTACGCCGCCCTGGGCCATGGCCCCCCCGGACCCCCCACGCTACGGCACTGTAAAGAAGATTGGCTACATCTTGGAGCGGGCTTCAATTACAACCACCATGCTGTCCGTGAATTTCTGCAATATCAGGGGACTTCACTCTAACCTAAACGCCGTTCCACTACCATCTCGAGACGGCGAGGCCGGTTCTGCTCTTTCTGACCGAGACGCAGGTGTCCTCTCCGGCTGATGTCTCGTATCTCTCCTACCCGGGGTACAAACTGGAACACTCCTTTGTGCCTCGGGCTGGAGTTTGCGTTTACGTCAGAGAGGACATCTGCTCTCGACGCCTCGGCAGACTTGAAGGTTCGGACCTGTCCATCCTTTGGCTACGCGTAGACAGCGACGACCATCCGCGCGTCTACGGGTGCCTCTATAGGTCCCATGGCGGTAATGCCGAAACAGACCGACTATTCGACCACGTCCAAATGGCTGCAGATTCGTTGCTGCAGATCCCCTCCGCAGAGATCGTGATCCTCGGCGACTTTAACGCCCATCACGCCGAATGGCTTGGTTCACGTTTAACCGATCATGCGGGGAGATCTGTTCATGATTTTGCCTTGGCATATGGTCTGACACAATTGGTTACTTCGCCTACGCGGATTCCAGATGTGGAGGACCATGCACCTTCCCTGTTGGACCTTCTGCTGACCTATCACCCGGATGGATATCAGATTTCCGTCGACGCCCCTTTAGGCTCCTCGGACCATTGTCTGGTCCGGAGTGTGGTGCCACTCACGCTGAAATCGCGTTTGCATTCTGCAGGCTGCCGCCGTGTTTGGCACTATAGGTCAGCCGATTGGGATGGATGCGGTCTTTCTTTGCATCCTACCCTTGGGGGCGGGTTTGCTTCTCGCCGGATGATCCCAACGTTGTTGCGGATTCTGTTGCTGATGTGGTACTTCAGGGTATGGAACTTTTTATTCCTTCCTCTGTGGTGCCCATTGGAGGCAAGTCTCAGCCATGGTTTGGTCGCTCCTGTAAAATAGCATCATGCTATAAGCAGGAGTGCTACCAAGCCTGGGCTGATGCATCAGCGTCCCGGGATGTAAACACCAGCGCTCTTAAAAAGAAGTATAATTCCGCCTCTAGGTCCTTCAAAAGAGTCATTGCCAAGGCAAAGTCAGAGCACATAGGCAGAATTGGCGAGAAACTAGTTCGCCTTCCTTCTGGAACCCGTGCATTCTGGTCTCTCGCCAAGGCTGTCCAGGGGAATTTCTGTCAGCCATCTCTTCCATCTCTGCAGAGGGAGGACGACTCACTGGCCCATACCGCAAAGGAGAAAGCCGATCTTCTAGGCTCTTTCTTTGCGTCTAACTCGACTCTCGATGACGGGGGGAGTACTCCGCCGACCATCCCGCGGTGTGAGTGCTCCATGCCGAAAGTGCACTTCACCCAGCGCTCGGTTCGCAAAGCACTCCTCTCCCTGGACATCCACAAGTCGAGTGGGCCTGACGGAATCCCCCAATTGTGCTGAGGACGTGTGCTCCAGAGTTGGCACCGGTTTTAATGCGTCTTTTCCGGTACTCCTACTCCCTAGGCGTAGTCCCAAAATCATGGAAGACGGCTTACGTCCACCCGATCCCTAAAAAAGGCGACCGCTCTGACCCGTCCAACTACCGGCCAATCGCCATCACCTCCTTGTTCTCCAAAACAATGGAGTCCATTGTAAACTGCCAGCTCATGAGGTACCTTGAAGATCGCCAGCTGATTAGTGACCGCCAATACGGTTTTCGCTGTGGTCGGTCAGCTGGTGATCTTCTGGTCTACCTAACTCACAGATGGGCGGAGGCAGTAGAGTTCAAGGGGGAGGCATTGGCCGTTAGTTTGGACATTGCGAAGGCCTTCGATCGGGTTTGGCACAAAGCGCTTCTTTCGAAGCTCCCTTCCTATGGGCTTCCCGAGAAATTGTGCGATTGGATCACCAGCTTTCTTGCAGATCGGAGCATCAAGGTCGTTGTAGACGGTGCAAGCTCCGATTGCAAGCCTATTAATGCTGGTGTTCCACAGGGCTGCGTGCTATCGCCAACGCTGTTTCTTCTGCATATCAATGATATGTTGCATACCCGTAACATTCATTGCTATGCGGATGACAGCACTGGTGATGCTCTTTACACCGGCCGAGCCAATATTTCTCGGGAAAACGTCTCAGAGTGCCGGGACAAACTTGTGTCTGAAGTCGAGTCTCTGCTGGACAGAGTCTCGGATTGGGGGCGATTAAATCTAGTCCAGTTTAACCCCCAGAAGACACAAGTTTGCGCGTTAACCGCTAAAAAGAACCCCTTTGTCGTATCCCCTCAGTTTCAAGGCACTTCCCTTGTTACCTCAGCCAGTATCGGAATCCTCGGCGTCGACATATCGAGTGACATGCAGTTTCGTGGTCACTTGGAAGGGAAGGCCAAATTGGTCTCTAAAAAGCTTGGCGTGCTCAGCAGAGCGGGACAGTATTTCATGCCGGCACACCGCCTGCAACTTTACAAGGCGCAGGTTCGGCCGCACATGGAATACTGTTCCCATCTCTGGGCTGGGGCTCCCCAGTACCAGCTTCTTCCACTTGACCGCATCCAGCGCAGAGCGGCTCGAATCGTCGACGACCGAGTGCTTTCCGATCGGCTCGATTCATTGGCGCTGCGAAGAGATGTTGCATCTCTTTGCGTATTTTATCGCATCTATCACGGGGAGTGCTCTGAGGAATTGTTCAGATTAATCCCAGCCGCCAAATTTCGTGAACGCACTACACGTCAAACGTCCCGATACCATCCACACCATCTGGATGCTTGGCGGTCCACCACTGTACGTTTCACAAGGAGTTTTCTTCCACGTACAACCTCTCTGTGGAATAGTTTACCACCGGCGATTTTTTCCGGACCGATACGACCTGGGGACCTTCAAGAAAAGAGCTTACTCCTTTCTAAAGGGTCGGCAACGCACCCGCAATTCTCCTGGTGTTGCGGTTGATCATGGGTGGCGGTAGTCACTTAACATCAGGTGAGCCACATGCTCGTTTGCCCCTTCTACCATAAAAAAAAAATTAGAACATTCTACAAGCCGACGAAAAAGATTAGTCAGTTATTACCATCCGTCAAGTGTCATATCTTCTACAAGATGCAGGAGTGTACTAGCTTGATTATGAATGTGGTCTTACATATATAGGGCAAACAAAAATATTAATTAGAACCCGCGTAAAAGAACATATAGCTGACGTGAAGCATCAACTTTCCGGGAAGTCTGCAATTCATAATATCCTGGATGGCCCCTACCGTTACATCAGATTTGATAGTCCACAAATTTTCGCGAAGGAATATTGATTCCTACCAATGATATATAAAAATATATACGTGAGGATATTGAAATTAATAAAACATTCTAATTTCAATAGAGAAGGAGGCTTGGTATTAGCACCTGCTTGGGATCCTGTAATTTATAAAATTAAAACTAAACCCAAGCATACCACTGCAAGACTTCAAGACACAATAAGTTCATTCTACCTAGATCAGACCTTAAATAATACTTAAAAAGCTGAAGTTACTCCGGGTTCACATTGACATCGGGACGTCAGTCACCTCAGTCCCCCATGACCACGGGTGCTGGAAAGCACCCGAAATTACGGGAATCAAAAATTAAATAAATTAAATGCGATAAAACTAGTAAAAGTAGTTTTAATCAATTTGTAGTGTTCACGTAAATATAAGTAACCACTATAAAAAACAACATATTTTTATCAGTTAACCAAAATACTGTAAGATTGTGATTAAAATTGTTGGGCGTGTTATGTATGTGTGATAGTCATGAAATGTATAGATCACATCATAACATCATTTCAATAATGGGTGCGTTTGGCAGAAAAAAGCGCTAGCAAGCGCTTGTAAGCAAAATGGCGATCGTAAGCGGTAAGCGCTGTCAAATCGTAAGTAGCTATTTTCCTCCAGGACACGATGTTAGTTTTAACCGGGGAACCTAACCTAATTTAAATATATGTTTGTAAAGTATTCATATTAAAAACTTACCAATCATGAATTTTTAATAACATGTATATTTTTATTCATGTAATTAATATTAATTAAAACTAATATTGCACAAAACAACTTATAAATCTACTTCAAAACAAACAAATTAAATAAGCAAAATGGCGGATTGTGTCAGCGCCACCGAAGTAGCAATCGTGTCCTGGCCGAAAACTATTTCAGCGCTTATAAGCGCTTGCTAGCGCTTTTTTCTGCCAAACGCACCCAATATTTAGTATCTAAATAGTCAGCTGCTAAACGTAGACCTTGAGGTATAATTGTAAACTTTTTTATCACTTCATATCACGACGTGACAGAAGGAAACATATCATAAGATGGACAGCAGCGTCTTCCAAATACTGACTAAAAATAAAAAAAACTGCGATGGCCAACCCGCTTGCCAAGCGTGGCAACTATGGCAAATATTCCCCCTGTGAGGCCATCTGTGGGGGAGGCCTATGTTCAGCGGTGGACTTTAAAAAGCTGTAACGGTAACGGTCCTTTTTTCAATAAACAATGTTCCGCTGGGTGTCTTGCTGGTTCTTCCCAGGACCGACGAATTTTCTGAACCAGCGGTAAACTAAACATATGAATGACTTTCAAAAAGTATTACTTTAAATATATTTTTATTAAAAAAATTCTTACACAGCAGAGAGAATTTGATATATTTTGTAGCAAGCTTTACACATACAATATGACATTACATCTCATGCATTAATGTCTAAAGTAAGTCTGTTTAAGTAAACTTTTAAAAAAGTAAGAGTCGATAAGTAAGTCGCTGCTGTGTTTCGTATAATCAGTGTAGAGAACCGGAGACCTTTTTTTTTTTAAACGGGGCACTACATCTTAGTCATCAGGGTACACTTTTTTATTGGTTGGAGGATAGACGTAGATGTCTGTGAGCCTCTTCATCCACTTACCATCAGGCGGACTGAATGCTCGTTTGCCACCATTCTATAAAAAATCTTTCTTCACAGAGCACGTTCCAAAACAATATGAATATTCAGTGTTTCTGGCGTAGTATGGACATAAAGCTGTGCCCTCAACTATTACAAACCTTATGCCAAAGTACTTAAGCGCTACACAATTTTAAGACGACGTTAAGTAGTGTTGCCCAAATACAAGAACAAGACAAGACTTAGCCGGTGTAGGTCTTGGTCTTGCGCCAATACATCGGGTCTTGGTCTTGGTCTTGGTATTGGACACCAGTCTTGGTCTTGGTCTTGGTCTTACAGCAAAGTCACGGCTATATTTAATAAGATTAGATCTTAACACAGTACGTTTTGAGCTTGAATTAACATAGCCATAGCAAAGACCAACCAAATAAAATAATAAATGTCTAAACATATAATGAGAAATTCCAAAAATCAACTGACACCGGGTGGGGTTTGAAATCCATGCCGATGCTCTAACCAACTGAGCTATCTACCGTGTCCCACGGCAATGGAAGTCAGTCTGTTTCTTATGATGTGAATTACATTATGTTATTGTACATAGGCTGCACTAAAAGTATCGGGAATGGAATATTTCCACTGTTCCTGTCATATTAAAATCTTTTTAATTGAAATATCCTTGGTTTTAAAAATCGAATACCATTTATTGATTTAAAAAAAGATTCTCGGTCTTGTCACAAGGTTTTGTCAAACTTGTTTAGTCGTTGAGAAAATGGAATTGACTCGAGAAAATTCAAGAGTGATGATTTATTATGACTTTCGAAGTGGTTTAACACAAAAACAGTGTGTTGACCGGATGATTTCTGCATTTGGTAATGAAGCCCCATCCAAAACCACAATTTATCGCTAGTTTGCTGAATTTTAACGTGGATGTGTGAAGCTCAGTGATGATCCCCGTCAAGGTCGTCCAAAAACTGCAGTCACCCAAGAAAACGTTGATGCTGTGCGTAAGCTGATTGAGGAAGACCGACATGTTACATACTGCGAAATTCAGGCAACTTTAGACATTAGCATGAGTCAAATAACTACAAATAATCAATCTTGCATGAACAATTAGGTGTAAAAAAGTTGTTTTCCCGATGGATATCGCATTCGCTCTGTGAAGAGCAAAAAGCGGCTCGCGTTACTTGGTGCGTCAGAACTCTCGAAAGATTCCACACAGGATCCTCAAATGCTGTATACAATATCGTACCAGGTGACGAATCCTGGATATATGCGTACGAATCCGAAACAGAAACCAGACACGAGTTTGGGTGTTCGAAAATGAGTTAAAGCCAACAAAAATTGTTCGTTCACGGAGTGTTGCAAAAACAAAGGTGGCCACGTTTGTCTCCAAAACCGGCCATGTTACGACTATTCCTCTTGAGAGACAAGGAACGGTTAACGCAGAATGGTATGCTAGCATTTGTTTGCCACAGGTCGTTTCTGAACTCCGTAAAGAAAACTGCAACCGCCGCATCATCCTCCATCACGACAATGCGAGTTCTCACACCGCACACAGAACAAAAGAGTTTTTAGAGCAAGAAAACATAGTATTATTGACAGTGGGTGGTGATTTTAATATTGTATTGAAATATCGGTAGCCATAGTCCAGGGGTGTTGTTAGACCACCCGCCGTACAGCCCCGACCTAAGCCCTAATGATTTCTATACTTTCCCTAAAATAAAGAATAAATTGCGTGGACAGAGATTTTCATCACCTGAAAAAGCTATGGACGCCTACAAAACGGCCATTTTGGAGACCCGAACTTCCGAATAAAATGGTTGCTTCAATGATTGGTTCCATCGTATGGAAAAATGTGTCAAATTTCGCGGAGAATACTTCGAAAAGCAATAAATACATTTTTAAATAGTAATGTTGTGTCACTTCCTTGATTCCCGAAATTTTCAGTGTAATGTAATTAAATTAAATTTGCCTAGGTACGTTACTTGCTGTATTTATCTAGGTACTTACTAACTACTAGAGTACAATAAAAGTCAATAAACCAACACTGTTAATCAATTTTTGGAAGTGTGTGATTTTACATCACAAAATGTGCGAATATGACTTCACTCATTCGAAATTCAAAATTCAATTATTTTTAATTCAATTAGGCATTAAAAATACACTTTTGAGTATTTTTATTTTTTCTTTTCCACGTTCAGGGGTGCTGTATCCACTGAGAAGAATCATGGAAGAAAGTAAAAAAAAACTCAGTAGTTGCTCTATATTAAATATTTTTACAATAATTGTGTAAAGAGATAAATCAAACATAAAATGTATATGTATATACCAAAACGGTATAAAAATTTCTAGTTACTCCTGTGTAGTACGAGAATTCAGTTACAAGCTTCTTTGTCATTAAGATAATCATTTACAGAATAATATGCTTTTTTGGATACAGAAGCTTTAATGTCCGACTTAAATTAAAAAGATTATAAAAGCGTATATCGCTACCCAAGAACAAATTGTGTACTTTGTGCAACCTTAAAGCAGGTAATGTGATTTTATTTTTATTTCTACAATTAAAATTGTGCGAATTACTATTCTTTACATGTAAGCGAATGTTTTGTCGCATTGATACATACATGATAGTTTTCAAAAATACATTGTGATGCAACAGTCAAGATATAAATTTCTTTAAACAGTTCTCTCAGAGATACTCGGGCTCCCAAGCAGTACTTATTGCACAGCAGATCTTATTGCACGCTTTTTATTTTATATGCACGCCTTTTATATTATTCGATTAGCATTGTAGGAAAATTTTTAGACGTTTCAAGTGTGTTTCTTTCTCTTTCTTTTGAACTTCCCGCTAAGAAAATTTAAAATTTTCAAAAGTAGGGAAGTTATTGGTTTCACCCCGATCCCCGACTCAGATCTCGACGTTTTGAGATCCCAGGAAGCTATTCTGACTAATTTCACGTAGACGTCCGTACGGATATATGTATGTATGTATATATGTATTTGTGTGTGTGTTGAAAAAAAAAACATTTTTTAACGTAGCTTTAAGATCTCGCAACATAATTTGGTGAAATTTGGAGCGCTTTGCATTTGAAATTAGCGAGAAGTTCCAGGGATGGTCTGCAGGGTCAACTATTTTTTTAATATTAGTAATCTTATTTATTAACATTACTAATATTCCTTTTTGGGGGATAAGTCGCTCGCATCCGTCCGGCTTTGACCACCTATTCCTAGGCCCACACTACAATGCCCCCCGGGTGGTGCTAAATGAGCGACAAGCCGATACCACAGACTCGGCTCCACGCCGTGGTAGCGGCGTAAAATATACTACCCTATATTTCGCACCATGAGGAACCAGAAAAAAGAAAAGGCCCGGAGTTCCCGGCGCCCCTTTAATGGGGCAGGGGTGCGAAGAATCTCCGGGAGGAAAACCGGCGACGAGGTTCGCCACCCGTCACGTTCTGTCTTCCGGAGAGGCGAAAAGTGGATTGCAGAGGCCCGTCTGGCTACGTTGAATGTATGTGGGGCAATGAATGATAAAATGGATGAAGTATGCGATATGATGTATGATAGAGGAATAGATGTGTTATGTGTAAATGAGACGAAAAGGAAGGGGAAGGAGGTCACTACACATGGCATGTATGTATACCGCATACTGGTCTGGTGTAGACGAGATCGAGCGGAGCGGGCATGCCAGGGAGTAGGTATCGTCCTTTCAGAAAGAATGGGCCAATGTGTGAAAGTGTATGAATGTGTAAGCCCAAGACTGCTATGGATACGAATGAAAGTGGGCTTAAAGAAGTTGTTTGTGTTAGGGGTCTACGCCCCAGACATGTCTAAGCCCACTTATATCCGAGAGCAGTTTTGGGAAATGGTAAGGATGGTGTTAATGAAGTGTAAGGGAGATGAAAATATTATTATGCTAGGAGATTTTAATGGAAGGGTTGGGGTGAGGAGGCTTGGTTATGAAAGGATATTGGGAACGTTTGGTGATGAAAGTGTAAATGAAAATGGTGAAAGTCTCCTCACCGTATCTATGGAAAAGAATATTTTTGTGACGAACACTTGCTTTCGCCACAAGAGGATTCACATGTATACTTGGGAAAGAGGTGACGATAGAAGCATGATTGAGGGGCGCAATGGTAGATACAAGGGTTTACCGGGGTTCTAACGTAGGAACGGATCATTATTTGGTTATATGCCGAATTAATGGTCCATTGAGGCGTTGGCGCCATCGATCATCTGTGTCTACCACTGCGTTACAGCGTATTAGAACAGAAAGGTTACAAGATGAAGGTGAGAAAAACAAGTTCAAATGTTTTAGACTGAAAGAAAATATAAGTGGTTCGGATGAATTATGTATAAAGGAGTTAGACTTGGAGAATGTATGGCAATACGTAAAGAAAGGTTTAGTGGATGCAGCTACCGAAGTATGTGGTGTTAGTAAGAGAAAGAATGAAAGGAAAAATAATACGTTATGGTGGGATAATGAGATACGTATGGAAGTTGAAGCAAAGAAGAGAGCATGGCTAGATTTACTAGCAACAAAGGCTGGTAATTCTAGCGGTACGAATGATGATATTGAAAGAAAAAAGGCTGTCTTTAGACATCTTAATAAGAGAGTAAAAGAAGTAGTTGAAAGAAAAAAGCAAGAAAAAACGGATAAGAATGATAGAAGAATATCGGATAACTTCCAGGCAAATATTAAAATGTTCTGGAAACTTGTAAAAACTGCCAGGGGACATTCAAAACAGCCTATGATGAATGCTATAAGAGACGAGAATGGCTATATTCTGAATGATGAAGTTTTGAGTTTAAAGAGATAGAAGGAATATTTTGAAAGCGTGTTTATGAGTGAGGAGACAACGTGTGTACTAAGTGAAGTAGAAACTCCGAAAGAAGAGGAAAGAGGTAGCGAGATAAGTATAGATGAAATAATGAAAGCAATGAAAAGCATGAAAGCAGGTAAGGCTGCCGGATATGATAGAGTTTCACTCGAAATGCTAAGGGCTGGAGAGGAAGTCGTGGCAGGCCTGCTGCACACCTTGTTAAATTTATGCTGGGAACTGAAGCGGTTATCGATAGACTGGTGCAAAGCCGTGATAGCCCCAATATGTAAGGGAAAAGGGTCGCAGCAGGACTGTAAAAACTACCGTGGATTCAGCCTTCTTAGCATTGTGGGAAAACTGAATGCTAAGGTACTGATTGAAAGGGTCATGAAACTGATGGAAAAATTTGGGATGTGCAAGCGGGATTTAGAAAGGGAATGGGATGTACAGATCAAGTCTTTTCCATGCGCATGATCGCGGAGAAGTTTTTGGCCAAAAACCAAAAGGTTTTTTGTGCGTTCATGGACTTGGAAAAGGCCTATGACAGAGTGGATAGGGATGTGCTATGGCAAACACTGAACTTATTTGGGTTGAGCGCTGGCTTGATACAGGCATTGGAGTCTCTTTATAGGGACTCTAGTGCTTGTGTTAGGATCAACGGAGTCTATTCGGACTGGTTTGACATCCATAAAGGTGTCAGACAGGGCTGTGTGGCTTCCCTGTGGCTGTTCAACCTATTTATGGACAGTTGTTTGCAACATTTGAAAGTTGAAGAATGCGGATTAAGAATGGGTGAGTTAACCGTCAAATGTCTTTTGTACGCCGATGATCAAGTTATCCTGGCGTCGTCGGCGGCCGAGTTGCAAATGATGGTTACATTAATGAACAGATCATTAAAAGAAAGGGGTATGAAAGTGAACGCAAGTAAGACGAAGGTTATGGTTTTTGAAAGAGAAGAAAGTAAAACGATTTGTGAAATAAGAATAGAAGGGGAGTTGATCGAGCAAGTAGATGAGTTTGTATATTTGGGCTGCGTATTTAGCAGGGATGGGAGATATGATAAGGATATAGAACGACGAGTGAATGCGGGAAATAGAATAAATGGGGCCCTGCACTCTATTGTGAAGAGTCAAAATGCGTCAAAAAAGGCACGTATGGCAATTCACAATGCTGTGTTGGTCCCTACTTTAACGTATGGTAGTGAAAGTTGGGTGTGGCAGAAGAAGCACGAGAGTAGAATCAACGCAGTAAAAATGCGGTCGTTAAGGAGTATGTTAGGGCTGAATCTGAACGACAGGGTAAGAAATTGTGTAATAAGAGAAGAGTGTGGTTTGCAAGATGATGTGACCAAGATTAAGAAAAGAATGCTTCGGTGGTTTGGTCATGTAGAAAGAATGAATGAGGAAAGAGTGACAAAGAAAATTTATGTTGCAGAAGTGAATGGCAGAGTCGGAAAGGGACGTCCTAGGCGAAAATTTAACAACCAAATTGGCGATTTATTGAAAACGGGCCGAATTAGGAGCACCCTTAACCAACGAGCATGTATGCGTAGGTGTATGGATGTGAAGGAGGCGAGAGAGGTGTGTCAGGATCGTGCCAAATGGAAGTCTGTGGTCTCTGCCTACCCCTCTGGGTGACAGGTGTGAGTGTTTATGTATATGTATATAATATTCCTTTTAACCACTACTGGTAAGCTTGAAACGCTTGTGGTAGGAGTGGTTCACGACAGGAGTCAAATGGCGGATTCGAACCCACGAACTCTTGAGTTCGCGATCCGCGGCCTGCCATTAGACTACTGTCGCTTCAAAGTGTGTTAAAGTGTGTGTTAAAGTGTCTACAATGTTTATCAAATGAGTGACGACATATTCGAACACTTTGTGTTTTAAAACACACACACTTCCAAAAATCGATATTTGCAGTGAACTTATTCAACATGTTTATCTATTAGGTAATAATAATAATAATAGAACATCAGTATCGATGAGGTAGGTATTAAACAGTCAGTTTGCGAGGTGTTTATGCACGCTTGACCAAAGTACCTACTTAACAGCCTTTTGTCCGGTGTGAATAAGACACGCGCTTATAACGGTTGGGTCATGCCAGTCCTCATGCACATCTTTGGCATACTCAGGTGGACTCAGACTGAGCTTAACGCCCTGGATAGAAAAGTCCACACTACCATGACGTCCCATAGAATGCATCATCCGAGATCATCGATAGTGTGTACTGTACTGTACTTACCCCTCTATCCTTAGCCAAAGAGCAATGGCAGGACCCGACAGTAGATAGCATTTCCGATCGGGAGATCGTATGGAGAGAGAAGGAGCTCCACGGAAGGTTCTACAAGGCGCTGCATGAGATTTTCGTAGGTACAGTCGCCTCCTTCAACTAGCTACGTTTCGGTGACTTCTTCGGGGAAACCGCAGGTTTTGTCTGTGCAATAGAGGATCAGGTTTTTAAAACCAATAACTATTGGAGATATATCCTAAAGGGTGGCACCATCGACGTCTGTCGAGCTTGTCGCCATCCAGATGAGTCACTTAGGCATGTCATATCTGGTTGTTCGGCGCTTTCTAACTTTAAGTACTTGCACAGGCACAACCTAGTAGCCCTGGATTCTACACCAGGAGCTCGCTCTGAAATACGGTCTCGTGGATCGGAAACTGCCTTGTTATAAGTACTTGCCGGAAGGCGGGCTCGAAAATGACCGCGCCAGGTTTTACTAGGATCGTGCCATTATCACAGATAGGACTATTCTTGCGAATAAGCCTGATATTGAATTACCGCCCTAGGCTTTACTGGGATCGTGCCATCATCACAAACAGGACTATTCTTGCGAATAAGCCTGATAGTGTGCTAATGGACCGAGCACAGTCAAGGATATTTTTGATCGTATTACCATTCCATATGACGAGAACCCTGTGAAAGCCGAATCAGAAAAGAAAACTAAATAGCTGGACCTGGCTCACGAGGTGACCGACATGTGGGGTGGTCTGCCGACCGAAACTATTCCTGTAGTCGTCTCTGCGGGCTAATCCCGGTCAGCCTCTCGGGTCATCCGAGGCGACTGAGACCGATTCGGGCTCAAATGCAGAAAGCGGTGTTCCTCGATACCGCCTGCATTTTCTTTCCCACTAACCCTCGGCCGTTTGGTTTGCCTTGCCGATGGGGTTCCATTTGGTTGGGCTTTTACTTTTTTATGCATTTTTATGTATTTATTTTGTTTTATTGATATTTAAGTATATTTATCATTCTCATTCACAATTAAATATTTTTATGGAACCCAACCAATATATAGATATCCCAAAAAATAATAATAGTAAGTAATTATTATAAGCCCATTTAGTTAATGTTATAACAATTACTTACTAGAATAAATTATTATGATATCTACCTATCCTTACCATAGTTTTAGAATGTTACTTGCGAGATCTGCATAGTCTTCGTTGTAATTTCGTATCCTTTGGAACATGTACTCTGTGGCGGTAATCAAACAGTGTCAAATGTTTGTGCTTTCGGCGCAGCGGCGACGATTGTATGCGATATTAGTAGAAGCCACCGGCGCATGTATCTTGACCTTGTACTCTTGAATAGCTGCAAAATTTCTTTGACAAGTAAGTACCTAACCTTTGATGATGCCGACAACAAGAAACCGCGCACATATCAAAGTGCCGATTGTCAAAACTAGGGATGCACTCTTTTTTCTTTTAGTGGATATTTTCATTCCCTGTGTAAGTATGTTTATGGTACCTATTGTTCGTAAAGCGCATAAGTTCAATTTTCCAAATTTTTTTATATAATTTTTTGCGCCTCATAGAGTGCCTTAGCGTAAACCCGAACTCCTATACTCCCTGAAGCAACACTCAGTCCTAACTGTCTCGCAGGCTTAGTCTTGTTCTTGCTCAAATCTTGCACGGTCAGTCTTGCTCTTGGTCTTGCTAAAATTAGGCGGTCTTGGTCTTGGTCTTTAAAAGATGCAAGAAAAAGACCAAGACCACAAGATCAAGACCAAATTTGGGCCGCACTATCATTAAGTCTCGTGCTGTCTCTATCACTTTAATCAAGGTGACACCACGAGACTCAATGACATCATAAAATTGTATGTATTGAGAGTATCTGGCATAAGGCTCTTAGGTTTTATATAATAATATAAATAAAACGTTTAATATTGTTTTATTCGAGTTGGCTGAATTTTTTGATATACGATTGTTTTCTTTTAGTATCAATAAGCAACCTGGCCCGGCTTCGCCTCGACAGAGTCATTAATGTGGCGTTATTTAGATTCAAGATAATCAAAGACCGTTCATTGCATCTATTTTTAGATTAAAAAAAATCATCAAGTTTTTCGGATAAAATATAGCCTAGATTCTTACTGGCATAACTTCCAATCTGTTCATAAAGTAAGTATCATCACCACTAGTTCAGCTATTTTAAAGATTAGCTTGGCCAGACAGACAGACAGAATATATTATTTTAAAAAAATGGTCCTTTATGTTTGAACAGTATGTAAACAATCCCCTTGAGTTTAACAGAAAACGGTTATTTCTATAGCACAGACAGATAGTTTAATTTGTTTATTTGTTTAGATGTACGCCACAGGTAACAAAAGAAAAAATCCTTTGAAATATCATTATCTTAAACTGCCTCATTGGTCTAGCGATTGTAGTATTGCGACTGCTGATCACAAGGTCTTGGGTTCGAGTCCCAGTTCGGGCCAAAAACTCAATTATTGAGTTTTTCTGTCAAGAAATTCTTAGTAGCTGCCCGGAGTCGGGAAGTTGGCGGTGTCTCACCCCCGTGCCCCGGAAAGCACGTAAAGCTGTTGGTCCTGCGCCTAATCTCTCTCTGGTCGTGTCGGTTTACCGTCCCATCGATCGATTATGAGAGTGAAGGAATAGAGAGTGCACCTGTACTTGCGCATACACTTGGGCACTATAATCCTGTGTTGGCTAGCCTCCGTCGAGGCAGGCCGCCGTGGCCGAATTTCGGTCTGGAGGACATTATTATCTTAAACTACATTTAAATAACTTTCAGTAATGTCGGCATTTTAGATTAAATTGGAGGCGACATTATGTATAACGTTTTCTGCGGACATATGTCCTCCAGCCAAAAATTTAAATAGTAACTCTATGTGTAAAATTGTTCATTGTTAAAGACAGTACAAATTTTAAAATATTTCCATAAAATCTTAAGAAACAATAAATAAACTTCCCTGTTACGAGCATAGGTTTTCATTTTAAAATAAGCCATATGCATAGGCCAGGATTATAGCGCCCGAGTGTATGCGCAAGCACAGCACAGGTGCACTCTCTATTCCTTCACTCTCATAGTCCGGTGGCAGAGTAATTCGACATGACTGGAGAGATCAGGCGCAGGGCCAACGGCTTTACGTGCAGTTTTGGTTTCCGATTTCCGAGGCACAAGGGTAAGACATCACCAATTTCCTGACTCTGGGCTCTAACTGAGTATCTCTTGGTTAATCAAATTTATTCTGTACTTAGATCCTGGTGCCTTCACTAGAATAAGGAATAATAGTGAAGGCACCAGGAATCAAACTCAATTTTTCTACGACATTTAAAGGCCTTAAACATAGCAGTTTGTTAAAATTTGCAGTCAATGAATGTTGTTATTATAAATGGTAGTGTCTAGAACATTTTTCATTAAATGATTAAATAGTTAATTCCTTTTTGTATACAAGTGGGAATATACAAATGCCTACCTCATCTGCTCATAGTGCTTCGCTGCTGTTTGTCGAACAGCTTCAACGAGAGACTACTGCTATAAAAATAAGCTGTAAGAAAATCGACTCCACGCTTACCAGCGGTACGTTGTAATAATAATATAATGCTTTTTTCTGTGAACACACTCGATGTCATATCATTTAAGCGGTACAGCCACGCTGCAGCTATATTATAGTTGTAGCACGAATGGGTCGGCTCGACCGGGGCAGGACCACGCTCTCACTTAATACCAGCGTAAAAGAGCAGCATAACGATGCTGTGTTTCGTATGGTGAGTGTAGAGAACCGGAGACCATTTTTACTGAAATCGAGACATTCCATCTTAGTCCTCACGGGTGACAACGCATTTGCATTTTGATTCTTAATCGAGGTTAAATGTGGGTGTTTATGGCCCACAGCATCCATTACCATCAGGTGGACTGTGGGTTCATTTATCACCCAATGCTATAAAAAAATTGCCCTTAGAATGACTGTCAGAGAATGGTTTTAGCATTAAGTCCGTCTTTTGTTCCTATACATTGTGTAAAGAATAAATACATAAATATCCTTTTCAAGCGGTGTACGCCCGAGGCACTGTGTATGTTCTTGGACAGGCGTGTTTCCAACGGTGTAATTAAAATATTTACTGTTGTGATATAATGTAAAATTACTGCTGAATTTACTTAAAGATTGTAAAATACCGTCATGAGGGAAAATAAAAATTGAAATTCATTTTTCTTATAGAATAACGGTGACAAGAGTACAGTCTACCTGATGATAGTAAGTGGATGCTGTGGTCTATTAACATCTACATTTATCCTCGATTAAGAATCTAAATACAGATGCGTTGTCACCTCTGTGGATTAAGATGGAATGCCTCATTTCTGGTAAAAACAAACTCTGGTTCTCTACACTCAGTATACGAAACACATTAACATTAAGCTGACCCATCTATTCTATAACCATAAAACAACTGCATGGCTCTACCAGGTTAAAGCCATTGATTAATGTTAACAAATCTTGACGTATAATTATCTTAATTACGAATCGTGGTCTCTAGACACGATCTGAGTGCAGCGCCTGGTGATCGACTTAACTAGAACACACTTGTCACCAGTCTGCTGACTGTAATGAGAGTAAGCCGTGGTATCATGTGGCTTCAGTAAATAGGAAAATGAGCGCCGCTATGTAGGACGCGGGGCACGCTCGCTACTCGCTGGGAAATTTACAAGAGAGCTTGTCGTGAGAAGTGTGCTGCTCTCATTTTTTGCCCGGCCTTGGTCTATTTTTACCCGAATGCACAAGAGGAGGTTAATTTTTTCGAATGTATATATGTATGTATGTTTGCACATATGAATATGTATGTCTATGTCTGTGGAACGCTCCGTAGCTAAAACTGGCTTAATTGTGGAAGTGACATAGGGTATACATTTTTCTCTTTTCATTAAGTTTTCTTATTATTTTGAACTGTCCCCAGGAAGATGCTGCCTGTTTCATTTTCCTGTGCCAAATCTTACAATACCCACGGAATGATATGGGATAGTAGACTCTCTTAAGCCTCTAATTGTATGGAAAACTCGCTTTTGACTCATCATCATCATCATTACAGCCCTTCACAAGTCCACTGCTGAACATAGGCCTCCCCCAAGCAATGCCACAAAGCACGGTCCTGAGCCACCTGCATTCATCGACTTCCTGCTTTCCTGCTGTCTTACCAGGTCGTCACTCCATCTAGTGGGGGGTCGCCCTACACTACGCCTACCGGTACGAAGCTGCCACTCGAGAACCTTTCTTCCCCATCGGTTATCGGTTCTTCGAGCTATATGGCCGGCCCATTGCCACTTCAGCTTACTAATCCGTTGGGCTATGTCGGTTACTCTGGTTTTACTGCGGATATCCTCATTTCTAAATCTATCACGCAGAGAAACTCCGAGCATAGCCCTCTCCATAGCTCGCTGAGCGAACTTGAGCGTCCTTATACGGCCAACAGTAAAGGACCACGTCTCTGATCCATAAGTCATCACTGGAAACACCCACTGGTTGTACACTTTAGTTTTCAGAGATTGAGGTATACCTGACGAGAAGATGTGTCGTAATTTCCCGAACGCTGCCCAGCCGAGTTGTATCCGTCGATTGACCTCTCGGTCGAAGTTGGACTTACCTAGTCGGACTATTTGTCCCAGGTAAACGTACTCGTCAACAACTTCGAGCATAGTGCTCCCAACAACTACCGGCATAGGTGTGACATGGACATTAAACATGATCTTCGTTTTGTCCATGTTCATCTTAAGACCTATCCGTTGGGAGACACCATTGAAGTCATTGAGCATAGTGCTAAGGTCCTCCAGGGATTCTGCCATAAGAACTATATCATCGGCAAATCGAAGGTGAGTGATGTACTCGCCATTGATGTTAATACCGTTTACTTTCCAGTCCAGTAGCTTGAAAACGTCTTCCAACGCAGCGGTGAAGAGTTTCGGGGATATAACGTCACCCTGTCTTACACCTCTCTGCAGTTGGATAGGATTCGAACTCTGGTTCTGTACTCGGATAGCCATCGTAGCCCTACTGTACAAACACTTCAGCACTTCGAAATACCGACAGTCAACTTGGCACCGCTGAAGGGACTGTACCGCCCAAATTTCGACGGAATCAAAGGCTTTCTCATAGTCCACATACGCCAGGCAAAGTGGCAGATTGTACTCTTCGGTCTTCTGTACAATCTGCCGCAGGGTGTGTATGTGGTCTATGGTACTGAAGCCTTTTCGGAAACCGCCTTGTTCGGGAGGCTGGAAGTCGTCGAGTCTGCGTGCGAGACGATTCGTAATGACTCTCGAAAACAGCACGTAGACGCGGCTCAGAAGGGAAATCGGTCTGTAGTTCTTCAAGAAAGCGTTGTCGCCTTTCTTAAAGAACAAGACCACTGCGCTTCTGCTCCACGCCTCCGGAGTAGTGCCACCATGGAGGACGGAATTGAAGAGCTTCTGAAGGACTTCAAGTACCGGTGTTCCACCTGCTTTCAGAAGCTCCGCTGTAATTCCGTCCTCGCCCCATTGCCGTTTTTAAGGTGGTAGAGAGCCATTCTAATCTCGCTCAGACTGACGTCCGGGATATCATCGGAATAGTGTCGGATAAGACTTGCTCTTGGATCGTTACTCACACTTACGTGTGGCTCCAACGATGATGTGTACAGCTGCCCATAGAATCTCTCAATCTCACTTAGAATCTCAGGTGTCCCGGAAACGATGTTGCCCCACTCAGTCTTCAGCTTTGACAGTTGGCTCTTTCTGGCAGACAGATCTCTGGCAAAGACTTTGGAGCCCTGGTTTCGCTCGATCGCTTCTTGTTGTGTAAGTCTAAGTTGCGTAAGTCTCGCCGCATGCATTTGGAGATCTGTCTGTTCAGTTGCCTGTATGTGGTCAAATCTGTTGACGATTGCAGCCTCATCTCCCGTCTAACAGCCATGAGATTAAGAGTGTGATCGGAGAGTTTTTATGTTCTTTTGCGGCGGGTCTTGCAGAACTTAGCTCCAACCACATGGACAGTTTCCACGAGCTTGTCATTCATATCGTCCACTGCATTGCAATCTTCTAGGCACTGAAAGCGGTTACGTAACTCGAGCTGAAAAGTCTCAGGATTCTGGATCAGAGCACTAGGGGCACGGAGCGTTGACCTCATTAGACGAGACCTCTCCAACTTAACGTTAAGGTTCAGTGTGCCTCTAACCATTCGGTGATCGCTGCCGGTTTTCACCCTTCACGATTGCGATCACTGAGACATCACTGAACAGTTGGCGTCTGGTCGTCGTTTTGACTATACACCTCTAATTTCTTTATTAAATTGCAACATCTACAAAATTGTGAAAATCTGTGAAAATTAATTTGGTGGAGCTGATTTGTTGACAGAAACAGAACATAGAACGATTCTTACTTCACGTGCTAAAGAGACGAATGTATGGATGATGGTTAAAAATTAAAACAAAACAAAAACACCTTTTACGAGCTCTATTTTCTGGTAGGTATGGTGTTTCCCGCACAATAGCTACTCTTAAAGCTACAAGTTTGAAAATTGAAAGGTGATATTAATAAAGTCTGCCACTTTGTACCGGAGCCACACGTCAGTATCTTCCTTACTCCATAACCTTCTTAGCAATGGTAGGAATTTTAATAACACTTGATAACCTAACCACTTCGCCTGCCTCAGTTGCCGGATACTGGAAATTTTGAGACTTTTTTATGTATATTTTGAAATGGAATACATATAGGTATAGACATTTTGTTTAAACAGCATGGTACACTGCGTGCAGTTGAACCTTTTCCTCTACACACTTGTGCCAAGAGATGTGGTAAAAATATTCATAACTTTGACAATCATTTTATAAAGTCAAACTTCATTTAGAACGTAACAAAATTATCTAGTATTAGTTGGGAAAAACAAACAAATTAATAAAAAAGTAAAATTGTTACCGAGATACCTATAATTAAAAAGAGAAAAAAAATAACTGATTTCTGGATCACGACAACAGCGCCACCTATAGGGTCTAAATCATCCACTCAAACACATAGACACACACAGTCAAAGACAAGATTTAAAGTATATAAGAAGTATAAAGAATATATAAAGAAGAGACAAGATATAAAGCCTCATGTGAAATCTTATTTGTCATTGAAGAGCTCGCTTTAATAGAAATATAATAGAAATAGTAATATAATAATTTAATAGAAATATATAAGAAATATAAACATGTTGCGACGGTCGTCCTCTTGAATGCTCCATGTTGAAAAATTAACTTTATTCTATTAAAACAAAATGTCTCGAACAAGATGTCAGTGACACCGATACGTGTGGCTGGCCCTTAACCGCAAGTAATGGAAATAGAAGACGGGCTTTCACACATGCTACACAACATAGCCACAAATTAACTTACATGTCATTTAATGTTTGTTCCGGTGTAAACAAATTCAATTCAAATAGTAATGCTTAGTGACAGCGAAGTATAAAATATCATTTATTTTGCACTGAGAGTAGAAATGCACGTAGTAGAGCCAAAAGTATGGCTTATATGTACGAATAGAAAAATAGCAGCATAATATAGCTGTGATTCGCGTATTGTTAGTGTAGAGAACTGGAGACAATTTATCCTGTAAACGAGGCATTCTATCTCACTCCTCAGTGGTGACAACACACCTGCATTTTTATTATTAATCGAGGTTAGACGCATATGTCTATAGGCCACAGACTATGTAATCTCATGATGACTATGTGATCTATTATAAAAATAGATATTATTATATACGATATAATAGTTAGAAGACATAATAAAATCTTGTAATGAAATTACATTATTCACACTCATGAATCGCCGAGTTTTTATTTTGTGCCACAAGCAGCTACCGTATCTTAGTGAAGTGGATGGCGCCAGCCTGACAGGCCCTCCGATGCGACGCATTCAGGCGTCCATTGCCTTCTACAATGTCTCTTAACAATAAAATTTTATTTAACCATTGTTGAACCAGCCGCATTCAACGGGCTGTAATATCTGTTAAGCGATCATCATCGCTTACAGTATTTAAAGAAATAGTAACTTCAAAAGTTAAGGCTCTAATTATATCATGTTCTTTGCCTTAAAAATGATAAACAAATAACGTTACGCATTCTAATATAATAGCGATTCAGAAACTAGAATATGTAGTATTTGTATGTGTATATGTGATCTGATGATGGTTAAAAATATTACTTAGCGTTTATAAGTATAACAAGATGCGTAACGGTATTCATAGTAAGCAAAGTATCTGGGTAATCTCCTAGTATCAAAATGGAGATTTTTGACTACCTTGTTGGTCTAGTGGTCGTATATGCAACTTCTGGTCACGAGGTTCGAATCATCGAGGTACGGGCTCTAATTCCGGGTCAGGCGAAAATCATTTTTTTTTATAGGAAAAGGGTGACAAGCGTGTGTGCTCGCTTGTCACTCTTTTTTTTCCTATAAAAAATCCACCTGATAGTAAGTGGTTGCTGCGGCCCATAGACATCTATCCTCGTTTGCGAATCAAAATGCAGATGCGTTGTCGGCCTTGAGGACTAAGATGGAATGCCTCTTTTCCAGTAAAAAGGGTCTCCGGTTCTCTACACTCACCATACGAAACACAGCAGAATTAAGCTGCTATTTGACGCTGGTATTCTGTGAGAGCGTGGTCCTTCCCCGGTCGAGCCGACCCATTCGTGCTACAACTATACATCTAATATAACTGCAGCATGGCTCTACCACGTACAAAAATTTGTTGAGTTTTTCTTTAAGAAATTCTTAATTGTAGCCTTTAGTCCTAAAAATTGAGGATTTTTTTATCCTCCGCCTGATCTCACTCCAGTTATGCATAATTGCCCACAAAATAAGGAAATCGAGAGTGAACCTGTACTTGGAACCACACTCGTGCATTTTAATCCTGTGCTTATTTCCATTGAAACTGAGTGTCGTGACCAAAATTCAGTCTGGAGTATATTACATTATCACAAGTGGCTCTATTTGCTTCGAATTTGTACTTACTTTTACCATTTATTTTTTACGCCTGTTTACATTCTTGATATAGCCGGTTTATTGCAAATGGAGTCCCCGCGAAGAGGCTCTAAATTAATCGTTGACTAATAATTAATTTTACTGATCTTTGCAATAATTCGATTTGTGATTAAAGGATACCCGCGTGGTTTATCATGTAAATCAGAATAAGGTTTCATTAGTTTTAATGAAAGTTACAGAAATTTATATAAACTCAGATGCTTGTATAGATCAACATGATATGCTAAGAGCACAGGTAACAGTCACTATGGTTCAAACGTTGCTCGTTAAACTGAATAATAATTGTGTGATAAACGCATGGAAAATTCATCATCATTACTGGTATCGCCTGTGGTCGAAATTTGACAAAAAAGTGGAAAATAACGCTTATTATTTCTTCGCTTCATTTTTTGTAATGTTTTTCGTGCAGGGAAGGCAAAGGGATAATAGCTCATACAGCCGAACGTGAACGTAAACAACCAAAGGTGATCAAAATGTTCTCATTAGATTAGTATGACAAAGGGACACGAGTTTTAGAAAAAAAAATACATATGTGTTTAATAAAAATAGATACAAAGTAACCGAATTAATGTTCCATTGTACTAATTATGACATGAACATCAAGAATGTTGTCAACTTCCTTTTTTAATGTTATAACTCAACAATTACGTGTACGAGTCAAGCTGCAACTATATTTTAGTTGTAGCACGAATGGGTGAGCTCAACCCGGGAAGGGCCACGCTATCACAGAAAATTGGGTGCCTCATAGTATTTGTTATGGTGAATGTAGAGAACCGTAGACTCTTTTTACTGGATATGAGACATTTCATCTTAGTCCTCAAGGGTGACAATGCATTTTTGCATATTGATTCATAATTAAGGATAATGTATAATTAAGGATATATAAAGGATAATAATTAAGGATATAATTAAGGATAATAATTAAAGATAATAAATAATAAAAGTAGATGGCCACATCTTCCACTTACCATCAGATGGGGTGTGTCTTATGTATTTTTCAGATCAACAAAAAAAAGTAAATCAAGTGCGCCATTTTATTTTTATTATATATATATATATATATATATATATATATATATATATATATATTATATGCATTACCAGTTCGTGAAATTTTAGAGGAAATATTCACATGGGAGTACAGTCTAACTGATAGTAAATGCAGGTACGCTGTGTCCTTGAAGGACTACACTGCAGCGTGACTTCACCACGTAAAAAACAACTTTACGTTCGCTCACTGTCTTGTGCTAACCTGCGTGATGCTCAAGTTATATATGTCAGTGGAAGCATTTTGTATTTTTGCTTACAACAAGGGAACAGAAAAGATATTTTAATATAAAAGGGAAAGAATTCAATACGCAAGCAACCAGTCGCACAATTAAACTCGTCAATTACAATTTTAAATGCCAAGTGATCGCCGGTGAAGAATAACATTGTAAGTAAACTAGCATGCCTGATTGTATTAAAAAAAAGAAGAACTAAAAATTTCTTAGTCATATTAAGGCAACCAACACAGATTGAGGAAGCAGACATTTCCTTACCCTAAACCATTTTTAAAATGGAGAAGGCTTTTATGTCGTACTGTACTTTTATGTCACTTGACGCATTCTTGCATATTTGCTTCCAGCATTTTTCTTTCAATCTAAAAAGTTGAGGCTTTAAATTTCTACACCCACTGTTTATTTAATGCTAACAACTTTTAAGAAATATTACAAAAGTTTAACATCAACACTTGGACCACAGTCGGATGCAGGTGCCGTCTTACATAGAACAATAAACAAGATTGTGCTAATAAAACTGAGATAAGATGTGCCGCGATTGCAGCCCTGGTGTCGCCTTTCACAAGGTAGGGGGAGGAGGGACGACACGGTTCGTTCGTTCTGTTACCTAATGGTCTTCAAGTACCAGGCTTACGTATCGATCTCATAAGATAGAATAGAATACGTTTTATTCAATATAGATTACAGGTAATTCTTATCGATAGTAATTTTTTTACATTTACCTCTGGTTCGAAAAAATTCTGTGTCCTGGGCAGAACCAGCAAGAAATCTAGCGGTAGTTTTTCAGAGTGAAATTATACAATAAAACACAAGTTGTAAAAACTTCTTACAAAACTTATTTAAGAAAAGCCACCACCCCATTCCCAGGGATTATAGTCAACCATGTATTCATTTATATTAGAATTATTCAGTTTTTGTTTAATAAAATTAAAAACAATTATTAAACAGTTTTTGTTTAATAAAATTAAAAAAACTTATTAAACAGTTTTTGTTTAATAAAATAATTAAACTTAGTAATAGAAATACCTTGTGTGCTATTTTAAATAAGAATACAATCAGATTTCGAAAATTCAGTGCGATTTACTAGAAATTTTCTTTCTCACAAAACTTCCTTATGGATTCGACTACCACCAGCGTTTTTCCGGATCGATACGAATTAGAGACCTTCTAGAAAAGAGCCTACATACTCTTTTTTAAAAGGCCGGCAATGCATCTGCCATTCCCCTAGTGTTGCAGTTGTTCGTGGACGGCGACACTTACAACTTACCATTTCACGTGGTAGTGCCATGTGCTACGTTATGGTTGTAGTAGGAGTGGGTCGGCTCAGCCGGGGAAGAACTATAGAATACTAGTGTAAAATAGCACTTCAATGGTGTGTTTCATATGGTTAGTGTAGAGCACCTAAGAACCTTTTTACTGGATACGAGGCATTCGATTTACTTGATTTAATTAGATTTAGTTGAACAAAAACATTTCAAAGGAAAATTAACATGGCGTTGAACGCTCAATAAACATGAGGTTGGCGGAGTCGACAAAACTCGCTGTGGCTTTGTCGCCCGCTCCGCGCCGCGCACGTACCGTTTTGTTTACTTTGTCTCCAAATCCAAATTTAGACATGAGAATGTACTTAGTCCTTTATTTTGCTATTTTGTAAAGAGATTATACAATAGGTTGCAAACCATACTTCGTAAAATATGATCTGATAACTTTAATATCTAAATATATTAGACATAATATGTTACATTAAAAAACCAAAGTATTTTTCTAAAATAAAAGAAACACATAATAGCAATAAAGAGCAACTTTTCTTAATTTCATCCAGAATTAAAATGCTAATTTGCAGCCCATACTATATGGCAGTTAATTTTTTTAACAAATTACCTTAAAAAAATGCTTTCATTCAATAAGTAATTAAAAAAAAA
The DNA here is from genome assembly GCA_907164705.1 of Parnassius apollo. Taxonomy (NCBI): domain Eukaryota; kingdom Metazoa; phylum Arthropoda; class Insecta; order Lepidoptera; family Papilionidae; genus Parnassius; species Parnassius apollo. The sequence goes on along the minus strand of CAJQZP010000620.1, from coordinate 529,415 downwards.
TCAATACAAATCTGTTTTTACAATTGAAGAATATTTACAAATTAAACTACTCTTCAATGATTTCTATTACTTATTATCTATGTATTCTTTTTTTTCAATTATTATTTATTACGTAATTTATTTATTTTTTATCATTTTGATTAATTGTTTAATTATAATTATCAATTTTATTCAGTATCGTTATGTAAGTCACGGACTTAATATGGTAATACCCGAAAAGGGTGGTTAAGTTGTAAAGTACATCATATTTTAAATTGACGCCAAATGTTAACTTATAATACTCACAAAAAATATTATGACCTAAAATTTGAATTTGAAATATTACGTAAAGTACAAGTTCTTCTTAGTTACTTCGAAGCGAGCAACAAGTGTTCTTTCGGAACCGATCCCATTAAAATTGATAATTGTGATTTAAAGTTAATTTACCGTGTCCTCGGTAATTATAATAATAATAATAATTTATTTATTCAAGTAAATATGACTCATAATTTGTTATACGTGTCATTTTCCCACCATTCCACCCGATTTGGCATGACAATGGCACATGTATAAGCAGTCCCGTCTGATCATTTTCAAGATAATATTGTTGACACACTACAAAAGCGAGGCAACCCCAGCAGCAACCCTAAAAGCGTTGTTGTATTGTACTCAGAGGTAAAGGTTACAGCCTATATACGTCCCACTGCTGGGCACAAGCCTCCCCTCATTTCTGAGAGGGTTTTAGAGCAAGGAAGTGTCCGTCGCGTTGCCCCAATGCGTGTTGGCGAACTTCACATGTCTTCGAAATATTTTTTTCTTATTCCTCCGACATGCAGGTTTCCTCACGATGTTTTTCTTCACCGCCGAGCACGTGGTAAATCAGCACTTAAAATTGCAATTAACAATTTCATTGGTGCCGGCGGGGATCGAACCCGGGTTACTCGCGTTCTGTTATATTTACAGCGATTTTATGATGTATATCTAGCCCACAGACTGCACGTGTAAAATGACGTACAGAAAGCTCTGAATAGGGTTATTTTTACTTCCATTGAACATCGTGAAACCTACGGGCCACCAATTTCGCTTTTACTGACGACGCTTTCTATTCCTTCCCTTTGTCATCATGATCCTTGAGATAGAGAGTCAGAATGTGACCTAGGTATTTAAATTTAACACTCTTCGTAAAATATTATTATTCAGGGAAATAGGTAATAAACTATGTTGTTTGATAAATCATGTAGCATTCCGCGCTGTCGTCGCGCCGCAAGCGAAACACACCGAATTCTAAATCACGCTATCAAAATTCCGAATCATAAACAGTATATATACAACATCTCTGAACTATCACACGGAGTGTTAGCCGCTCCCCGGGCAGAACACCTTGCCCGGCGGGAGATCTCCCCTTTTCCTACCACGGTCACAGTGGTGACCACCCGACGTGATCTGAACACGCAACCAACAACCTTCGGGAACTTTAAGCTTCACCATCGTCGTAGAATACCCAAACCATTCGCTCCCGAGCAGATATCGTCTGCAGTCTTCATATCCTGCAAGCCATCTAGCTTTACAAGGTCCATCGCAGCACTGGAATAATAATGCTTCCTGTTCCTTCAAGCTACTCTCTGCGCTATACAGTGTTCGGCACGGCTCTGAGCCTTACTGCTCGCCTCTGCTTCACGACATTCTCGCAGATTACTTGCCTTCTTCTCGACTCACCGCAGACTACAAGGTAATCCACTGGTACTTGCACATTCGTCGGCAATGAGGCTGTACTATCGATCTCCGGTCTGAGCAGGGGGTGATGTGGCGGCGCTGTCGTCGCGCCGCAAGCTAAACACACCGAAGCCTAAATCACGCTATCAAAATTTCGAATCATAAACAGTTTATATAGAACATCTCCGAACTGTCACGCAGAGTGTTGGCCGCTCCCCGGGCAAAATACCTTGCCCGGTGGGAGATCGCCACTTTTCCTTCCACAGCCACATCTTTTTCATAGTAAGAGGAAATATTTTAAGGAAGCCTGCATCTATGGGCAATTCAAAATATATTTCTAGGTCGTCGTATCAACATTGCCCAACTGTAGAATATATATCAACGAAATGTAAACGACGGCATAAAGTTATTATGGTGAGTTATTTTATGTATTGAACCCTCCATACAAACAAACGAGACGAGAGTCAAAAAAAAGAAAATGTACTTATATTTTACATGGTTCGTAAAAGCTAACTGTTCGATTGCCCAAAATATTTGGAGAACCACGGGTTTATATCTTAAATTTTTTTTATAGAATAAGAGTGACAAACGAGCACACAGCCCACCTGATGTTAAGTAGATGCTGTGACCCATAGACATCTACATTTATCCTGTGCGATATAGCGATGCGGTAGAAGCTAACTACGAATAAATTTCTTATCAGTTTCGCGGATAACGCTAATGTCCGCGCAGACGGTCGCGCTTAGAGCTATCACTCATAATAGGGTCCCCATCGTATACCGTGACTGAACCAGGACGTTTTTGAAGCAATTAAAAACAAAATATTACTTCCTGGACCATAACAATAGGGACATGTCTAGGTCTAGAAGTTTTCTTATTCGCACAATTTCTTTGTGACATTGTCTACCACCAGCGGTTTTTTCGGACCAATACCACTTAAGGACCTTTAAAAAAATAGTATACTCTTTTTGCAAAGCCTGCTAAAGCACTTGCTATTTCCTTGGTGTTGCAGTTGTTCGGCGGCGGGAGTCACTTACGAGTACAACCAGGTGAGCTGCGTGCTCGTTTACCCACTCTTCTGTGAAGTGTATCTAACAATACAGTACCAGACGCACCTAACTACGCTGCACTCGGGCGCCTATTTGGATATTTTACATCAAACCACAGAATATAAAAGATTACGTTATTCCGTCATCTGTTGGAGGCCACGAGAACTTTGTGGCATTTTCCACAACCACTTTACTATCACCTAAAGGAAGAAATGAGGTAATGAATTTTCACACCGCAAGGGATTAAGTAAGAACATTATTCTTATTCACTTGTAGATGCCTCATTTAGAGTCGAAACACGTGTCGTATTACAAACAGCGGTGTGTCTTTCCATTGTAGTGACGTTGGAAGTAGTGGTATTGAGATTAGTGGTGACGGAGATAGTGCACACAATTGAAGGAGGTGGTCTTCAAACTAGGTAAAACACATTGTTTATTTTATTACGTGAATCTTAGTAAGATTGGGAATTCGAAGTATGTTACGTACATACTGTGAATCCTAAAGTGCTGAAGTAAAACGGCTCCGTGGCGCAGTGGCTTAGCAATGAGTTACAGCGCTAAGGGCCGCGGTTTCGAATCCCGCACGGAACAAGTATTTGTATGGCTTACAAGAAATTGTTCCGGGTCTGGATGTTTGTCCTTGTGAAATTTATGTTTGTAAACTGCCCCCACGATACAGGAGAAACTCCTAGTGTGGAGGAAACGCTTTAAAAAAACGGATCCTGTTGATGCCCCTCCTATTGATGGACTAGAGGATGGATTAGAGGCACTATGGAGGGAATATTCAACACGCTTGGCAGGCGGTTAGCAACCACAGTTATTTATTATTTATAGTTCATGTAGGAAAGTTGCTGCAGCGCATCTCCTGTTTCAATTTGCCTCTGTTGTATGTTCCGACATCCACGAGACGCTATGGGCTACTGAACTCTCTCACGCCTACACGGCGAGAACAGCACATCGAAAGTTACAATTAAGTAAGGTTTTATGTCGTTGCTAGACAGGACGGCATCAACACGACAGGTTTAAGTGCGTTAAGAATAGAGACTCATCCGTACATATATCAGATACATGGTAAATCTTATGAGGTGACTTAATACACTGACTGATTGGAAATCTGCTTTTAATGCATCAAGCCGTGGCCTGCGTGCCTCTCGTTATCCGACCGCCTCTGAATTTTAATGAAATCCGCCGCCGACGTTTGCAATAAATTTGATCAAATGGAGACGTCCCTCGTGCGGGCGATAATTGTGTAATTAACCGTTTCGATGTAAGATTTAGGCACTCCATTTTGGTTCATTTAGATTTTGCATCTGGTTTTGAGTTATAATGATTATTAAGTAGATACAATTACTTCTGATTTCGCGGGACTGTAACTAATAATAAGCATATTATCTGTACAGATAAATAAATTTGAAGTGTTTGTAATGTCAAAATAACAGCTTTTTACTAAATGCATACATAGAAAGTATCTACGGTACTTATAACAAAAAAACAATTTTAAAATATTTGTTAGTCCGTGTTTTTGTTTTGGTTAATCTCTGAAACGACTGGACCCATTTTAACTTTATTTTCACTGGCTGATAGCGAATGTTATTATAAATACCTTACGCTACTTTTGTTTTAGAAAAAGAATTAGAGTTCCGTGCAAAAAAATATAAGCCATGAAATCCAATCGAAATACATTGTATGCGTGTCGCGTGCGTCGCGTGTTAAAATAAGTTAAGTTAAGTTAAACGAGATAAAGTCAGTAAAATTAGTTTTATTCAATAATTACCATAATATTATTATTAGTAGTAGGCCAATGAGAAATTGATTTATTTGGCACAATCATTTTTTTAAAATAAATCAATTTCTGTTTAATTGCTTTTCAAACCACTCTTATAAGTATATCTTGGAAATGAAATAAAAAAGAATTTTTATGCACTAATTCAATTAATTAAGGTATTATATAATATACGTTGTGTTAAGCAATTGTCCCAGTCAGTTTATAACGTGGTAAAACCATGCCTTAACTACATTTGGTTATGCACGGTTATGGCACGAATAGGTCAGCTTGACCGACATGGAAGGACCACGATATCATAGAATACCAGCATGTTTCGTATGGTGAGTGCAAAGATTCAAAAAACCTTTTTAATGTAAATGAGGCATTTCCTCTTAGTCCTCAAGGGTAACAACGCACCTGCATTTTGATTCTTAACCGACTACTAGGATAGATATAGATATCCATGCGCCACAGCATCCACTTATCACAAGTTGGTATGTGTGTTTATCACCCTTATTCTAAAAAAAATTCTCTTTTGTCAAATTAAATAAATGAGAAAATTGCTTTTATTATACACTAATTAATTAATTAAGGTATTATATTATATGCTATGTGATTTTCATTTTATATATATTAAATTGGAAGAAAACAATCGTTGTAAAATTTCTTTTTCCTTTTTTTAAAAACGTTAACTCCACACTAGGATCTTCTCCTGTAATTGCCTGGCAATTTACATACATAAATTTCACAAGGACAAATATTCAGACCCAGAACAGTTATTTATAGACCATACGAATACTTATTACGTGCGGGATTCGAAACCGCGGCCGCAACTCATTGCCAAACCATTGCGCCACGGAGCAAAAGGGAAGTTAAACTTTATAAGTAAGTAATACACAGTAAAATAACAAACAAATTGAAGCAAGCCATTATCACTGAATACCGGCTCAAACATCCACACAGCAATATCCCAAAATTAGCTTTTTGTGGGTCCTTATTGCGTAACTACGTTCAATTAAGAGTGATAAAATGCAATGCTAAGAATAACTTGAATCCAAAAGCTTTTGGCTTTTGGCTGGAATGCATAAGACCAATCCTCGTCCCTTACATATGATAAATCGTTTAGGAAGGGTAACATGTAGGAAAAGGCTAACTCAGTACTGAGCCCATTTACTTTTTTAATGCAACGCCTGTGCCTTTTGCCACGTTTTTGATTAACTCGCTTTCTTGTACAGATTGTTCATAAAAATTGTTTTTGTGAATTATAAATACCTAATAATAATAATAATGTCCTCCGGGCTGAATTTCAATGACGGCGACCATTTATGGAAAGGATTGTAGTGCTCGAGTTTGTGCACAAGCAAAGGTGAACTCTATTCCCTGTGTACTTATTAGTTATGTTTGTCGCGTCGAAATCAACCGAATTATTCAACATTTAAAGAATTTTTATTTGTGTTTAATTAAGCTGGTTATAAAAGTGACTAAAATGTGTTTCCTAAAATTGTTTATTCTTTTGTTTATCGAGCCGATAAAGTCCATTGGGACTCCGAGGGAGAGTGGTTACAACCAATATACATCCCGCCGCTAAGTACAAACACCCGCTTGTTTTAGAAAGGGTTATTGAGCAATTAGTCCAGCTCCAGTGCGCGTAGATAGACTTATTAGGAAGAGTATTTAAGAAAATTGGGAGAAAGCCACGTCAAATATGCGAAAACAAAAAATAACCTAGCTGATTAAGAAACTGCGAAGAAAAATCCATTTCCAACGAGAGGACATCTACAAATCAGGTAAAGTGTAACTAATAATAATAGAAGAGTAGTAAATGTCAATAGTAGCATAATAACAGGCTGTGAAGCATTCTATCTCAGTCCGCAGAAATCACAACGCACCCTGCTTGAATCCTTTTATCGATTGAAGAATTTAATTTTAACGAGTGCGCAATTTGACAAACTTTATTATCTTCAAGTGTATGAATAAAATATATGTTGTATTCGGCGTGAGAACGGACTGCGCCGAGCAATAACACTCATTTATTACTACTATATTACAGCAAAAGATTATACCTTGTCTAGTTAATTTATTTATTTTTAAACAAACATTCGCATTACGCCGAAGTGAGTAGGCGGACTCTGGCAACACCGATAATCAATTACATTTATTAAGCACAACATTAATGTAATCCATCGAGACATTCTTTACATCGCGGAGCGTTAATAGTAAATAATTAAATGCTTGAACTGAAGCTCGTAAATTTTTTTAATTAGCTCACAGCTATAGTAGCATCAATTCTCGATCTCTCCATTTCTTTTACGCTTTTCACAAAGTTTCACTCTCATTATAAAAGAAATATATGTTTACACAAGTTTTCGCAGTTTTGTAATACGATACAATTAGGAACGCCATGTTTTCTTTATAAACCTTGAGTGACAAGCTTACAGTCCACCTGATGGTAAGTGGCTGCTGTAGCCCGTGGACACCTGCAGACGACTTCAAACAAAGAAGGCTAAAGATGCTGTGAGGACTTGGATGAAATATCTCACAGCTGGTGATCATACCGTCTCTTATAGCTTTGAGATTGGAAGATAGGCGTGCATGCGCTGCCCCTGGTGAAGAGAGATCGGTGCCTAAACAGACAAACTTCTAAGTAGAAAACGTGTTGATTATAACCAAGGATAAAATCCGTTAAGGCGTTTTTGCAGGAACTTTTATTGTTTATTAAATAGCTAAGCCGTAGTAGCTCAGATGAATAACACTCGCTGTAAATTTCACAGTACGCGAGTAAACCGGGTTCGATCTCTGTCGGCACCAATGAAATTTTTAATTGTTGATATACCACGTGCTCGGCGTTGAAGGAAAACATCGTGAGGAAACCTGCATGTTTGAGAAATAAAAAAATATATATATTTCGAAGACATGTGAAGTTTGTTAACACGCATTGGGGCAGTGCGGCGGCCACTTCCTTGACCTAAAACCCTCTCAAAAATGAGGGGAGGCCTGTGCCCAGCAATGGGACGTATATAGGCTATAACTTAACATAATGGTTTGACCTAGACTTCCATAAGTAAAAGTAGTACGATTTTATGTATTAAATATCTGCGCATGTGAACCATTAGTAGAAAAGATGATGATGAGATCATGTTGACGTGAACCTCAAAATAATTAAGAGATACTGCCGCCATCGACTGTCTGCTGGCTCGAGCTGCCGTCGAAATCTCATCAAAACTTATTTATTTATATGGATCTCCAAAAGTTGTACATATTAACTCTTAACACATGCCTATTACAAATTACTATATACTGACTGCCTCGTTGGTCTAGTGGTTGTAGTAGTGCAACTGCTGATCATGAGGTCCTGGGTTCAAATCCCGGGTCGGGCCAAAAAATCTATTATTGAGTTTTTCTGTCAAGAAATTCTCAGTAGCCGCCCGGAATCAGGAAGTTGGCGGTGTCTCACTCCCGTGCCTCGGAAAGCACGTAAAGCCGTTGGTCCTGCGCCTGGTCTCTCTCCGGTCGTGTTGGTTTACCGTCCCATCGGATTACGAGAGTGAGGAAATAGAGAGTGCCCCTGTGCTTGCGCTACACTTGTGCACTATACCCTGTCGTGCGCCGACGGCTAGCCTTCGTTGAGGCCGCCGTGACCGAAATTCGGTCTGGAGGACATTATGATTATTACTATATACTACCAATGATAGGAGAACACACCATTCTACAATAACAATGTTTATAATTTGCCTATAAGAGATTAACTTATTTTAAAATGACAACAATTTTAATGGTAGTTGGGACAAAAATAAGTTTAGCGAACAAATAATATATAATAGTTTTTGTAACAAAAATAAAAGTTAAGTTTTACATAAAGTTTGACTAATTAGTTTCCTAAACTGTCGTTACATTTTTTCATAAAATGTGAGAGCCCGTCACAATCAATGTCCAGTGTATACACGCGTATATAGTGTATGTGTACATTTGTACACATACACTGTATACACGTCATTTACGACTCCGTGTTATGGGAGAATTCTCTCCAAGTTTTGATCGAGTGCTTAGTGTAGTGTAGCGAGTCTTAAAAAAAGTGAGTGAATTAGTAATTCAGCTAATCATACAGTGCGTGTGCCAGATTGACTTATGGATCCGAGACGTAGTCCTTTACTGCTGGCCGTATGAGAAAGTTCAAGATTACTCAGCGAGCTATAGATAGGACTGTGTCCGAGATTTCACTTAATTAGAAATGAGGACCGCAGTAGAATCAGAATTACCGACATAGTACAACGAATTAGAAGCTGAAGTGGCAATGTGCCGGCCATGTAGCCCAAGAAATGACCTATGTAAGAGAAAATTTTTCGAGTGGCAGCCTCGTACCGGTAAGCGAAGTGAAGGGAGGCCCCCCACTTGATAGAGTGACAACCTGGTAAACATGCAGGAAGTCGATGGAGGCAAGTGGATCCGGACCGTGCCTTGTGGCATTCTTTGGGGGAGGCCTGTGTCCAGCAATGGATTTGTGAAAAATGATGATGAATCGTATATTCACTCTATATCACAAAATATCTAGCAAGTTCCATAATATTGTATTTTGCTTAACTAGATACAGCTACTAAATGTAACTCAATAAAAAGAAAAATATATCCTTATTACTTTATCGTATTATCAGATATAACAAAAACAACACAGAAGGTATCCTTTAACAACAACATTATACGCTTAAATGATCCGTGCCTAGTAAGCGAGCGTCAGCTTATTAAAGCGTAGTGCGGACGTTTGGTTGGATGGCTGCGAGATGTTATCTCGGCCATCTCACTGGGTGCAACACTCGTGCGCGTCTGTATGTCTCATGTGCGCCGCTAATCGTCAATTACATCTCGCGCGGGGGATGTTTATCTGTAGGTTTTCTTAGAAGTTTGACAGCAGAAAGGGTTTAAGTTATTAAATTTCTTACGTGGTTCAGCGATGCTGCAGTTATATTATAGTTGTGGCACCGGGGTAGGACCATGCTTTCACAGAATACCAGGATATATGTAGAGATCTATGGGCCTCATCATACACTTATCATCAGATGGACTGTGTGCTCGATTGTCACCCTAATTTTATAAAAAAATACCTCCAAATCTATCCGAAACTAATAATATAATTGAAAGTCAAAACGTTGATTTTACCGTGTAACAAAAGGGGAGGATTATCATTAGCTGGGGTATGCCTAATATATGGGGGGGGAATATTACAAAGAGCTGGTGTACAAAAACGAATACACCGCTATTGAACAATTACGTCTGAAACTGAACCAGGTCCAAATAAAGATTAAAGTAAAAATACTCATTACGCATTCTTAAATGAAATTTTATAATAAGGTGTAGGCTATGTATTGCGAAAATGTTATTTATTATGTACTAAAATAATTAATAATATTCTAATGGTACATATTTGTGTGTTTTATTTGACACATTCCTATCCTTTCGTGTAGTTATCTTATTACTCTACTTACGAACGTAGTTACATTTTTAGTATACTTTAAATTAAAGCAAAAATGTCAATTATTGGCACATGGACTATTTAAGTACATTTTTCAACATCAGGGCCTAGTATTAGCCAAATGAAATTTTCGGGGTTAATTCTTCATGAAAGCCAGTTGTTTTTAAATTAAGTTGTAGAGAAAAAATGACATAATTGTTTTTGAACCTTAGAAAGTTAATGTAAACATGAGATTTCGTAAAAATATTGACTATAATTGTTTAATTTAGATTTTAATAAATCTAAGCCTTTGATTGGTGTAAGGGTACAAAAAGCCCACTATTTATCTTGTTTGAAAAAAAAAACACGTTCGCACACTTAATAGTCTGGCTGTAATTGCAAAGCTTAGGCTAAAATTTTACCAAAGTAGTAACTTTTGAACCACTGAGTATCGGAAAACATACAGAGGGGTTGAATCGATAGATCCTGAGGTCCTCTATATCCCAGCCACCGATGATCCACCCCTCTAGTTACACCGTGTATATCGCAGCCAATTAGCTTAATTAGCCTCTCAGTTAACAGACAATAGAGAAGTTACATAACTTTTTTTGCTACAAATTTATACATAATATTTTACACTTATTACCACAGTACACTAAACTTATTCTGTCTTATTACAAAACGTGGTTAAGATAGTTTTAAACAACGGTTGGAAAAGAAGTCCCTTTGCTGAGATCCAACTTTCTTCACGAAATTCGACATTTGCTGTCCAATTCCACACTTTACAGCCTTCACCAGTTCACTGCGAATTTCCTTAGTGGAGGCAAAGCACTCAGACTAATTAAAAATTACTTTTTGTTATAAGACGATTTCTGTTTTTTCATGTGTTTTCCTACGGCCAATGCAATTCTCAATCTGAATTAAGAAACATAAACAACTTGTTTTGTATAGTGAACACAGGTTCGAGTTCCAGGTGCTGACGTTAACGACACTCCTGGACGTAACAATGGCAAATACGCGCCGCGTCGCAACCAAAAATAAATTTTCTTCTAAAGAAAAACATAAAATCTATTATTCCACATATCTATTAGTCCACATATTTTGCAGGTTCATTTGAATGGATCAGATATTTATTGTACGAATAACAAATTAGACTTAAATATATCTAAATGTTTCTGCGTAACGTTATCCCGTAAGCTAAATAATAATCATTTTAGTTATTAACTTAATAATTAAATTCTAATGAATGGATCCAAAATAAATGACTTGGGAGTAAATCATGACAACAAACTATTGTTTTACTCTCCCTTGTTGACATAGCTTATAAAGTTCCTCTCTTCTATTCTCTCTTCTTGAAGGTTTTGTTAAACATTATGGCCAAAGAATTTATAACAATATAAGCTTTAAAATATTGTATTGTGCTTACGTCCACAGTCAACTAGAACACACTTCTCAATTTTGGTATCCGTGCTTTACTATTTAAATAAATATTGAAAAAATTTACTGCTTTTTTATATAATAAATTGAATCTACCTTTTGCTGACTACGAGCTATATAGCTAGTGCTTGTGCGTGCTATGTGCTTTCTTATAAAAAACGCACAAGGTAAAATGGATTGTCCCGTGCTTCTCAGTAAAATCTCTCTATAAGTTCCTGTAAACCCTTAATATAATTGGAGCTTTTCTGGCATATTGATTTTAATACAGTGATCTAGATTGTAAATGTAGCTGTCAGCTCCCCGAATAAAATAAAATATGCACTTTTTCATTTAGATTCGTCTTTAAAAGTTTTCTAACATAGCCAACCTTCCTTTTCTGTGTTATTTACAATATTCTTTAATGAAAAAGGCTTTGCAGTAGAGCTTTAATCTCAAAACGAATTAGCTGTGCGCTTCTCTCCGATTTTGATTTGAGTTTGATCTCTTATTTGTAGCAATTGTAAAAACGCTGGAGGAAGCTGTGAAGAACGACTACCAGTATCAAGTAAATGATTACATTTTATTTTTTTAAGTATTATAGGTAATTTACTTTAATATTAAATTAATAACAAAGTTACACATGTTTTAAATAGCGACACGCCTCGGCTAAGCCTGGGTCGTATCGAATAATGCGGCGTCATTTATGATCAAACACCCAAGTTAAAATCTCAAGATTTTTAAAATAACCATTTATTATATCAATTTTTCCATTTCATGAAAAAATAACCGAGTTTTTCAGATAAGATTAGGCCATGTGTTAACACTACTGAATACTACATACTACTACACTACTGACTACTACATACTGCTACACTACTGACTTAGCCGTTCCAAACATACAGACACACAGATAAAAACACAGATAAATTCTTAATCACTTGCAAATATTTTTGTGACATGATGAAGAAAAAATTTAATAAAATGTTACTTACAAAGTTCGCTGTGTAGTGACGCCATAAGTATACAATTATTTCAATATAGATTACAAGAATACTTTTTGAAAGACATTTAAGCATTACCACTTGTTCGGCAACAAACCTCCGTCCTAGGACTTTAAAAAATAAATAAACATTATAATATTTTATATATCATTTAAGTATGAAAACATTTAGAAAGAGCGTGGTAGCGATTACCACATTCCTAGGGAAGAAATTTGTAGATTCTCTTCCTACAATCCTAAACGCTAAATTAAAACTATAAAAATGAATGGAAATGGTAAATCTCAACGCTTCTATACGAACGCGATAACTTAACGCTAATTTCATTAGTTTTTATAGTTTTTTTTTTTTTATTAGAATTAACGGTTGTAGCTACTCGACTTGGCTACGAAATGTTCGTTTGCTACAGCTCGTTTGCAAGGAAATAGTCGTTAAAATTTCTTCATCATCGTCATTACCTATCATTATCAATCAGAAGTACACCCTCTAAATTGTCTAATAGACGTATGGCTGTTACTGACTGGTTAGTAACTAAAAAAAGTTATTTGAAACTCATAATAAGTTATCAAGGAAGTACTGTTCCCGTTTTATTTCTCTTTTTTATAGGATAAAGGTGACAAACGAGCACACAATCCATCTGATGTTAAGTGTTACGTGCAACCCATAGACATCTACATTTATCCTCGATTACGAATCAAAATGCGGATGCATTGTCACCCGTATATACTAAGATGGAATACCTCGTTTCTAGTAAAAAGGGTCTTTGGTTCTCTACAACCACCATACGAAGTACAGTAGCGTTAAGCTGTTACTTACGTTTGTATACAGAATACCAGCGTGATCCTTCCCCAGTCGAGCCGACTCATTCGTACTACAACTATACCAGTAATATAGTAGCAGCATGGCAACACCACGTTCCTGATCCCTCTATCGTCTCTTACGATACCCATGGGATGATGTAGGGTTGCAGGTTTTCGTACGCCTCTTTTTCACAGCTGGAAGTCACATTACTAGTTTGGAAAAGGTTAAGATAAGTTAAATACTACTTTTTACTGTAACTTAAAGTATAATGTAATTTTTTATGAAGTTTAATGTTGCCACATGGCAAAATCATTGTAACTCTAATCGATCAATATAAATTTACAAACATGTTTTTTTAAATCACTCATTACATAAAAACGCCGACGTTTGATCGGCTTAAGAGATTTAAAATAAAATTAAGGAAAAAAATACTTGCGAGCATACAAGTGTGTTTAGATAAAGGCCACGCTCTTTAAATATAATTAGAGCTGCGTCGACTTGATCGTTGCTTGACAGAAATATTGAATAGAAAAAGAAACTAACAGAGGAGTGAACGTCCGGTTTAGTGAGGACAAGTTTTGGAAAGTTAAAAAAGCGGGATAGCGGCGTAGCGCTCTGTCGGTGATTGAAGGCTTACGATACATCGCGGCGCCTCGCGAGGATGACCAGTCGTTCTGCTCCATTGGCCTCATCTGAGCTTATAATTACGTCACACTGATGACATGCCATGTACCACCTTGTCACGTCGTTATTGGTAACAAACGATAATGAGAATCTAGTCAAACGTTAAGCTGTAATTTATTTGTGCTTATGTTTTTTTTATAGAATAAGGGTGGCAAACGAACACACAGTCCAACTGATGGTAAGTTGGTGCTGAGGCCTTTAGAAATCTACATTTATCCTCAATCAAGAATCGTAATGCAGATGCGTTGTCATTCCTGAGGACTAAGATGGAATACCTCATTTCCAGTAAAAAGGGTTTCCGGTTTAATACACTCACCATACGAAACACAACCGCATTATAGTGCTATTTTATGCTTGTATTCTATGATAGCGTGGTCCTTCCCCGGTCGAGCCACCCCATTCGTGATACAACCATAATATAGCTGAAGCATGGCTCTACTACGTATAAAATTTTTGTCAAGTCACCATCACTAACAAATGATAGTGAGAACGCAGTCAACAAGTTACTTTTTAATTTATTTTGTGTTATGTTTTACGTGATCTTCCTCATTAATCATTCATAGATCTCTTACGTGAGACAGAATATTCTAGCCTTTAAAAACAATAAACACAATACGTTTTACGATGATACCGGACATCGGTCCGTTACGGTATCGGTCCTTCCTTCATGAAACGAGCTTACTACTTTTTAAAGGGCGGCCATGCACCTGCATTTCCCTTGGTGTTACGGTTTTTCATGGGCGCCGGTCAACACTTACCATCAAGTAAGCCGCACCGTTTGTATATCCCACCTTATATAAAGAAATATAAAATTAATGATTTCTTATAAATACGCGAACATCTTTTTCGCATATTTTGTCACGTTTAATTTTACTTATTTTTAATTCCCCACAATTCGAGTGTAGCGCAAATGGTCACGGGATAACAGAAGTGATTGACGTCCCAATGTCAAAATTAATCCGGAACAAACTGCAGACTTCTTGTGAGCATATCCTAGACGGCCCAAACCATTACATCAGATTTGATAGACCACAAATCCTCGCGAAAGAACTTAGATTCCTACCAAGGATGATACGTGAGGCTATTGAAATTAAAAAAACATCCTAATTTCAATTGAAGAGGAGGCTGGGTACTACCACCTGCTTGGGATCGTATAATTAATATAATTAAAACTAAAACCAAGCATACCATTGCAAGACTTCGAGACACATGAAGCTCATTCTGCATAGATCGAAACAAAAGTAATAATTAAAAAGCTGATGGCACTCCGGGCTAATTTTAAGTGCTCACGTGACCATGGGTGCTATAAAGGACCATAAAGTAGTTTTGGTAAATATATTGATAACTTACCTTGTCCGCTTGTGCGGCGAACGCGTCTCCGCCGCCCGCCCTTCGCGGCGACCGACGTCTCCGCCGCGGTCTCTGCGTCAGCAGCAGACGATCTGTTCACCACAATCAGCCTTATTTTAAGAGTTTAAACATACTTCCTTTTCCTTACCCATATATATTTGAGATTGGCAAATTTGTAATGCAAAACAAGCACATGTTCTTACACTCTAAAGATGTAACAAAAATAAATTTAAGGAACCCACATAAACTAGTACTTGACACAGTTCAAAAAAGTATGCGCGTTCAAAAAAATAGCTATGCAATGTGCAATATTATTTATAGCAAAATACCCTCACATATGTATTAAGCAATTACCACAAAACAAAGTAAAGTTACAGCCTATATACGTCCCACAGCTGGGCACAAGGCGCCTCTCATTTTTGAGAGGGTTTTAAGGCAAGGAAGTGTCCGCCGCGCTACCAAAATGCGTGTTGGCGAACTTCACATGTCTTCGAAATATTTTATTTTTATTTCTCAGACATGCAGGTTTCCTCATGATGTTTTCCTTCACCGCTGAGAAAGTGGTAAACCAGCACTTAAAATTGCAATTAACAATTTTTTTGGGGTCCGGCGGGGATCGAACCCGGGTTGCTCGCGTACTGTGAAATTTACAGCGAGCGTTAACCATCTGAGCTACCATATAATAAGGTTAAAATTGCACTACGATGATGGCTGGTTGAGAAAACATTTTATACAGTAAATGAGTTTTCAAATTGTAGTGACTAAGTAGTTTTGTAGTAATTTAAAATCGATGCATTAATTTATTTATTTCTATTAATTAATTTATTTATAAAGATTGTAAAAAGACATTACTCATTTCCAGTAAAAAGGGTCTCCGGTTCTTTACACTTATCATACGAAACATAGCAGAATCAAGCTGCTATTCAACGCTGGTATTCTGGTGAGAGCGTGGTCCAGACTCGGTCGAGCCGATTCATTCCTGCTACAACCATAGTAGCTGCAGCGTGGCTCTACTTCGTACAAACAGTTGTGTTATAAAAAATCCAATAATATGAACCTATGACATCAAATTAGCTCAATTCGTCATTCATCTTTCCTTCACTTTTTTATGTTATATTATTTATTAAAGACCTTGGTTTACTATTTTTCTATTAGAACTTACGTCGTTCTTTTTAATCCTTGTATTTCGCGATTACGATCCCTACCTATTAATTAGTATAATTAAAAAAAAAAGGTTGGCAATTGACGGCATGAACGATACAAGCCGAGCTTAGTGTGCGTCACAGGTGAAACTTCGTCTCCTGTAAATTTAATAAAAACAACCACATGTATCACTATTTTGTATATTTGGCATGTAGCAAAGTGTATCCTCAATGTAAAGTAGTTTCAAAATAGTGTTTATATTATTTAGGCATCAATACGAATTCTCATCTGGTTGGGTTGTTTAAATATACAAAAGAAAATGATAAATATACCTTAAATATAGTAAAATAAATAAATAAACGTACATAAACAAATGAAAACTCAACCAAATGAATGCCCCGGGTAAGGGAAACTAAACGGCCGAGGGTTAGGGGGAACAAAAAAGGAACCGGCGGAAGATGCGGGCGTTATCGAGTAGCACTGCCAACGTCCAAGTGCCAGTCGCCTCAGATGACCTGAGAGACTGACCGGGATTAACCCGTTCGCGGTCACAGGAATAATTTCGGTCTACAGCCTCCTCCCCCACTCTCCCGCCCCCCAACATGTCGGTCACCTCTTGAGCCAGGTCCAGATATCTTGTTCGCTTATCTGTTTCGGCTTTCACTAGATTCTCGTCAACGAAATGGTAATGTCGACTAAAACTATTCTTGACTGTGCCCGATCCATCAACACAAAATAAAATTTATTATTATTACCTGCTAGGTTGAGATCGATACGTGCAGAAGAAGTCGGGACGCACGCGGTGTGCACGCAGCAGTGCGGCCAGTTGCGGTTCAGGTCGCTCGAACCGCTCGTATGCCTGTTCCTGACGCTCGAAACGCTCGTACGCCTGTTCCGGCCTTTTAAGCCGCTCGAACCGCTCGTACGTCTGATCGGGCAGCAGCATACCGCGCGCATGGCGCCGCGCGCCTTCTGCGCCGCTTACAATTTAGTCTATTCTTGTGAAAAGAAGAATGTGAAGTGACGTGCAGTTTTGTATCTTCAGCACATTGCCAGTCCTCATGAATTTCAATAGTTTGATACCAATTTCAGATCGTTGTACGCTTGTTTAAATTTGACCGTTAGCATTCACCTGCGGGACGAAGCAACTTGGGAAAAAAATTCTGCATCAAGCAAGCAAATACGTCAAAATGTGGGCCCATAATCTAAGTCGACATTCCGTTGTAGTTCGTTCTCATTTAGGATTTCCAAGCAGTGCTCCCTGAAGTTGACGAATATCTGAACACAAAAGGCGGGAGCGGCGCGGGATGCGCGGAATGTCGCACGCTTTTTGTTATTGTCGCCGCGACTCGATTAACAGTGCGGCACCACCCTCCGGTCATATTTTATCGACCGCTGTCACATAATACTAAACAAACTATAACATCCTATTTCATCCCCTCAGGGGTTGAAATTTCTACAATATTTTATTAGTAGACGTCCACGTTTGATATGTTCTTATTACAATATCAACATCCTAAGACACCAAATTTCAAGTTATCACAGTTTAAAGACAGTCTAACAGTAGTGAAACGCTTTTGATGTCAGGCGATGTTGCCGCCTGCGTAGGTATATGCTAGGGGTTGTTACAGAATTGGGAATAAAATAATTTTGCATATTATAATGTCATTATCAATTACTAACAGTATGTGTATACTTATAAGTTGAAAACATTTATTTAACAAGATCATTTTTATTACTTCAATAAAAAAATCATTTACAAGTGTTGCACTGCCCTTGTACACTTTCGTGACACTTTTCTTTCAGTTTTAGATTATTAAATTTAAATGTGTAGTGTACTCGTATTCGGATAAACAATTTTATCAAAACAAAAGGAGGGAAACTTAAGCATGGCCGTCATTTCAATATAACTTTGCTTAGTAACCGATATAACTATCACAGTAATTCACCATTATAGATATTAAATTTCTCAAAAACGGCCCTTAAAATTAGTTAAACAAGTACTATAAAACACAATGTATTATAACCGCAAAGTAAACCGTCAACCGCATGTATTTTACAGCAGACTTAGTGGAGTATGCTGGCACAAATTAGCGCCGCCCCCCGCCCCGTAAAGCCATCGCCGTTGCTCTGCTTAAGTACATTCGTTTCCCAACTATTAAGGCTCTTGTACACGCTAAGAAAAGTCGCCGGGTCTATGCAAGAATTCGTGTCGTTTCTACACACGAACTGTGTACAATGCTCCGGCGCTGACAAAGGAAAAATCTTGTCTGCTCTCGACAAGACAAGCTCCGTGTTGTTGCGGTGAAGGGAGGGGCGGAGTAGGTGAGTTGCTTCAGATAATTTGAGTTTTTTTTTTGTACGTGTGGATGTGTTTACGTACTTTTTCATTTTTTATATATAATATGCAATAATCATTTTTTGCTTCGTAGTTAACATGATGCTATTTATTACAAGCAAACTTGACTAGTGCGCTATACCCTACGCACGACTGACCGAAAACACATGTCTCTATTTATCTTATCTGACAGCAGACAAGACAAATTTTCGTGGCTAGATCCGACAAAATTCTTGTCATATAATGATGAATTGGTCTTATCTGCCGCCGACACGGTGAAATTTCTTAGCGTGTGCAAGAGCCCTTAGACTATCTTTAAACTGTGACGTTATGTTGTCTACTTGAGAAAACCTTAAATTGTTCAAACTGTTGTGTATTCATTTTCAGATATTACTGTTGTTTACCACTCAGTTCAACATTATGTACAAACAACATTTAGCATTAAGCATTACGCACATGCGACATCGTCAATGTCAAAAGAGAAACTACGCCAAACAACAGCTGCTTTTTACCGTAGTGATTTAAAATTTTTGCTTGTTTACTAATAACATCACTGATCTCGCGTTGTAAGTTATTTAATTTACACAAAAATTGTTGTATTATAAAAAATATAGGGCTGGGGTGGAAAATAAGGAGGCCAATGCGATACGATAGCGCGTCGTCGTCGGTCGATTCGGGCATCCTTCATATGAATTTTAGTAAGCGATTTCAACAAATCAGTAAAATATCGTTGTAATGCTCTCTTTTATCGTTATAATTAATTTCATTCAAAATATTATCGAACTTCATGATTTGCGAACTTAGCATCTCAAGTACACGCACCTATTGTGTAGGTACTTACGAGATTCGAGTTTCGTTTATGAAACAGTGCATCACTCGACTGACAACGTAAACTTAAGCCGTAACTTGAACTATAGCAGATCAATATTGTTCCCAAGTGCGTGCACTTGAGCTGGGGACCGTTCACTAATACGGGCCTTAGAGCGCCTCAACTATAACTATAGATCTATTACGACACTAGAACGCACACCGAGCAACTCGAGGGTGTCAATAGATAACACGCTGGTTGATACTTCACGGAAATTAGCGAGTGTTCGCGAGGTGCAGAAGACTGCGAGTGAGCAACGATTCGCAGAATCTGCAAGACTTTGCGGCGGCGGCACGTTTCGCAGAAGCCTTTCGAGCGACCCACGCGACCTTCGCTTAACGCTCTGTATGATTCGTACTAATCTCAACAATGCATGCGAAATTATCTGATATAATTATATAAATACAACTATACGTCACGACTCAAAATTAAATCCCAACTCAAGAATACAAATGCAAGACTTTAAAGATACTATAAGATCATTTTGCG
Organism: Parnassius apollo; assembly: GCA_907164705.1. Taxonomy (NCBI): domain Eukaryota; kingdom Metazoa; phylum Arthropoda; class Insecta; order Lepidoptera; family Papilionidae; genus Parnassius; species Parnassius apollo. The sequence goes on along the minus strand of CAJQZP010000620.1, from coordinate 509,381 downwards.
TAGATCGGACCAAAAAGACAGTCGTGGTTAAATATGAAACTGGCACGCCGAACACCACGACCCACCCCCCTTGCTCATGGGGTCTGTAAAGTGCTCGAAATGTCGGGAATATAAAATAAGTTAATACACGTACTAAATTCCGCAAAAACTAGTTTTGTTTAAATGTGTAGTGTTCATGTAGACATAGTAAATCACTTGATATAATTATTTAAAATATTAGAACCTCGCGATCAAAAACTATATGTCAATACATTTATATTACTAAACTGAAAAACAATACATATATTATTCCTACCACCATACGTGAACCCACCGCTGAGTCGAGGCCTCGTGTTCCAATACTTTCCGCGCTTGATCGGCAACAGCTGAGTTTTATTGTTCTAAACTACGTATTATTATTATTTACTGATATATAAATAATTTTTATTTAATAATACGTATTCGTTTCACTAGGTCTTATTCTTTCGAATGAAATTTTAATAGTATTCATAACGAACTGTTACCGCAGAAGCCAAATTTTCTTAAGTAGAGCTGTATGTGCTCGAAAATCTGTCTTAAATTAAATTATTACATAAAATATAGGAGAAAAAGACTGCAAGCTATAAGTGGTATCAACAAATATTTTTTCATCTTTTTTTCAAAATATTAAACGGTTAAAAATATTACGCTTTTATTACCACGTTTTTATTAACTTTCCTTCGTATATGTCAATCCGGGCCGAATTTAGTAATTTATTTTAAACTAACTTCTAGATAAGCTAAAGACTTGAAATTTAGTAGTTCAAATGGAATGACAATGTGAGAATATGGGAAAAATAAAGAGAAAAGTTTTATATTTTTACTCCGTTTTAAAAACGTAGTACATTAAAAAAATTAGCGATTGGTCGATTTTTAAAATAAATTTGAAGGTACTTAAATGGTATCTACACCGAAACTGTCCTAAGCTCGATCATCAGTTGGCCGCCAGTTTTTCCGAGTTAACGAATACCAAACTGGTTACGTGCTGCCATTACCTTTACAGAATTGAATTGATTGATGTCCCCACTCGAAACGCGTGTAACAATGGCGTTTACGCTGACGTCGAGGCCTGGCACGGATACCTCCAAATGTTTTTATGGACGCACAAACGAGTAAATTGCACCAACGTATGGCATATAAATTAACATGTCTTTAAGGAGAACACTCGAATTGAATTATGGCTCATGTTTGAAGCAAAGAATAATAATCACATTAAAAGCTCGAAGAGCTGGGAGCGGGGGTATTTTTATAGAATAAGAGTGAACGAGCACACAGTTCACCTGATGGTAAGTGGATACTGTGGTTCATAGACATCTATATCTGTCTTCAACTACGAACACACACGCAGATACCTTGTCACCGCAGAGTGCTTGGATGGAATGCCTCGTATCCAGTAAAAAGTTTTCCGGTTCTCTACATTCGCCATACGAAAAACAGATAGATAGATAAAACATTTATTTGTTTTTCCAATCACACATATACGAGTAAATTATGTGACTAAACTAGCTACAAAGTAACGCATTACAAAAAAGTTAAAAAATCTTTAGCAAATATAAAAAAATAAAAATTTTTTTAGCAAATAGCTTAGTGATTAATATTGCTCAGAGTCAAACACTGACTTTCAGCTATATTACCCTCGAGATAACGAAACGAAAATGAGCACAATAGTATAATCAGTGTATTTACACTGATTATGATCATTCATAGATTGATTGTATTTACATGATATGTCATTCAATCCCTAAGACTTGCATTTTGGATATTCACAGCACAGCAGTATTAAGCTGCTATTTTACGCTGGTTCCCAGGTGGAGCCGAACCATTCGTGCTACAGCTATAATATAGCTGCAGTATGGCTGTACCGCGTAAAACATCTCATTAAAACCACGACAAAAATGTTTAATAGACATTGCTCATAGACATCTACATTTATCCTCCATTAAGAATCAAAATTTAGATGCGTTGTCACTCCTGAAGACTAAGATGGAATTCCTCCTTAGGCTTGAAATGGAATGGACTGCGATTGGCAACCCGTGCTTCAAGCGTTGCATCTTTGAAAATGTCCCCGTATGGCGTCAAACTATGCAGGAAGTTTATGTTTAGCTGTGGACTTTTATAAACTGTAACGGAGTGGATAGTAATGGATGGGTGACAAACGAGCACACAGTTCACCTGATGTTAAGTGGAATGCTCGGCCGGTCGAGGCGACACATTTGTGATACAACCGGAATAATACACGAGCAGCTGTAGCGCGGCTCCACCACGTATAGTAAAAAGGATCTCCAGTACTTCACACTCGCTCCACAGAATACTGCAACATTAAGCTGTTACGCTGGTAGGGACTTAATGCTACAGTTTGATGTGGTGATAAATTCCAATTTTTAACACCGAGCGCAAAAGGGCACACATTACATCTGATAGTAAAGGAGCAATATGGCAAATAGGCTTCTACATTTAGCCTAGATAAAGAATGCAGATGCGCTATTGCTCCTGAGGACTAAGATGGAATGTTCCTATACTTTTTACGTATTATTACAGTAGTTTCGACATACTCTGTCACCAACCAAAACAAAGTAGTAAATTATTAGGTATTCTGAGAGAGCAGTTCCTACCCCGGTCGAGCTGAGTGCTGCAGCCATAACCTATATAAAATATAAAAGAATATCATCATTATATATTTGGTTTATCGGTGGCAAGTATTTTCCCAATGAGGCAATCTCTAGGGGGAGGCTTATGTTCAGCAGTGGACTTCAATAGGCTGTAACTGTACGGTTTATATGTATCGTAAATTAAAATCAATAATGAATTATAGTGGCAACATAAGAGTATCTACATATCCACTACCTCAAACATCCCAAAGATGTAGGCAACAGCATCTTCCTGACTACGACCAAAAATAACAAATAAACTGCAGTTGCCGAAACACCCAATGCGACAATATAAGCGAGAGGCTTGTGTTCAGAAGTAGTCTTATATATAGACTTTTGATATGTTGTGATGTATAAATGAATAAAAATCTGTAATGTGTAATTTTACTGTGGCGATGTGGTAAATGATCCTTGTTATATGGAACATACGCTCCCATCCTGTGTTTCTTTTGTCTGTTTTCATAAAATATTAATAATTTACCTACAAAATATCAGTGGTTTAGTCGTTTAGTCAACTAACTAATAAACAATGCACACTAAAAGTTTACAGCTATCCTGCGATCTTTTAAGAAACATAAAACGATGCGCTCTACTAACCTAAGTAAAAAAAGTAAATAATTAAACCTAGTTTCCCTAACGGCTACGCGATCATCAAGTCTTTGTGCTGATTGCACTTGTGTATTTGTCCGTGTAAACGAGGACCAGTACCGTTGTGACTTGTGACCTTTAGCAATTTAATTATATTTTAAAATACACTATAATATAGTTGTTGATATAAAAAATGAAACCAAGTGACTTCTCACCTATTCGAGATTTTTTCTAAACGTGAACGCTACAAGCTTGATGAATATTGCAGTTAAGAAAGCCTAAAGAGTTGGCGAGAAATTAATGTGGTTAATATGAATATAAAATATTTTATCTTCACAAAAATTAGCGTTTAGTTAAATTATATGTTAAACAACGAATAGAAAATATTTAACTATTTTTTCATTTTTTAGCGGAAAATTTAAAAATTATTGTTGACACATTGAAGTTCTAAACCGTAGTAACCCTTAAAAATATTTTTTTTTCAAAGTAAAGTGATAAACGAACATACAGACTACCTGATGGTAAGTGGCAACTGCAGCCTATGGGCACCTGCAGATAACTTAAGACAAGAGAAGTCTACAGTACATAGTCGTATCAGAGGAGTAAGATCTAATGCCTAGCAGTCTGTAACTATGTTTTATATATTTTAAATATGAGAATAAATATTCACATAAAATATAATACTTTATACACTTCAAAAAATAAAGATTACTTTTATTATGCGTCTAAACCACTCTTAGAAAATATATTTTTATTTTTTCGCTCAACACATTTATAACTTTATAGGTTTTTTAATATTTTTAAACCGCATGTTAATAAAAATCACAAAATAGCACAAGTCTTAAATCACTGTATTTACACACAGGTGTACTGAAGAAACAAAAACCAATTATAAAAGTTCTTTAGAAATATAACGCGAATCGTTATAAACGCGCGAACAAAGCTCCGAATATGTTGAGCTTCACATGAGAGCGCAGCACCGTCCGACGCCAGCGTGTGCAACGCACTGGCATGCCTGCCGCTATACACCCCAGAACTTCAGTAGAGCCTTCACGCTACGATTCAGATTACAGGTAATTAATTTAAAACTATGTTAAACTTTAAAGATTTAAAATTGAAAAAGTCTTATGAGCATATCAACCAAATAAATTTATACTTGCGAACTATAACGATGTACATATTATTAAAATACAAATACATAATAATTATGATTAAAATTAAATTGTCTGTTCGTAATATCGAAATTTCTGCCTTATATCAATATAAAAAGCTCAAGCTGAGGGGACATTTCCTTGCCATTAAGTCATGAATAACTATTTTAAAAAAAATTACCGGTCTGTCCAGGCTAATCTTCCGAGGCTTAACTAATTGTAAGGGAACTTTACAAACTGCTAAATATAATCTAGGTTATATTTAATTTGAAAAACATAATCGTATTTTTAAAAAAAATAAAAATTTATAAACTACTAAATGGTTTTTGATTATTTTAAATCTAAATAACGCCACGTTAATAGATAAAGGTAGCTGTTACCATATCATCCCGTAGGCGTCGTAAGAGGCGACAGAGATAAACTAAACCAGATGGTTGCAGCATCTTCCTGGTCCGGAAACATCCTGCCTACAAGGCAATCTACGGGAGAAGCCTATGTTTAGCAGTGAACTCTGGATAGGCTGTAATCTACACATACTTGTAAAAAATAAAGTGTCTGTCTGTAATATTGAGACACCTAGCTTCTGTAAGCTCGGGGGCACATTTGCATGCTATTAAGCCATAAAAAATATTTTTTGTCTGTCAGTCCGTGCTGAACTTAGGAATGCCTGAACAGACTGAGACAGGAAGAACAGTCTAGGCTACACCAGGCTAAATTTCATCCGAAAAATTGAAGATTAATTTTCAGTAATTGATTGAAATGAAGAATTGACAAAACAAATAGTCTCTGATTATCTATCTGCAGATCGCTAGTAGTATACAATATACATAGACTATGGAAGCTGCGCGGGAGGTAACTGTCGCGACAGTTTTTGCGGACTCTCCGGCGCGCACTAATCGTCGCACAGTTGTTAAGCCTTTAGCCTTTACTGTTCTTGTTCGTCTTGGAAAATACAAATAAAAAATCTAGATACGAATACATCTTACATCTAGCATGCGCTACTTTACGGTTAGCACGTATAAGTATTAAGATAAACAATTTTCAAACCACACGTATATGCAGCCTGCACAGATATCTTCCTCATAGCGTCAGCTGAAGTGGATTTGCTTGGAAAATTTACCCATAATCTGTACCTTGAGCAATGGGTGAGAGAATGCGGAGCCGGCATCTACATTGCGTCACGCCTGTAATTCCAGAGGACGTCGGCAAGTCCATATAGCAGTTAACTAATCGGATCACATTTAGATAAAAAATATGGGTATAGTTGGAGAAATTGTAAAGAAATTGATAGTAATAAAGTTGGCATATTATTTTTTTGTAATAAGTCACACTCACATGAGCTCCATAAGGACCAGACCATTATGAGATCACACCTGTCTCCTTATTACATATTTATAAATTCAGTACCCTCGCACTGATAATGCTGCTTTACAACACCGAGTATACACAAGAGTTCCTGCCATAAATCCATTACGAGAGAGACTGATTCGTCGGCAAGTGGAGTGTACTGCGTGTAGGAGTGGTATGATCTTCCCTACTCTGGGATACACCAACGACCAGAAGTTGACTTTAGTAACGAGGATTAGAGTATGATATTTCTGTATGTTTATTTTATAAATCCAAAGCCATATAAATATTTCTTTCTTTCTTTCTATAAAAATCAAGACAAGGTCGAGAAACTACTGCTTTTTTTTGTTTTTATTAATGATACCAGGTTCTTGCAGCTAATAAATACTGCACTAGTTGTCAATCAATAAAACATTCTTCATTTCCATTTTGATTGTGCACTAAATCAATAAGTTTTAATATACGTGTATGAAAAATATGCATTTTAATTCAGCCACACATACATATTTAATAGTAAATTGAAAAAAATGAATATAGACGTATTATAAATAAATGTGTGTTGATTTTGATATTATAAGTCTATCTAAAGAAGCTTTATGAAAAAATACAAGTCCGACGAAATCGTAAAAATCTACTGGCTGACAACACTAACTTCACAGCATATAGAAAAATGGGACAAAAATATAACAAATTATTCATACTACTCCCCTACATACATTTTTTGGTAGTTCCTAATCGAATATTATATTATATTGAGGCTGATTGATACACATCTACATCTATTCTCAATTAAAAATCGAATTGCAGATGTGGTGTCACCCTCGAGAGCTAAAATTAAATAACTCGTTTCCAAAAAAAAAAATGATATCCAGTTCTTTACAATATCCTTACGAAACATAGCAATATTATGCTGCTATTTCACGCTGGTATTCTGTGAGAGCGTAGTCCTTCCCCAGTCGAGCCAACCATAATATTACAGCTGGACCATAGCTTTGCGTGAATATATTACTACTAAATTATAAACTGGCTGAATACAAAACTATAATAGTTAAACTATTTTATTCATATAATTGTTTGAATTGTATTTATCATCATATTCATTATGAAAATTATAGAGTAAAAAATAAAAAAGTAAAACCTGTAAGCCTTTATGCGTCTCTCATTACTAATGCACGTTGATGGACTAAATTCCCTCGAAATACTTTATTGCTTAGACATGCAGGTTTTGCTTACAATGCTTTACTTCACCGCCGAGCAACTGGTAAGTCAGCACTTTAAATAAACTAAGTAAGTAACCTCAAAGGCTATAATTATAGACATTCAACTAGGAAACGTAGCCAGCGTTCTTGGCACTATACCGCGGGAAGTGGAAGGGAAGAAGGGACTATATGATAATTTCAGTCTTCAGTTTTAAATTTCTTTATTTGGTTTTTTAATATCTTATATATTTGAATGATATGTAGACGAATTTGTAGAATTTGTATTCTTTTAAGACAACAAATATTTTCAGATTGCAATTAACAATTGCATTGTCGCCGTAGGTAATCCCACCCGGGTTGCTCGCGTACTATTTAATTTACAACGAGCACTTAGCTTTTAAGCTACCAGCAGTAAAATTATAAATTCATAACTAATAAAATGAACGCCCTTACATGGAGGCGTCCGCGTATTTTATACGCGTGTCGACGGGACAGGCGCTCGATTACAGCAAAAAGCTTACATACGACGTAGCACCCTATCACATCTCAATTGCCAGTAAAAAGTAAGAAAACTGTAATAAATGTTTATCTACTTCAGTGGTGACCAACAGTCGGCCCGCAGATCAGACGGGTGGGCTACACAAACAAAAAATATTTTTTATTCAAACTCTAGTCATCCTAATTGTTAACGAGTGACAGAGGGGAACTAAATAAGAAGATGTGCAGAAGAATATCTCTGTTAACAACTCAAATAATGAAAACGTGCGGATGCCAGGCTTGGCAGCTATCTCGTCTTTGAGTCATCTATGGAGAGGTCATTGCATAACATTTGCCTCTCCAAATAATACCCCAAAGCAGAGTTCTGAGCCACCTGCATCCATTGACACCATGCATATTATACCAGTCGTTACTCCATTTAGCACCGCCTTACGCTTCGCTTACCGGTACGAGGTTGCTACTCGAAACCTTTGTTCCCTATGGGTTGCTGGCCGGATCAGCAAATTGCAGTGACAATATGCCATATAGAATGAACAACCAGAACAATTATATAGTAATATATATTTCACACTGTGTATCCGGAAAATGGATATATTTATTTATATCTAAGAATGTTTTTAAATAACGTATACTACATATTTTTAAATTCCCGCTAGGAAAATCATTGATTTTCAAAAAAAAGGGCCTCCTTAAACTTAGATTTTCTGTGAATTTGCATTTCAAATTAGCAGGAAGTTACAGCGATGGTCTGTAGCTCTGTAAGGTCAACTGTATTTTTTTATAAATTAAGGACAACACGCGAGCACACAGTCTACCTGATGGTAAGCGGATGCTGTTGCTCATCACATAAAAATCAAAATGTAAATGTGTTGTCGCCCCTGAGGACTAAATGGAAAGCCTTGTTATCAGTAAAAACGGTCCCCGGTTCTCTGCGCCATACGAAGCGCAGCAATATTAAGCTGCTATTTAACGCTGGTGTTCTATAAGAGCCTGTTTCTTCCCCGGGTGAGCCGACCCGTTCGTGCTACAACTGTTACATATAACAAGCATAAATAATTGTATCGTTTAATATTTATTTATGTGTTTATATATGTGTGTATTATGTTTATATATTATATGCGTAGTATTATTAGCCTATAAAATCCAATATAGGACATTTGTCTCCCTGTTTTTCTCAACAAGCGATTTCTGCTGATTTATTGTCAGTATAGATATTTTATATATGGCATGTAGGAGATGGTTACTCTGCCATTTATGGATGTTATGACAACTTCCTAGCGAACGGGACATATTGGGAAGATGCACTCCCATATACATCCAAAGGTGAATATTTGTCTTGCATCCATCCATCACAGCCTATAAAGTCCATTGCTGAACATATTATAACAGTTTTTATAATTTAGAGTTGTTATCGGCGATACTGCTGCCCGTATGTTACCCACGGCACGATATGGGTTAGTGGACCGATACTCTTACACCGCCTCTACACGGTTTTGTACCTCTAAAGTAGTATTTTTATAGGATATGGTGACAAACGAGCGCACAGTCCACCTGATGGTAAGTGGTTGCTGTGGCCCATACACATCTACATCTATTCTCGATTACGAATCAAAATGCAGATGCGTTGTCACCCGTGAGACTAAGATGGAATGCCTGGTTTCCAATAAAACGGGTCTGCGGTTATCCGCACTCACCACACAAACACAGCAGCGTTGAGCTGCTATTTTACGCTGGTATTCTGTGAGAGCTTGGTCCTCTTCGATTAGTTTCTCGTGTAATATTACTATACTACGTACTTTTCCCCGTAGAAAGTGAACAGCTACGCTTTATGCGGTAGTACAGAGTTATTCTATATATACAGCAGTACTTCGAAACTTTCGTGATTTAAGCTTCGGTACGTTTCTTCTTGGGTTTTTCTTGTTGGTGAGCTACGATAACAGAGGACTAAATTAAATATATAAAATAAATAAATAAAATAAAATAGCCTTTATTTCTACTACAATACAAACTTGACTTTGATTAATCTAGGTAATAATAGTATAGAATAGTTAATATGTATTTTTTACGTGTAATTATGTATGTTTATATATGACTTAGTTAATGTTAGTAGTAGTCGCTTCTGCGGCGTAGGCCTCTCCTAAACCTTTTAGCCACTTGCATCCATAGAGGTCCACATCTCTGATTAAAAATATCTCTCCACTTTTTACTAGGTCTACCTTTTTTCTTTTTCTGTCTCAAGAGACAGAAACGTTTAACAGAATGGATATCAAGGTATCCATTCTGTTAAACGTTTGGTCCATCTGTTATCATTCATTCTACAGATGTGTCCTGCCCAGTGCCATTTCAGTAGTTTTGTTCTTTTTCTTACATATATTATTTTTGCTTTTTTTTCCTGATGTGGACGTTGTTAACCTGATATTTTTAGACCAAACATGCTTCTTTCCATTTTACGTTGACATATATCAATTTTTTCTTCGTCTTCTTTTCTCAGTGACCACGTCTGGCAGCCATATTTCAGGCATGGCAATATCGCTATTTCGTAGAGTTTTTTCTTTATATTTATACTAATATCTTTATTTTTCATTATTTCTCTCAATCCCTAATATTTCTTCCAGGCTGGAGTTATCCTTCTTTCTATTTCTTTTTCTGTATTGTTTACGAATGACACTATCTGTCCTAAATATACTTATTCCTTTACATATTCAATTTTTTCATTTGCTATTCTATTGTCCTGAGGTAGTCCGTTGGTTAAAATCTTGGTTTTTATCGTGTTCATTGATAGTTCCACCTTTTTACTTTCCATTGCTAGTTCGAACACCATATTCTCCAATTCAGTAGCGGTTTTTGCGAAGACCACTATATCGTCCGCGAAACGCAAATGGTTCAGTAGTTCTCCATCTACCTGCATTCCCTTCGTTTCCAAATTTAGACGTCTGAAAATAGATTCGAGCAACGCTGACTAAATTACTGTAGCGAAAATGTACCTTTGTCTTATTGTTTAACGAGATAAGATAAAAATATATATATGTCCACAATTTTCATCACATCAGTGACCACTCATTATATTACATGGGGTTCTCATTTGTCACTCTTGTTCAAAAAAAAGGTCATATTAAATATATTTCTGTCGACTATAAGGAGTTTAAGAAATCAATAATTATAATATGCTTCTACGATCTAAATAATAATAAAAACCTAACATTATTGTAAGATAACGTAATTTTTTAGAACTAAAAGACTTTTAGATTTTTAAAATTTAGACAGAAAGTTTAAAACTTTTAATTAAAATTTCATAGAACTAAAAAGAATAAAAAATCATACAGAATAGAAGGCCGAATAGTAAAAGCCCGACTTCGGAAGCTGGGTGAAATTACGGAAATTATTTTATTAAAAGTTATGTTTTTGAATATAACAAGCTTAATGTAACAATTGGAATCATCTTAATCATATAAAAACTTAATTCCCTACTTTAAGATCTTAACGGATTGAGTTTTTCTCCAACTTTTCTTAAAAACCAGCCAAGAAGTATAAATTTGCAAATAAAAATTAAGATCAGTTCAAACTATACAAAATTGACGCGTAACGTATGTATATACAAAAAAGAACTTAAAGCAGAATCGAGAATTTCCTTTTTGAAACCGCTTTTTGAAGTCGCTGCGAACTCAAAAAATCGTGAGTTCGAATCCACCATTCGACTACTGTCGTAGATCACTCCTAACACAACCATTTTAGGCTTACTATGAGTGGTTTAAGTGACCTAAGATACCTTTACAACAGCAGTACGATTTTCATCCAAATACAGGACAGTTAAACAAAACCAATCCAGTTGCATCGCGGAGTGAGACAGGGGGATATTATATCCCCTAAACTGTTAACAAACGCACTGGAAGATATTTATAAGACACTAAACTAGAAAGGACGCTACATTAACGTAATCGGTGAGTACATCTCACACTTACGCTTTGCTAATGATATCGTCGTCATGGCTTAATCGCTGCAAAAACTTCAGGACATGCTGAAAAGACTGAACGAATCCTCTCGAAGTGTTGGTATGTGCATGAAACTGAACAAGACAAAAGTTATGTTCCACGATCACGTCATGCCAGTTCTAATTACTGTTGATGGCGAAATTCTCGAAGTTGTCCAGGAATATACCTACTTCGGGCAAATATTGCAACCAGGTAAGAATAATTTCAAGAAGGAAGCTGATCGGAGGATTCAGTTAGGCTGGGCAGCATTAAGAAAGCTCCGTCGGGTTCTCTCTTCGCCCATACTACAAAGTGTGAAGACAAAAGTATTCAACGAGTGCGTTCTGCTCGTACTGGCTTATGGAGCCGAAACGTGGACACTGATGATACGGCTACTTCAAGATCTCAATGGAAAAAGCTATGCTCGGAGTTTCTCTGGTAGATTAAATTCGAAATGAAGAAATCCGATGGAGAACCAAGATTACGTAAGTGGCAATGGGCTGGTCATGTCTGTCGCAAAAGTGACAACCAGTGGAGTAGACGTGTTATGGAGTGGATACCGCGTCTAGGCAAACGAAGCGACGATTTGCGCAAGGTGGCTGGTAGAAACTGAATGCATTTAGCTGAAGATTGGGCTAAGTGGCGCGCCTAGGGAGAGGCCTGTGTCCAGCACTGAACTGCCGCATGCTGATGATGATGATGATAATGAAGATTGAGATAAGACAGTAATACCTAATTCTGAAATTCCCCTGGTGTTGCAGTTGTGCACGAATGGCGGTAGATACTTAGTACCATCAAGTGCTGCTGTTCGTTTGCCCACCTATAAAAAAAACAATCAGTAAATGTAGACTATAAAGATAAAAAGTATAGTAGACTGTAGCCAAAAAAAGAATCATTAAATAAAATAAAAATAAGTTAATTAAAGAAAATTCTAATTCATTACAAACCCGAGCAGACGATAAGCATCACCTATTCTCAAATAGGGTACATTTATTTTTCATAGAAGTGTAAAAACATGTAAAAGTGTGTAAGTGGATGCTGTGACCTCAGACACATCTATTCTCAAATAAGAACCAAAATGCAAATGTGTTTACTAGTATACGTGACTTTCAAAAAATGCGACAGTACTAGTAAAAAGTGTCTAAGGTTCTCGTCACTCACCACATGACACAAAGCAGCATTATACCGCTATTTCCCATTGGTATTCTAGGCGAGCATGCTCATTCGACGCTCGAGTTGACTGTAGACGTGATATTAACGTATTTTTTATAATATCAAGCAAAAGCAGAGTTAATCACAAACCCGAGCAGACCATAAGCATCACCTAATCTGAAAAAGGATACATTTTTTATAGAAGTGTAGAAAATGAGCATATAATCTCGATAGACATCTAGGTCTATCTTCGATTAAGAATCAAAATTGTTACCCCTGCAGACTTCTCTACCCTGCAGAGTTCTCTACCCTGCAGAGTTCTCTACCCTGCAGAGTTCTCTACCCTGCAGAGTTCTCTACCCTGCAGAGTTCTCTACCCTGCAGAGTTCTCTACTCTGCAGAGTTCTCTACACTCACCATACGAAACACAACAGCATTAAACTGCTATTTAACGCTGGATTTTGTGAGATCTGATGAGATTTATATGACATATGCTTCTGCTATCAAAAGTTTGTTTTTCCTGATGTATCATAATAACGGTGTACTCTGCGTCAATATTATCCGCAGTCGTGCAAACTATTGAAAATAACCTTTCTAACGTGATCGGGTGATGTAAAAGGGCATGTGGGCCGCAGTACCGCCGGCCGCAACGTCGCTAATAAAAACATTAGCGTTTTTCTACGTACAGACATGATACTGGCTGCTCTAATTGCCCACCCGTTCTACGCCACATGCATAGAGCAACACCGGCCAACGGCAAACCGGAGATGAGTAGTCATAGCGTTTTTCCAGATACAGAACTGCCTGTTATTTTTTGCGGGCAGAAGTTTGCGCAAACAAAAACAGTCGTCCATCACTACCAAACTTACGCATATCAATTAAGACAATAAACTAACAATTTCACACACACAAAGATACATAAAAACAGTATCGCTCGACGATAGCGACGACTGGGATACAGATTGATCAGTTGCTCGATAGATCTAAATATTGTATGAGACAAGCGGCCTGTGTTGGTAAGCAAATCTGTAACAACACGACCGTTATTATTGTAATTATTAAGTTTAAAAAGAAGTATTGTGTAATAGTAAGTGATTAAAAATTACTTAGAATATTACTACACCAATCGATGGAATGGATTAGTTGAATTCGATCGATAGTTTCTACCACACTAATCGATGGAATGGATTAGTCGAAGTCGATCGATAGTTTCTACCACACCAATCGATGGAATGGATTAGTCGAAGTCGATCGATAGTTTCTACCACACCAATCGATGGAATGGATTAGTCGAAGTCGATCGATAGTTTCTGCCACACCAATCGATGGAATGGATTAGTCGAAGTCGATCGATAGTTTCTACCACACCAATCGATGGAATGGATTAGTCGAAGTCGATCGATAGTTTCTACCACAGCAATCGATGGAATGGATTAGTCGAAGTCGATCGATAGTTTCTACCACAGCAATCGATGGAATGGATTAGTCGAAGTCGATCGATAGTTTCTACCACACCAATCGATCGATGGTAGAATGGATTAGTTGAAGTCGATCGATAGTTTCTACCACACCAATCGATCGATGGTAGAATGGATTAGTAGACATCGATCGAACTGCTTGATTATTTGAGAACCCGCTTCGCTCCACCGACTGCTCCCTATGTCCTCTTCCGCATAGATTTTCAAAGATACTGATGATGAGCCCACAACCACATCGATTAACTGTTGATCAACGTCGATCGATGATTTGAACAATGTCTTATCTACCAGTATCCGTCAATCAACTAAAACTACCACATCAATTGATGGGAATCGATCGACGTCGATCGATTGGTGTGGTAACATCATCTATTTGTAAATTTTTCTTGGCAGATCTCTTATCGCAGCAAAAAAGTAAATAATTCGTCATTTTTTAGGACGTCGATTCAGGTGCGTAACTAGACTTAGTCTAGTGACCAGTGCGGCTGCAACTAGTTTTATTGTACGCATAGGACCGCGTAGACTTATACTATGATATAGGGGAATGCCTGCATATCACTACCCACCTCCGGTCCGCCGGTGACAGTGACGAAGCTAGGGCTCCAAACTAGGGCAAGCCCAAGATATGGTTTTGTTGTTTTTGACAGTTTTATAAAAATACACCAATCTTGATCTGTCTCCACTCTTCAGTTTCATATTCAGTGCTGTCGAGGACGTGTTTAACAAAGCACACAGAAGGCATACCACTGCTAGATAGATTGTATTACATATCAGCAATTGCATAGCTTCGGTGGCTTTGAAGAAAGCCGTTTGGGTTTGCTTGAGCGAAAGAAAAAGATATTTACATACAATACTATACATGAACAAAGTACAAACAAACTATGTACAAAATTAAAAAAAAATTATATATATTCTAAATTGAATGGTCTCTCTTAAGGAACGATTTGATTACGTCCGCGTAAAATGTTGGTGAACATTTTAATTGTACCAATAACTGTTTTTCAATTGCGGTAATTTGTAAGTCAGAAAGACTCTCTTGACCTTGTGTATTTTCTCAACAAAGTTTAAAGATTTTACCTTTTTTCTCGCCGATTAGCACTTTAACACACTTCAATTCATCATAAGGAACACTCCTCTATATACACCTTGATCTACACTATATACACCAATATTATCCTCCATTTTTCATTAAAGCGTTTATACGTGGTAGAGCCATGCTTTGGTTATATTAGTAGTATAGTTGTAGCACGAAGGGTCGGCTCGACCGGGGAAGGACCACGCTCCACAGAATACCAGCGTAAAATAGTAGCTTAATGCTGCTGTGTTTGGTATGGTGAGTGTAGTGAACCGGAGACCCTTTTTAATGGAAACGAGGCACTCCATCTTAGTCCTTACGGGTGAAAACGCATTTGCAATAAAGGATAGATGTAGATCTCTATGGGCCGCAGCAACCACTTACCATCAGGTAGACTGTGTGCTCGTTTGTCACCCTATCCTATAAAACAAAGACACAACAAAAACAAACATAAACATTGAAATGTGAAGTGAACTTGCAAACGTGTCACCTGCACGGCCGCGCACTCCGAAACAACTTCAGAGCAAAGCCCAGCTTTTGGTTCTATAGTAATTGCTATATAAACACGTAATACTCCTACGCGGGCCCCGTCTTTGCCCACGCAAACCCTAATATTTTAAATGAACTCCAAATAGTTCAGAACCTCTTCTGTCGTCGAGCTGCGAACGCACCTTGGTACGTCCGTAATGCCGACCTTCATTGGGACTTAGAGCTCCCAACAATTCAACAATTTTTTAAAAAACTCTCTGAGAACTTCTTCAAAGCCTCAGAGTCGCACCCAAACCATTTAATTCGTGAGGCAGCTTCTTATGCAGCCCCACCCCCTCTCGCTATCGTGTCCGCAGGCCGAGAAACTCTCTCTCAGACCCGCCTAATAAACTGTCAAACGACCTGAACTGTCTCCTGGCGTAATAACTAACATTAATTTGCCTTCGTAGGCACTCCCTCAGCCGCACTTAGCCGCCTGCGCCCTCTTTTCCCAAAAGAAGGTCGCTCATGATAAGGCACAATACAGCACTCAGCCTTGGGTTCACATTACACTTGCACGGCGGATGAATATCATTCATTACCAATACTTTACTTTCAAGCTCTTTGTGCTGTTCAAGCGGAGTGTACGTCGACTTTATGCAGTCTATATCGAAACCTAATTTTGCAATATCCTTTAGTTATTTTTGTACAGTCAAGATGATCAAAGGTAATTGGTGGTAATTTTTCTAACTCCCTTGCAACATAGACAGGAATCACATCAGGTTCAGTAGTTTTAAAACGCTGAATAATATCCTGCAGGTCACGTTTTTCTTTTCCCTCTCTCTTACGTTGTATTTTTCGCTTATCCGATGGAATAGCATCAAAAAACAATGCTTTCGATTTTGAATCTCGGCACTGGTAAACGCCGAAGAACACAAACGCAACAATGATTCTTCATCCATCACGGATATTTTGTTCTGGATGTAACATAACAGTTCATCAATGACGATATTACACACGGAACACTTTAACGTATCTGACATTATGACGCACGACCAATTTGTCGTTCGTACCGATAATTAAACTATGAAAGGACGCGTGCGTCACAGCTGAGCGCAAGCGCGGGACTGCAATAATACTAAATGCCGACATATTAATACTGACAGAATGTATGATTCAATCTACCAAACCTATTCCACGTCCAGGTAACTATAATGACTATATTACTCATCATCATGTTAATCAAAATAATGGAGCAGTTGTCTATATTAAAAAAAATCATCTCAAGTCAA